>JBBMOE010000003.1:1411993-1443208 GCA_037975065.1 Chaetodon trifasciatus
CTCTCCTCTCCTCTCGTCTTCCCTTTCATTTCCCTGTGCCCTTATTCAATCACATCCTATTTGTTTCACCCTCTCACAATGGCTCTCATCTACACACAAGCCCAGAGTTTAACAAGCAGCCAAATAAGCTCACTTCCTCCTTTTTAATCTGCAGTGTTTCCCACATCCAACACCTGACTCCAATTTAGAATCACACTGAGACACACACTGCCCAATTTACTCGTCGCCCGCCCGACACCAAACTCAAACACTTCACCCAGGGGAGTAAATCAGGTAGACGCAGCATGAATACGTAGGCCACTCTCTTTGATTATATGTGTCTGCGTGAATGTGTGTGTGTTTGTGCTCAGAATAAATTAGCCACCACACACGTTCAGGCTGCACGGAGGAGGAGAGCCGAGTCAGTAGAGGATGAATAATTGATCCAGGATCCTTCAGCTTACAAATCCCTGCAGGCCTGTTATATTGTACAGTGTAATGCAATACTGTACGCCGCCCGATCAATCATCACACACGCATGTGCAGACACACACTCGGCCCAACAGCAGGCCGCTGCTTAAATGATCTCCAGGCTGTATTGACTCCGTTCTGTCTTTAAACAGCATGAATTTTCTCAATGTTCTGTGTCTTGCTCTCGACGAGCGTGGACGCCGGCGCTGCCTTTGTTCCCGCTTTGTTCGGCCTTTCGTACACGTGAGAGATCAGAATTCACAGAGCGACAACAAACAGCCTGAACGGAGAGGAAAAGGCACGTCGCTGTAATCCTCAGCTGAGTCAGCGGCCGCGATTTAACGGACTGTGACATCCTGTTTCACAACTGAAGAAACACTCGAAAATGAAAATATCATGATTTGAGTGTTTGTTGTGAAGGATGTCGCTGAGTTCTTCACCGAGTCCGCTGACTGACCAGAGACGTCGTCTCTTTTATCACATTCCTCCTCCGTGTCAAAACTACATTACCCACAATACAGCATGGCCTTTTATAGGAGGTGTGTGTGTGTCATGCTAGCAGCAGCTAATGTAGCCTTTAGCTCTGCAGCAGACACGAGCAGCTCAGCTCACTTCAACCGACGCTGACTCAAGTGACATCACTTGAGGACATTACACGACTGCATTTAAAGGTACAGCGACACTCGTTCCTTTAACCTCGCTGCTGAGCGGAAGCCAGATTAAACTAAACTCAGTTCAACAGTTTGTAAATCAGTGATTCTTGTGATTGGCTCCTTTGGCCTGCTAGCAGCGGTAAACGGTCATCAGTAATCAATACCAATATCAATACCAGTTTACTGTCGTGTTCTTAGATTTTGTTGGCGCTCAGGAAACTAAAATGAAAATAACTTTCTCCTTTTTTAATGATGCTGGCCTCAGTTTTAAACTCGTTGATCAGCCTGCAGGGAGAGTTGTTCTGTGGCTTTATTAAATGTGACGGCGAGCTCTGAAATCCAAAGCTCCATTGATTTAAGACCTCAGAGATAACACCAAGAAAGTTTGAGCCGCACACTTTTAATCCAAGATCAGAGGAATCCTTCATTCAGAAAGATCTTCCGAACGATGAAGAGCCGGTTGGTCCGAGCCTCCTGCTGCGTCTGTGTGTGTGATCAGTGCTGCTGGTGTGTGAGGTCTCCACACACACACACTCACACACACACGCACACACACACACACACACACACACAGCATGTTAATCATGGTGCTTTCAGATGAATCAGGGAAGAAGCTTCATCCTTTGTGTGATTTTTTTTTTTTTTTTTTTTTTTTTTTTTTTATATATCATAAAACAAAAAGTTTTTAAGCATCTGGTTTACTGAGAGTTTGAAACGGCTTCTTAAAGAAACTCGTTGATATTTTTGAGTTGTTCGTAGAGACAAACCCTCAGAGATCATCACAGCTCTGCAGGTACCTTCAGCTCTGCAGCGTTTTAACATCATGTCTTTTTATTTACTGTAACTGCAAAGTTTCCTTTACCTTAAATCTGCAACAGGTGATTGTTTTGGGCTCTTGGGGGCAGCAGGAACACAACACTGACATGCTATCACCTTTTGAGACTTTATTGATTCCACCCCAGGGAACAGATTATACAGATCGTACAGATTATAAAATACTAATTTCCATTAATTGCTGCAGATTCAGCTGATAATTATCTGTAGGTTCATCACAACCAGCAGAACCCGGGATGGACGGGCCCGTCTGGTGATCGGGTCGGTGGATAGCGACTGTTTGCTAACAAGTTCAGCATCATCTTCATGAGGCCGTGATGTCAAACCTGTGTGTGATGGAAGAGCTTCTGATGGACGTGAAGAAACTGACAAACAGCGTCATCAGACAGTAAAATTCTTTCTCGACCTTCGGGATAGAAGCGTGTAATTGTAAACTGACGCTTTTGTCTGCACCTGCTGGGCTTCATCGTGTGGTTGAAAGCCCAGGAATAACATGATAAGTGGACTTTGAGCTGGGATTGTTTCGTCGCCTTAGAAAAAGGCATTTCATGATACAGAAAATCACTTTTCTCGTGGCAGATGAACTGTGGTGGTAGCTGACAGCTCGTAATGATTTTACTGAGGACGGTTTGGGGGGAGTCTGAATTAAAACCGACCGTCTTCCCAAACGGCGGCTCAGAGGCGAACTTGTCAGAGCGGAAACGCTGCCGAGACGATGTTTGAAGACCGTCCAGCGCCGACGAAATCCATCATTCTGTCACACGGTCAAGAAAGCGCACAACGATTCCATCCGTCTTCTGCGGTGGATTCCTCCCAGTTTGAGCCAGTGTCACGTTGAAATGAGGTGTGCTGCTGTTCACCTGCTCTGTCCTTGACCCTCGTGAGGACACACATCGCTGTCTCCACCCTGCGTCACGCCGCAGCCAGCGGTCAACCTTTGTTCCATTTCTTTTCTCAGAGGTGTCCCGAAATGACTCCTGTCCAGACCTGCCTGAGATCCAGAACGGCTGGAAGACGACGTCCCACATTGCGCTGGTGCGAGGGGCTCGAATCACCTACCAGTGCGACCCTGGCTATGACCTGGTGGGACGAGAGACCCTCACCTGTCAGTTGGACCTGTCCTGGAGCTCACAGCCCCCGTTCTGTGAAAAGAGTCAGTCCCACCCTCATTTAAAACCTGCTGTGCATCTGTGTTAGCGTGTGTTAGCATGTGTTAGCGTGTGTGCGTTAGCATCTGTTTACTGTTTGCAGGATAATTAGCATTATTTTGTGGAGACCTTCTGAACTTTGGCGCCTCAGTCAAGTCCAGATTTCTCGACTAAGGCTGCGTTCAGTTTCACCTGAGCACATTCACGTCTTACCTTCATGCTTTTTAAATTCAGGGAACAGCAGACAGACACAGTTAGCATCTAGCTGGTGACCACAGTGGAGCATTGAGCAGCTAAAGAGCCAGATTTCCCTCTGAGGCTGGAGGAGACCAAAAACAGAGCTAAGAGAGAGAGAACACTTCACTCATCAGGTGAAGCGAGTCCACCTGGACGACCACGCAGCTCTGTGTCTGCTGGATGCAGCTTTTTGCTAGCATTTACAGCATATCCACTTAATATTTTGGGTTTTCAGCTTGTTTCACTGCTAAAAAAAACAATTATTTTGGTAATGCAGGTCTAAATGTCACCTTATCGCATACAGTTATGTCCCTGCTGAAATGGAGAATAAATGAGGGCACGAGGCAGGAAGTGAATATCGTTCAGACATTATGAAGATTCACCTTAACATTTAAGGGAAATCATCGTTCAGAATTGATCAATGAAAGCAGCTGAATCGATTAAATGGCGTTCACTGAGATGTTCATGTTCCTCAGAGGATGAAGGTCAGTGTTTTTGGTGGCCGTCTGAATTTTCTTTCAGCCCCAAATTCTCACATAAGAGATATCAGAATCTATAAATAGCCACCTGATTTCCTGAGTAAATGTGTACTCCTCCTCCTCCTCCTTGTTCTTTATTGTACCTTCTGTTCAGCTTCATGAGCACTGCAGTCTTTAGGGGCTTCTCACCTCAGTTTTAAACATTTAGGAGTAGAGTCGGCAGGAGTTTAGCTCATGTGAAACACCTTTTTGATACCTGATAACTAAAGTTTGTGATTATTTCAGAGCTGACCTTCAGGCTTCAGTTGAGTGATAATAGAAATAAAGTGAGCTCAGTTCGAGGTGACGTTAGCACCTTAGTTGTGTTGTCTTTTCTCTGATGATCCAAATGTTAAGTGCTGCTGGTTTGAATGTGTGTTTTCTCCTCTTCTTCAGTCATGTACTGCTCGGATCCTGGCCACGTGGAGCACTCCACCCGGTCTCTGTCAGACCCCAAGCTCTTGGTGGGGACGACCATCCAGTACAGCTGCAACCCCGGCTTCATCCTGCAGGGCGGCGCCACCATTACCTGCTACGGCCGCGAGCCCGGGACCCCCGTGTGGACGTCTCGCCTCCCTCACTGTGTTTGTGAGTATCAGACAGTCAGACAGAACAAAAGCTGAGAGGTTTTTACCTCCCAGGAAAAGCTCGCTGTTGTTTTATCAAACTCGTGGGCTGAAAGGTTCCAGCGGTTTACGGGTAATTTGTCAGGCTTTGATTCCAGAGTCCTGTCATCCGGATAGACCGCAGCACATGGCAGAAAGTGAAGATGAGAGGCTCTCTGCCTGTGGCTGTGCCATCGAACATGAGTGGGTTTGTGTGATTTCTTGTAAAAACGGCCTGGCTCTCTCTCTCCTCTGCTGACACAGATCACAGCGGCTCTGCGTGCCAGAGACGACGCTTCATCTCCTGCATTTTCATCTTAGGGTGTGTGTGTGTGTGTGTGTGTGTGTGTGTGTGTGTGTGTGTGTGTGTGTGTGTGTGTGTGTGTGTGTGTGTGTGTGTGTGTGTGTGTGAGCGCGCACGCACGCACGCACGCACGCACGCGTTTTCAGGGATATTAGTGTTTGTGTGAAGTGTTTGATATGTAAATGCGATGCTAATGCACCGTACCAATCAGCCCTCAGCCACCTGGAGGAGGGGGCGGAGATTATCCGTGAGTCATGTCACCTCAGCCGGAGCCTGTCAGATCTGTCAGCGGAGCTCTGACGCAGAGCCTCTGATTGGTGTGAGAAACTCAACAGGATCCGTCCGGCTCTCTTCTTCTCTTCCCTCCATCCAGCTGAGGATTCTGTCTCCTGTGAAAACCCCGGTCTGCCTGACAACGGCTACCAGATCCTGTCCAAGAGGCTCTACCTGCCCGGCGAATCGCTCACCTTTGTTTGTTACCAAGGTTACGAGCTCATCGGAGAAGTTGCAATTAAATGCATCCAAGGCAGCCCGTCATTTTGGAGCGGTCCACTTCCACTCTGCAGGGGTGAGACTTCTTCCTCTTCGTGTGTGTGGAATGGGAGGCGTCCTTGTCCTCTTTGGACTTATGCATGCACACAGTGTTCCTCTGAGACTTACAGTGTTCTCCTCATGCTTGTTGATACAGACTTATCACGCCCCCGTGCACGCTAATGACCGTTCGCTAAACCCCTTTCCGAAACAGCGATCGTCCAATCGTAGCTCAGCTTTTAAAGAGTTTGGAAGCCATTTCCAAAAACACAAGCAGAAGGTGTAAGGACATGATTGAACTGTGTTAGCCTTCTCTAATGTAAGATGGAAACGTTAGCATGTCCAGCTAACTAGCTTGCTACCTACAGTAGTAGCCTAGCATTACACATAAGTCACTTAGCATATCCTTAATTAACAAACATTAACTTATGAGGTTACAGGGTATGTAAAAAAATATTTCCTGTGTGGAAGCTACTAGATTCTAAGCTAATGTTAGCCAATCTGTTTTGCTCTTTATTGCATTTGGGGACAATTACGCTCTATCCCTCTGTTCTTCAGTTTAAGCTAACGTTAGCGCCTCTGTCCTTCAGTTTAAACTAATGTTAGCAGCTCTGTCCCTCAGTTTAAACTAACGTTTGCAGCTCTGTCTTTCAGTTTAAGCTAACATTAGCGCCTCTGTCCTTCAGTTTAAGCTAACGTTTGCAGCTCTGTCTTTCAGTTTAAGCTAACATTTGCGCCTCTGTCTTTCAGTTTAAGCTAACATTTGCGCCTCTGTCCTTCAGTTTAAGCTAACATTAGCGCCTCTGTCCTTCAGTTTAAGCTAGCATTAGCGCCTCTGTCCCTCAGTTTNTTAGCGCCTCTGTCCTTCAGTTTAAGCTAGCATTAGCGCCTCTGTCCCTCAGTTTAAGCTAACGTTAGCGCCTCTGTCCCTCAGTTTAAGCTAACATTAGCGCCTCTGTCCTTCAGTTTAAGCTAACGTTAGCGCCTCTGTCCTTCAGTTTAAGCTAACATTAGCAGCTCTGTCCTTCAGTTTAAGCTAACATTAGCGCCTCTGTCCCTCAGTTTAAGCTAACGTTAGCGCCTCTGTCCCTCAGTTTAAACTAATGTTAGCGCCTCTGTCCTTCAGTTTAAGCTAACGTTAGCGCCTCTGTCCCTCAGTTTAAGCTAACATTAGCGCCTCTGTCCTTCAGTTTAAGCTAACGTTAGCGCCTCTGTCCTTCAGTTTAAGCTAACATTAGCAGTTCTTTCCGGCTCATTATTGGATTTGGGAAGTTTTGTCTCCATAAATCCGCCAAATGTTATCCAAGATGCTCCAAGCGAGAGCAGAAACCTGGACAGGCGGAGTAACAGTAACAGTAGCAGTGACGGGTGGAGGGGATCGTAGCGAGCGGTCAGATCAAAGCAGCCTTGTTACAGATACAAACTCCACAGGAAGTGTGATGTCGATTTTCATGCACTGACTGACAGAATGATGTCTTGCAGCCAACCATGACTGCTTTGGCAACCATGCTTTGGAAGGTGAGTCTACCTGTGCATGTCGGTGTGCTGTGATGCTGTGGGCTGAAAAGACCACACAGTTTGTTTTATGCACTCAAACAAAGCAAAGGATAAAACGCACCTGTGTGTGTGTGTGTGTGTGTGTGTGTGTGTGTGTGTGTGTGTGTGTGTGTGTGTGTGTGTGTGTGTCTGCTCTGCCCGCATCAGCAAACACCCGCCTGCCAAGTTCACCCCCGCTCTGTGTGTTTTTCCATCCACCTGTTTGTGTTGTTTACCTGTAGCGTTCACCTGCGTTTGCTAAGCCACCCCTGAGCGACTTGTCCAGGCTTTATTTGTTGTCCTGATGACATCACGCCTTCAGTTAACCTTGTTTTATTCGTGTGGTGTCGATCAGTTGCGGAGGCGACTGCGGGCTCCACTCTGGACGGAGGCAACATCGCGCTCGCCATCTTCATCCTCGTCCTGCTGCTGTCTGTGCTGCTCGGAGGGGCGTACGTCTACGTCACACGGTGAGATCTTTGACGCTCACACTGAACTTTGGGTCATGTTGTTCCACTTGATGCTTGTTAATATGTCACAGGATGAGAATGTTAACTTTCTGCTGTTTAGCAGGTGTTATGGTTAGCATGTTCTTAGCTTAGCCTGTTAGCATTCTAGCATTTGCACACACATAGTCCAGCTGAGGCTGATGGGATGTCTTTAGCTCTGCAGGTATTTCCTATTAAACATTAAGCTGCTGACCTGACGATGGCGCGACATGAAAAGTCTTACACTTCATCCTGATGGCTGTATTAAGAAAATGCAAATAAAAGTCTCACAGCGTCCTGTCGTCCTCCTCCTGTCGTCCTCCTCCTGTCCTCTAGGTGCCGATATCACTCCAACTTGAGGCTTCCTCTCATCTACCCCCATCCTTACCGACAGATCACTGTGGAGACAGAGTTTGACAACCCGCTCTACGAGACAGGAGGAGTGAGTGTCCTCACAGTGTCCAGCACATTTAAAAGCACTGAGCTGGAAGTCTCACTGTCCACTGCATTAACGCTGTCTCTGTCTGTCCTGTCCTCTCTCTCGCTGTCAACAGGACACTCGTGAATATGAAGTATCGATATGAGACGCCTCACAAGAGACATTTCTGAAACAAGACCGACCGCCCCGTCCTAACTCTTCATCCTCTCCTCCCTCCTGCTCCGCCCAGGAGGAGGCGATGTAAATACAAATAGATGATGTCCAGCCCCTTCTGCCATGACACGCAGTGATCGATCCTGTTCTCTCCTCCTTTGACGAGACGGCTCCTGAGGACACGAGGAGAAATAAGAGAGGAGGCCTGAAGCAGGAGAGGAGGTGAGGAGTCAGTGTTGCTGGGAGATGGAGGACGGAGGGGAAAGACCCAAAGATCGTCTGAGAACATCGGACGTGGTGAGAAAAGAGGACGTGTTGTTATGAAAAGAAGTTAAGGAGGGGAGAAGGGGACGGAGCAGGGGACAGGACACAGTGTGAGGGATGTGAGGGACACGATCGAAGCACTTTGTACTATTTTATTCTCAAAAACTTTGAGTTAAAGTTGTAATCCTTAAAATTTCCTGAACTCACAGCCATCATAGTCTTCATCGTTAGTGGCGGAGTCCGCCACTCTGGGGCCGGATTCATGATGTCCTCACAGGAAACTGTCCAGTGTTTTTAATTTGACGTCACTGTTTCACTTCCTGCTGCCGCTGCTTCACAGTAAAAGATTTAAACAAGCGGAACACAGGCTGGCTTTTATTGTGAAACAGTCACAGGAAGCGTGACGTCTTTGTCCACTGAGCGCGACCGTTCATCAGAAATGTGTCCTCAAAACAAGACAGCAGGACATTTTTACGGTACGTGCATCCAAAGCGATTCACGATGAGAACATCGAGCCAACGATCAGTGCAGGAAACAAAAAGATGATTTTAAATTCAGGTCTTTCAGTTTCCGCTGACCTGAGGTCAGTGAGCAGCTCGTTCAGCGCAGCTCAAACGTTTCACCGTCTTCTCATCAGTGGGTTAGTTTAATGGAGCGTTCAGGATGAAGAGCTGCACGCCTCGTCATCACGGCGAGCAGCTTCAGGCTGATTATTGATGTCTGTCAAAAGGACGTCTCTGTGTTCGGCTGCTGTGGTCTGATAAACCTCCTCTCTTCTATTTCTGATTTTTGTGCCTGTGTGATTGTTGACGGTGTTTCATCCTGAACGTGTCGAACATTTCGCCTCTTTGACCGCCGAGCCGCTCGTGTTTATTCGCTTTAGATGTTTTAGCTGTAAGCTAGCAGCGACAGAGGCGGCGTCTGCCTGGACTCCGCGCTCTCTTTTCCTCGTCTCTGAAGCTGCTGCGTTAAACTGTTTTTCATTCGAGCTGAAACATTTCCGTCTCACAAATTCAGTCGAGCTGCTGCTGACGTTAACGTGTCAAAGGAAGAGCATTGTGGATTCAAAGATGGCGAACGCTCGCTGAGCTTATGAGCCAAAAACGCTGTCGAGCTTCCTGGTTCGCCCACCGCACGCGCTCGGTTGCTCCCATTGACTTCACTTTGTGACATTATACACTTTAAATGTCTTTACAGCATCTGAAGGACATAAAACCTGCAGTTTCAAAATCAGTCATAGAGAGAGAGGACTGTCCAGCAGTCTTACAGACATATAGTGGAGGTCTATGGGAAAACTGGGCTGAGTCTGAGCATGTGTTGGTCTGACACACAGGAAATCTTAAGGATTAGAACTCTCGGGGTGTTTTGGGGGCAGATCGAGTCGATTTTTAGTTTCAACATTTCTGTCCACATAATGATGACAACAGGGAGGACGTCGTGGTCATTGGCTTCCTTTTGTCATGTCCTAGTTAGTCCCGCACAGGAAGTCAGCCGTCTGCTGTCCTCCCAGCCCCCCCGGCCCCCCCCCCGCCTGCAGTCACCCTCCCAGCTTTTGGCCGCGGCCGGTCCAGCTCTGCCGTTAGCTGTAGTGAAGTGGTGTTTACGTCTCTGAGCTCAGGGCCGGTGCAGTGTTGATGTCTTATCTCTCACATGTAGTTAGATGGAGGACAGTCGTAGTCCGGCCTCAGAGACGCAGGTCTGGACCGGCTCGCGGCCGGAGAGGAAGCCGAACGCGCTGTTGCGGATGGCGGCGATGTGAATAGCGTAGCTGTAGTTAACCGACCGACCTTCGAGTGCAAGCTCAATCAACCCACCAGATGATGTATTTATTTTGATGTACTGTATATGTGATGTTTTATGCAGATTGATAAATGTACATTTTCATGATGAGAAGACAAACGTCAAGTTTCCCTAAATAAACGGTAAAACTCCAATAAAAAGTACAAAAGACTTTGGACACGCTGAGGCCTTCTGTTGAATTCTTCGTGTCTCTCACATCGTTTGTCTCGTTAATGCGTCTCTTCTTTCAGATCTGTCTGTCTGTCTGCCTGTCCACTGTCCACTGTCCTCTGTCCTCTGTCCACTGTGTTCAGTTCATCTGAAGTCTCTCTGTGGGCGAATCGCAGGTTCCATTTTTCTTTCATTTGCATTGAAGATTGGAGATTCGAGCTGGAAACACGAGAATCCTCGAGGTGTCAAATATGAGCGCTCATTAAAAAAACTGATGCTACAAATCAGTGGATTCTGGGAGGATTTCAGACCACAAAATCAAATGAGGGTCCGTTCAGGTGTTGTGTTCAGGTCAGTGACAGGTGAGGTCAGGTGAGGTCAGGTGAGGTGGTTATTCTCTGAGGACTGATGTTCAGGAAGTCATGATAGGAAAGAGTTTTCTGCTGCTGCTTTGTGTTCAGAGTTTTTTTGATAAAGTGCTTCCTGTACGTGTGGCGGCAGCGCTGCAGGTGTAGTCGGGTGGAGACCAGGTTCAGATCCTTCTTCGGCTTAGACCTGATCCCCTGAAATGAAAATGTTTTCAGGGATCACAAACTGATGTTTTTTGATTGCTGTGATTCTGAAGAAAAGCTGGTTTGAGCTGCAAACTTTGTGCTTGTCCTGATGTGGTAAAACCTGTTTTTCACAGTCCAGACCGAGAAAACGCTCGTCTCTACGAGCTGGTTGTTCATGTTTGTGTTTGTTAGGCAGCGACCTCTAGTGGCCACAGGAAAGGAGGAAGTCAGCTGACCGAGTGTAAAGAGCAAGAAAGTGTGTGGAGGTTCTGTGTGGAGGAGACGTTCGCGTCCCGTGAGTCCGACTTTTTAACGTTTGTTATCTTTTCCTGAAGCTGATCACAGGATTATCTTAAAGCATCCAGTGATGCTTCCTGTCCTCTTCATCACTTCGCGGCCCCTCTGAGCTGTCCTGTGACCCCCCATGAGGGTCCCAGCCCCCGCGTCGGGCCCCCTGCTGTGGATAAACAGCAGAGCACAAATCCAACTCGACCAGTTTGAGTCTATTTCCGAGTGTTGAAAGTTTCTCACCACATCCTGCAGCTTTGCTTCTTCACTTTGAAAAGTGTCTTTTCTGGACTGAGTGTTGTTGTCTCACTAATAAACTCTGATGGGTGGGAGGCAAATCCTGCCCCGCAGCATTTCCCTGCCGCCAAACCTTTTTAATGTCTAATGATTCCTTCTGTTGCCATCCTGAATGCTAATAAGAAGATAATGCTTCCTGCCACGATTGCAATTTCCAGAAGCTTTCCCGCTGCAGCCGATTGGACCGTTGAGAAGCTTTTAACCAGATGCTTGATGAAATTAGGCTCTCTGAGCAAACCGAGTGCAACCCGCACGAGTTTAATGAAGCGCAGGCGTTCACAGAGCCAGAAATACATTAAGGTTATGTCTGCGTTTAGGCCGTTTGAGTCGGCGCTGTTATCCAGAGAGACTCGTAAGGAGCGCAGCAAACAGTGAGGCCGTTAATATCAGAAGCAGCGAACAGCTGGAGTCCAGCAGCCGGCAGAAGAAGTACAGAAGTACTGTCAGCTGCATGCAGTAAAAGTACAGAAGTACTGTCAGCTGCATGCAGTAAAAGTAGTACTGTCAGCTGTATGCAGTAAAAGTACAGTAATACTGTCAGCTGCATGCAGTAAAAGTACTACTGACAATACTGCTGCACTTTCACTGCAGAGTTGGATGAACACACCTGGCTCAGGAGATCATCCATTAACTGAATCACACACTCACACACACGCAGGCTCAGTAAGCTGAACTCAGAGCAGCTGTTCTAACAGTACCTGGTGGAGCGCATTAACCTGTGAACTCTTCCAGGTTCAGTGACTCAGTAAAAGCTTTCTGTGCTCATTTCTGCTCTTGAATATGTAAATCCATAATAAAGTTTCAAATGCGGCTCCGAAAGAGCCTCAAACTGAAGCTGGCATTCTGAAATGATCTTTTTTCTTCAGAGGTGAACTTTAAAATATCAAACAGCTCATTTAAATAAAGTTGGAGTGCAGCAGAGAAAATGCACTTCAGACATGTTGTGTTCATTACCTGAGATTAAAAGACAGTTACAAAGAGGAGGCTCTCAAAATATCTGTAAAAGGTCCAGAAAACTAATGGTTGAAATGGATAATTCGTCCTTTTAGAATAATGTGCTTTTTTAAAAGACATCATATTTGTCATCATTACTGCCAACTGTTTCCTGTTTGCCCAAAGCTTCACGTACATGTCATGTCTACATCCGCGCAGGCCACCGTCGGTCATCTTCACCCACACTGCTCCAGAAACACCACTTGTCTCCCGTAAGAACTGTTATTGTGATTATATTTGGGAATGTTTTTGTTTAATTGATTACGAAATGATTTTTGGTGAGTTTGTAGATAAACAGATTTTATAGTTCTACCGGGCTGGACTGCGGAAGGATATCACGCTGTGGTCTATAAAAGCCCTCCGCTGCTCTTTGTTCGTTAAACTCTGACAGGATTCATCAGACTGAGTGACGAACACCGGTGGGAGCAATTTGTTTGTAAGTATTTTGAGCTTTCTTACCAGCAGTCACCATGTTTAGGTTTCGACTTAATTTTTCAACGTGTCGTTCTGTGATGTTCTGTATGTTGAATGAACCGCTGTTGGTAAAAAATGAATCAGTAGCTATGTACGTCAGCTGCTTTCGTCGCTAACAAGGCTAGCTTGGGCCTAACTCAAAACGTCGCCAAGCATTAGCCTAAATCAAAATTCAGCCTTTAGGTCAACCAGAAGAGAAGGAAACAGTCCTCATGAAAGGTGAAGTAGTTGAGGATAACTGTTGTTGACAAAGTAAACGTCTATAACACGACGAACGCCGACCATTTCTTGCGACATCCGGTTATCTTAGCAACGTTAGCTTATTAGCTTCATCAACCGTTAGCCAGTTGAGCTGAAAAGGAAACTTCTGGTTAACTTTGCTGAATCACTGGACAACACCGTGCTGCTGCTTCTACATGCAGCTGCGTGATTCTTCCAGTAAGCCGTTTAAATCTGAGTGTTTCCGTGTTTTCACGAAGCTTCGAGCAGAAAGTGGCGACTGAAACCGAATTTAACCGCAGGAAATCTGTCGACTGTTAGCAAAACAACGGTGCTAGCTCGATGGTAGCTAACGCTTCAACAACGTTAAATGCAGAAGTCCGTATTAATCAATTCACTGAGAATTAATTGGATGAAAATCACTCAACAGACTAACCTATTGGTCATTTTAAAAAAACTGAAAATGTCAAACATTGAGGCGTTTTGTCTGCTTTCAGTTTCTCTTGAATCTAAAGCGATCAGACATCTGGACATCTGGTCTCTTGTCTCTGTCCAACATTATGAAGATGTCACCTCAGGCTTTAGAATGAGCGAGTTTAACACATTTTTCACTTTTTTTTAACCGAATGATCACATGGTTGGTGCAGAGAGTTGGTAGGACTTACAGCTGGTCGTTGTTGTTGTAGCAGCTGTTCAGCTGAGTTGAATGCAGGCTGTGGTCTTTATGGAGGAGCTTCATTCAGACAAACACATGTTGTCTGAAGTGATGAGGTGTGTGCGCAAATGAAACATTAATAGAAGTTTTCTCTCAACAGTGTCAAGATGCAGATCTTTGTGAAGACCCTGACTGGCAAGACCATCACCCTGGAGGTGGAGCCCAGCGACACCATTGAAAATGTTAAAGCCAAGATCCAGGACAAGGAGGGCATCCCCCCCGACCAGCAGCGTCTGATCTTTGCCGGCAAGCAGCTGGAAGACGGTCGCACCCTGTCTGACTACAACATCCAGAAGGAGTCCACCCTCCACCTTGTGCTCCGTCTGAGGGGAGGCATGCAGATCTTCGTGAAGACCCTGACTGGTAAGACCATCACCCTGGAGGTGGAACCCAGCGACACCATTGAGAACGTGAAGGCCAAGATCCAGGACAAGGAGGGCATCCCCCCCGACCAGCAGCGTCTGATCTTCGCCGGCAAGCAGCTGGAAGACGGTCGCACCCTGTCTGACTACAACATCCAGAAGGAGTCCACCCTCCACCTCGTGCTCCGTCTGAGGGGAGGAAACTGATCTGCTTCAGACGTCTGCGCATGGCCACCATTTAATCCAGGGTTTGAAGGATCCCCATCAGCTTTGTCATTCCTTTTAAGTTTCAATAAAAGATGCTCATTCCAGAGTTTTCCTTTGACTTTTAATGATCTCACTTTGCATTTTGCTGCTTCAGGCGACTGTTGATGCCGTTTAGCTTTCAGAGCTTTAGTTGAAGTGTGGCGACAGAAAACACAAACACGGTATAGTTGGACGTGTTTGTGGTTAAAGTTTTCAATCTGTTGAGACCTGAAATGTTTAATGACCTCTGTGGAAATGCTGTTCAGTGTTCAGAACCAATAAACTGACTTCTCACTGTCACCTGGTTTGTCGTTAATGCGGATGTTTATCACCAACATCAAGTCTACAAAGTTAGCTTGGTTAAAGTACCACTTTAATACGAAGCAGGAGACGTCAGGACAGATTTTAAATGCTGTTTTATTAGTTTCACATCCATAATGCAGAAATGATGTAAATCACCTTTTGCTGTACCGTTCTTTACACATACAAGAAAACAAAAGTGAACATGAGCAGCAGTACAGACGCTAACAAGCTCAGAGTGGGATCATGCATGAATAAACATATTTTGGTTGTTTCTTTAAGCTACTCGTTACTACAGGAAGCTGGTTTGTGTGTCGGCTGAAACCTGAGAGCTGAGTGACGCTGACTTTAAGACGTGAGAGCGAGGAGCTCAGTGTGCTGGTCAGGATCTAAAACCAGTTTAAACTGACACACGGAGGAAACACACGGCCTGATCAGTATGCAGCGCTTTGCACCTTCCCTGTGTGTGTGTGTGTGTGTGTGTGTGTGTGTGTGTTAGAAGATGACAGCAGTGACCTCCACCTTCCACCACCTACAGAATGGTCTCAGCACACGAGTCAGCAAAGTGAGCGTGCAGTTTTCGGTGAAAGTGTCGGTGAACTCCAGGTGGAGGCAGGTCACGAGGGGGGTAAAGGTGGCGCGGGTGAGTGGAGTAGAGGCCAGACTCCTCGTAGTCTGACTCCACCTGGATGCTGACCTGGGGCACAGGCTGGCGCGGAGGCAGGAGCGACGGAGGGTCCCCGGAGGCGAGGCTCGTCTGGGAGTGGGCAGGTGAGGGGGGGCAGGAGATCTTCAGGTGCAGGGTGATGCTGAGGAACAGTGGTGGAACCGGCCAGGTTACACTTCAACTCATCTCTCACACACACACACACACACACACACACGCAGTTTCCAGTTTATTAGGTACAGCCAGCTGCATTAATGAACATGATGACCTTCTAACAGGAGGACTAACAGGCTGCTGTTATCAGACGCTTTAGTTCAGCTGGATGTTCTTAATTAACTGGAAGCTGTATGACACACAAACACGCTCAGAAATACACAAAACAGCAGCACTCGCTGGAAAACGGGAATGTTCCTGTTTGTCTCTCATCGTCGAAGGTGCAGCGTGCCGCCTGACGGACTAACAGCCTCAAAGCTGCTCTGCAGGGGGCGCTGTTCGCCAAACAGATACCACTAAAGCTGGAGGGAAAAGGAGCTGAAACAGGAAGGAAATGAGAAACTTTTCTAAAGAAACAACCAAAATCCTGCCATGATGGATCCCCTCAGCAGCGACGCAGCGCAACAGGAGGGAGGTTAAAGAGATTCATCTGACTTCATCCACCAGCTGGTTTGTTAAAAGTGTTTCACAGTCCAAAGCTCCGGCCGTCTGTCTCACTGCTGTCTGTCCTCACAGAGACACACCTGCACGCCAACCAGACCTCATGTTACAAACAACACGTTTAAGATGGAGCAGTGGGACGGACTCGTTCATCACAACAGTCTCAGCTGAGCAGGAGGCAGAAGAACTCGCTTTTACTGAAGTAAAGGTAGACAGACGCAGAAAAACATTCCTTCATTTAACATCATAAGAATACAAAATAAAAGTAGTACTAGAAGTACTCCTAATGCAGAGTAACATATAATACGCCACTGGAATATAATCAGTGACGCATTAATGTGGAGTCATTAAAGCTAATTAATTTCTTTACATCTGAGGGGTTAATCTGTAATAATACCTCAATTTATCACTTAATGTATATTTTGTATTGATTATCTGAATCTTCAAAGTAACTAACGTCAAAACAGTGGAGTAAAAAGTACCACAATGCAGTGGAGTAGAATGCTTGTACTTAACTTACTTCTATTGAAGTACAAGTACCTCAGAGCTGATCAGACAAAGTTCTCCTGCGATGGTTTTAATACACATTAATGTTTGTTGGTTATTTATCTGTGTGAAGAGTGCGGCTGCTGACTGATGTTTTGTTCAGTGATTTTTATTTATATTCATACTTATCATGCAGAGCTGCAGTGCAGAACTTGTCTCCCCCTTCTGGCAGTGAGAGTAATTACACAAACACTGTCGACGTGCAGGTTTAAGTAAAGATATCAGAATGAGGACTGACTCCACCCACTGACTGCTGCAGGGGGTGTCGTGTCTTTAACGACGACGCAGCGTTTTTTAAAAGGGTCGACTGTTTTCACGTGTTGTGAAAACAGGAGGAGGAGGAGGAGGAGGAGGAGGAGGAGGAGGAGCGCTTGGCCTCCAGTGAGATCTCCTGCAGGAGAACAAACAGCAGAGCTTCTACTGTCACACCGCGGAGGCATCGTGGGCATCAATGAGGAGCCCCTCTGTCATCCTTTAAGCCTGATACACCAGCCGCTTCACTCTGCTGCTCCAGTCAAAGAAGATCTCTTTCACCTTCATCAAAACTCCCCGAACAGAAATAACTGAAGGCCTTCAAAGACGAAAACAGCGAAACATTTTCAACAGGCATCACAGAAAAGCTCTAAAACATCCAAAAGGCTCGTTTTTCTCTCCGAACTGATGCTGAAAAGACCAAATCTGACGGCACGCTTTACATTTCCTCCTCTCACAGCTAACAGCGCAGCTACAGCGTGAATATTAACTAACTGACAGATGGCTCAACCCTGGAAGCTGCATTCAGGCTCACAGGAAGAGCAGGAAACTGGAAACATCTGATTCACTGTTTTAGCACAGACGGCGAGCATCGTGACAGAGAGTGCTTAAACAGCCCGTCTAGACATGCCAGAGGCTACGATTAAAACACAGAAACAGACTACAGGAAGCGTTTTCAGTGGCAGGACAGAGGCTAGAGCAGAGGTTTTCAAGCTGCGAGGCGCCTTCCCGGCGGGGAGTCAAGGGACGGACACATGCAGGCGTCCTAAACACCAGCAGCTCAGAGAGGAGACGGAGGTGAGCTGGGTCATTGTGGGTAGTCTGCATGGTAACTTAGACAGACATGATACACGTTTTTAGGTTCAGGGTGACGTCTGCTTAACAAAAACATCTTTAGCTCCAACATCCGTCATGAAGAAACGTCCATAAATCTGCTTTTCTGAACATCCATGAGATGGCTGCTAACAGCAGCTGCTAACTGCTAACTTAGCAGACTGCTAACTTAGCAGACTGCTAACGGTGCTAATTTGCTAAAACAGGCTATGGGGGGGTCTGGATTTGGTCTAAGGGGGGCCTCACAGTGTCGGCCTTGAAAACCGCTGATCTACAGAGAGTTTACTGCATACTGAAAAGACAGTTTCACACCTGCTGAGCACAAAACGTTACGCATGAGCAAAGAATCGCTTGCTATATAATCTCTACTGTGCACGGCTGCAGAGTGGAAACAATCCACAATAAATGTCTACAATCATCTCCAACATACACATAAATATAAGCTCAAAATGTGTGTGTGTGTGCGTGTGTGTGTGTGTGTGTTGTGGCTACGCTGTGTCGGGGTGTCTGTAGGGGGCAGTGTTGTTGTCCCAGCCGGCGTTTGTGTCAGCTGAGCGCAGCAGATCGCTGTAGGGCACGTGCAGCTTCAGCACACAGTACCTGCGGTCTAACTCGTTCTGATCGGACGTGACGGTGGAGTACGGGTTCATCTCCTGTAAGGAAACACACACACACACACACACACACACACACACACACACACGAAGCAAACATGCACAGAACAGAACAAGCGTACACAAACCAGTGAACACGAGTCGAGCACAAACACAAACACAGAGATGATAACGATGAAGAATCTGCTGCAGTGATCTTCACATGATAACAACATGTTCAGAGGTCCAGAGCAAAGACCTGACCTCTGACCTTTTACTGTCAAACATCTGTGGTACAGAAAACCCAATGGCTACGTTCACAGGCGCCTCAGAAAATGGGATTATTTGCAGTTTAGGAAATAATGTGAGCAGATGAAGCCGGAGCGTCTCTGCGAGCTTTGTCTCAAACCTCCAGAGCTGCAGGACATGGACAGAACGTCCTGAGCGACCGCCAGCGCTGCCATCGCACTTCTCAGTCTGAACACTAGAGGGCACTGCCGCTCTAAGAGCTCCACCTGCTCCACCTGCAGCGATTATCTACGACGGAGTATTAGGCCCACATCGAGGAAAAAAATCCAAGGTTTCAAGATTAAAGTCGTACATTTATGACAATAAAGTCGTTCTGTCGTAGGAAAAAAGTGTCGTAATATTACAATAAAAAGTCATAATTTTACCAGAAATAAGTTGAACTGTTCGGACAATAAAGTCGTAACTCGTCTCTGTTATTTGAGAAGAGAGCTATCCGAAGAGCAGTTAAAATGAGGAGATCGTGGAGAACTTTGCGAAGTTGTTCTTAGCATTAGCATAAATTAGCTAACGCAGGCGTAAATCACACGTGACTTTACTGAACCACAAACCCCGAACAAACCGTCCAGTGAACGTTTCACAGACACCACACTGACATTACGTTCTGACTGTAAGACCGTGGCTGCCGTTAACCAAAAACAGGCAAAGCTACGACTTTGTTCTCACAATAGTACGACTTCATTTTCTATATTTTCGGTGTTTTTTCAGCAGGAAGTGTGTTTTAGTTTGTAATGAAACCGTAGAAGTGATAACATTTAAGTCTGCACTTCAGCCATGCACTGAATTAAAGTTTAAAGCATTAAATCAGAGCAGCAGGCGCAGAAACACATCTGGAGTCTGACGCCAAAAAACTGTGATGTCAACCGTTTACTCATGTTGTACTTTTATTTTGATGGAAATGGATTTTCTTGTGGTTTTCTGGTCTAGAAACAGACTTTCTGGTTGAATTTACTCCAGTTTGGACAGGACAACGTCTCAGAGATGCTGATTAAACGAAATGTTTTGGGGTTGATTAATTTAATGATGGTTTTGTTTTATGTTCGTGCACATTAACAGCACAAGGCTTCAGAAACATCTGTCAGTGTGACGCAGCTCAGTAAACTATGACCTCAGTAAACTCGTGTGATTGACTTCAGACTGTTGCATTAGACTGTACAAGGGTCCCTAATAAAGTGGCCATGAGTGAAATATCTGGAAAAAGATCTCCACGTTGGGAACTTCGACTGAGCTGTTGAATCACGGTGCACATGTGAAAGTAGCCAGTGTGAAATCCATCGACCCAAAGCTCCGTCAGCGCTCCACCCGTCACATTCAGAGGTTCAAACATGACCACAGGCGGAGGGAAGGGTGGCGTACTCACACTCAGAGGTCTGGCTGTGGGCGGGGGGGTTAACGTGAGCGGGGTCTGGCTCTGTGGGGGGCTCTAAGGCCTCCATGGGAATCTTCACCGGAGGGGGGGCAGAGCTGTTGGGCTGAGTGACACAAACAGGAAGTGGTCGGCATGCAGGACAAACTGGATTTTCACAGGAAAACACCTGAACGATTCTAGACTTTTGTCAAAAAAATATGATTTTCTTCCATCGTTATTCTGACACACACACACACACACACACACACACACACACACACACACACACACACACACACACAAGGATTCATCCGCCGCTGAAAATAGTCCTAACATGCTGTTTTAGGACTCTGAGAGTAAAAGTTCGGCCACAGCAGCATCTAAGACAGCGAAGTGAGCTCAGCTTTGGTGACCTTTGACACGCGAATCTGTCCAGACAGCGCTGATCTCTGATTGGTCAGAAAGCAGAGAAGACAGACAAAAAGGAGGGACCTGTCAGATTATTAGCTGCACGTCCACATTCAGCCTCCTCTGTCGGAGAATCATCTGTGTTTCCAGACAGTTCGGTACAAACGTGTCTTTTGAGTAAACTGTGGCGTTCGTCGCGTTAGCCACCTCGCTGCTAACTGACAGTTAGCTCGGAGAGATTTCTTCCCTCCTCTGCATCTCTTCACTGAGTTAAGGAGGCACAAATAAACCAAAAACAAATCACCACAGCGAAGCAAACAGAAGAAGCTCAGTGAGCGACAGCTTCGTTCAACCGTGATGCTCTGTGGGATTATGGGAAACACTTGTCACTAAAGGCAACTAAAAACAGTCCTTTTCGTGACTTGAAACACATAACTAACTGTTCAAAGTCTGTATTTTTAGTTATTAATTGCTGGAAAAGTCAATGGGACTCTGAATGAGGTTTTCTTGCTGCTGGAAGTTCTGCTTTCACTGGTGTTAGCATGTTAGCGCGTCAGCAACAATTAGCCGTGTGAGAAGTCGCTACATTGCGAGCTTCTTCATGAGGATTCATCTCACTTCCTGGTGTGACCGGACCTTCAAACAGGGTTGATTTTGTTTGTTTTTTTCATATGATTGGTGACAAAAATCTAGAATAGCACAAGCCTCATCCTCCAGTGGAGCATGTTCAGGTGAGAAAACAGAAGAAGGACATGATGTGCACACAGATGCTAACAGAGTTACAGTTTCAAAGTGTTGGGACACAGTGGGACAGGTGGACAGATGCACTGAAGGGAGGACGGACAGACAAAAAGACTGTAGTAAGTGTGGTACAGTGCCTTTTCAGCAACACTGTGGGACAGAGAGGAGAAACGCACAGTATTAGTCAGAGAGAACAAACCCAGGAACGACAGAAACAACAGATGGAGAGACGAACGCTTAAATTCAAGAAGACAGAGCCGCTGAGAATCTGAGGCTCGGCCGAAATCCCGCCTCAAATTTCACCTCGGTCCACTTTCCCCTCACCTCCTCATCGCTCTCCGGCTCCGCCGCCTTCTTCTCCTTCTTCTTCTTCTTGTCGTCCTCCTTCTTCTTCTTGTCTTTGTCCGGCAGGATGTCGTCCAGCCAGGCCAGGTCGTGCTGTGAGAAGATCAGATCCAGCAGCTTCCGAACCACCATCAGCCCCAGAATCTACACACAGCGGAGAGAGCGGGGAGTTTTTCCTGCCGTCACGTTCCAACACGTCTGCAAACGCAACGCTGGCTTTTCTACAGCAGCTTCTTCAATTTCAAAACAAGATGACCACCAAGCGTAATAAATTCAACACATCCGACACCCCGATGAAACCAGCGAGGCTCACCATTACTGGGAAGATGATGGCCAGGAAGGTGGACTTCAGGATCCAGAGGACGGCCAGACAGACGATCTGGACGAGGGTGAAAAGGTGGACGCGTCTCAGAGGGACGTGACGCAGGAAGGAGAAGTCCGGCTGGTGCTTGAGAGGCATCAGATACAACTTGATCCGCTCCCAGAACTGAAGAGAAGGACGCAGAACAGGTTCTCAGGTTCTCCACAAACGTCAGTATGACTGTAAATGTGTGAACACCTTCTCTGATCTACCTGGATGCCGCTCAGCGAGGCCACGCCCATGTAAAGGAACACTCCATACAGGACCGGCATGGGGATGAACTGAGTTAGAGAGCAGCAGGTAGAACAGGACATCAGAGGAAGAGTGACGCCAATCAAAACGGAAACGTCACGAAATCTTCAGTTAACTCACCTGGAGAACAGGAGCGAGGAAGACGGAGAGTCCGGTCAGGACGAACACCAGGATCCCCGTCAGCCTCTGCTCCCTGCACACCAACAATCGGTCAATATCAGGAGCGCAGAGTGGAAAATCACACACACACACACACACACACACACACACACACACACACACACACACAGCGTCAGGAGGGCCTCACCTGACTCCGAGGAACTGCGGCTGCTCTCCGGGAGCGCTGCTCTCGCTCTCCATCTTCAGAGAGTCGATGTGTGCGATGGAGATGACGGTGGCCGCGACGTACCAGGGCAGACCCATGAAGGAGCACACGGCCATCAGTACCCCCACCCAGAACAGGTCCAGGTGGTAGCCACAGCCTTTCTGCAGGACAGGAAGCGAGAAGCCGTTCAGGTCTAAAAGTGACTGTGAGGATGAAGTTTGATGACAGTGTAGACGTTTAAATGTGTTCTCTATAAATCAGACTGCAGGGACCAGATGTGTAAATGATGCATTCACGTAAAAAACCTGCATGCACCACCTGACACAGACCTCAGACCAGCGTACGCACGGTTTGGCTTAATTTTACTGACTCTTTATGAATCACTCTGCAGAGATGTGAGAGTACACAGCTGAGAGTAACGACAGCTGCTCTGACTGAGAAAAAAAAGAGTAAAACTGCACTTCACAAGTGTCGATACACAAACAGGCGTTTGTGTCAAACTGGGAGATAAAACGAGGCTCCAGTTCCACAACGATTCAGATTGATAAAACAGAACCAGACAAGCAGATTTATGAATCTGATCTGCATATTTTCACAGATTTAGTGGTTTTATGGATCTGACTCCGGGTCTGTTCAATAGAATTACATGACATCAACAGAATCTACCATTGGTTGGTGTAGAGGAGCTCTGAGGGCGCCTTCACACCAGTCAGAATAAGTTAAGTTAAGGTGTTAGTGACCAGCATGCTGGTGGGTCACGTCTGCTTCGGGGAAGTTAAAATGGGTTTCCTGTGAAGAAAAACGAGCTCGGCCTCGTCCGTGTCTCCAAACCTTCAGCTTGTTTTCTTTGCGGTTGACGATGACGGCGCTGATCTGCTGGTCCATGAAGATGAGGATGGTGACCAGGAGAGCGGGAACGGAGCTGGCCAGATACCACCACCAGGGGTTCTTACCAAACGGCATGACCAGCCAGCCGCGATCGGAGCGCGTGGGCTGAACACACACATGGATTTCACACAATCAGACGTTTCTATCTGCACTGACCATGGTGACACTGGAACGCACTGAGCAGGAGCTCAAACGTACAGGTAGTACAGCAGCTGGCATGCACACAGAAGCAGATACTCATGCCATATGGTAGAAATACACACACACTCAAACACACACGTTAGTGAGAAAAGAAATACCTTGAACTCAGTTGGAACGATTAGTTTGGGCGTGTCTAACCCCATCAACATATCCAGACCCACAAAGCTCATGATTGACAAGAAGATGGAAAAGTCACTGATTAGCTTCCTCAGCTATACGTACACACACACACACACACACAAACACACACAGGGAGGATAAATAGAGATGTGTAGTATCACAGTGGGGAGGGGAGACAAACATCCACAAAGACGAGAAAACGGTGCGAACACGAGGAAATGAGGACAGAAAGAAGAAGAAAGAATTATTACACTGATAGATCCACACAACATCAAATGACTCAGCAGAAATGTATAAAAACTGCAGCCAATCAGGACATAAAGAAGGTGGGAGGGAGGAAAGTGGTGTTCAGGGAGGAGTGGACCTTGAGCTTAGTGGGCACGTGCAGTTTGGGGGTGTCCAGCTCCAGCAGACAGTCCAGTCCACAGAAGAGCAGGATGGAAATGATGATGGCAAAGTCGCTGATGAGTTTACGGAGCTGGAGCACATTCAGGGAGAGCAGAGGAGAACATGGGAGAGGAGGAGGAGGCGTGGGTAAGGAGGTGCTGACGTGTCGGGCTCATGTTCAGCAGACTCAAACAGGACTGAACTGTGCAGCTGCTGATTGTTCCACAGGGATGTGTGCGACTGTACTTTGTCTTCAGTGTTAATTAGCAAATATAAACATGATACATGCAAACATCATATCTGCCCGACATCAGCATGTTAGCATCGTCACCGTGGGCATGTTTGCATGCTGTTAGCATTTAGCTCGACGTGTCTGTGGCCTAAGCTCAGCCTCACAGAGCCGTTAACATGGCTACACATTCAGTATTGAAACATGTACCTGATGCTGTGTTGCTGATGAGCAAAGGATGTTTTTTTCCCTGTATTCCTGCACGTGTGTGTGTTGTAACAGAGTACCAGTGTGCTTAAAAGAAAGCTGATAAATGCTTGTAGAACAGCTGCTTTGCTGAAAATAAGAAAGCGACAGACTTTGGCCACCCGCCTGCTTTAGGTCTGACCTTTCATGCTTTGACAAACAGCCTCTGTATCACATGAACGTAGTGTTTCACATGCAGGTTGGCGTCTTGCAGGTGAGAGCAGCTCTAACAGCACTAAAGCCTTGGCAGGAAAACAATGAACGTCTTTGGATCTTTTCTGCTGTCTCACCTTTGTCGGGAAGTAGCGGCTGAACTTGAACTTCTTGAGAGAAACAGTCATGGAGTACGTGCCGAAGAAGAGGATGAAGGACATGAGGGCCAGGTCGGGAACATACTTACAGGAGCTCCCCACCAGCATCCCGCCGTACTTCATACACTCCTTCTTACTCAGCTGACTCCAGTCCATGTCTGTCAGGTTAAACTAGAGACAGAACGAGAAGGAGGACGGCGGGAGGAGAGGGGCGAGGACCGAAGGAGGGGTTCAGGGGTGGAGAAGGAGTGGGCACGAAAGAGAGAAAAGACAAGCGATAACAGACGAAAAGAGGATACAGAACATGGAAACAGGAGCCATGGCGCTCTGTGACGTCCACTCTTTAGAAAGACGTGTCTCTAAAAGGACGTCTGGACACGTATTTATCAAGCATCTCGAAACCACACCTACAGCTGAGCTTGAATCTCGCACAGTGACTTGAAGCAGAGGATTCCTGATGTCGTGTAGCTTCTCTGTCACTTTGTTTGCCATTTAAACGTCATCGTGTTTAGGTCAGGACGCCTCTGCAGCGCTCCTAAACATCAGCACAGATCGGACTCGTTTCCTAAATTAAGAAAGCGATCGACTTTTACTCCTTCTCCTAAAAGCAGGAGCAGAAACGCATCGCTCGCAGAATTTTTGGCCAGTTGGGGCTGACCTCCTGTCCTGAGAGGTTTGATAAGTACGGTCCAGATTTCTGACATCACAATGTTTAGAGTCCAAAACCTCAAAGAGCTTCACGAAGGGGAGCAGAAAGGATTCATGTCAGTTTGTCACTTACCAGCACAGTCATGTTATCGTCTGCGAGCGGAGCTGAAACATTCAAGCCCAGCGCAGATGCTGGAGAGCGACAGCACAGACAGGGAAAGAGAGGAAACCCAGTGAATGATGGGTAACACGACGTGAAAGGACAGCACAGTGCTTGATAAGAAAGGACCAGAATTAAATAGAGAAGACATCAGGAGAAAGTCATGAGCTTAGCAAATGTCTACTAGAAGTTAAAGTGTTTTTTTTTTTTTTTTTTTTTGTCTGGGCTCTTCTCTCTGGCCTGAAGTGGGCGGGGCTCAGTTGGAAAAAGTGCGTCACACGTGCACCAATCACAGCAGCACTTTAAACAAAATCTGCTGACATTTGTGGGGAAGTCAATGTTTGACATTTAAACTCTTAAAAACTTAAATTTGACTGCTGCTCATTTAGTAAAAAAGCTTCTTAAGACTTAGAAGCAACTTTTCAGGAGCTTTAAACTTCTCAGAGCCACCTTTGAAGTCTACAGTCAGAGGATGTAAGAAGCTTTTTGGTGTATTCCTCTAATTTAATCACTTCCAGGGTCTGCAGGTGCATACTCACTTTGTCAGAAAGCATCCAAAAATGAGGCAGAAACAGAGAGGACACACAAATCATCACAGAGCAAAGAGCAAATACCTGCGTCACACTGAAACATCTCCTGAATGAACACGCAGAACGTATGTGGACATGAAGACATGAAGTCGTCCTGCTAACATTTTGCAAGCGTCCAGTCGTTTCTTATTTATATTGATGATGATAAACTGACACGTCAGGTCAGATTAGAGGAATAGTTCAGTTCTTTCAAAGACTGAAAAGAGAAGATCGATCCTTGACATGGTTAGCCTAGCTTAGCATAAAGACTGGAAGCAGAGGGAAACTGCTAGCCTGGTTCCAAGCTCAGAACTACTCCAGCTCTGTACTTCATGTACACACAAAAAGATTCTCTGAAGTATGACAGCAAACCTCTGTCAGCCCATCTCTAAATATTTCACAAGTGAAAAATATTTTACATGAGCAAAATATACAATATTTCCTCACAGCACTTGAAGACTCACCCTGGTCCGGGGCGACGCATTCACACTTATAGGCCGTGATGTAGTCGGGCTTGAAGCCGCGGTTGATTGGGTAATACTTCAAGGCTCCTACCTGAAAGACAAACCGGTGTGATCAGGTTTAACTGCTGTGCTGCGTCCGTCCATTTCACAGGACGACGTGCGACCTACCATCTTCTTGATGGCGTCAGAGATGAATATGAAGGAGATCAGGCTGGAGAAGCCCTCCTCTGTGAAGCGGGTCATGTACTTGATAATGTAGCTGGCGTCCGAGATGACCAGCAGGAAACACTGCAGACACGAGTGGAGGCCGATCCACAGACGCAGCTCCATGTAGTCGATGCCGCTGTTCCTGTGGAGACACAGCGTGAGGACGTCACCTGTCACCTGCTTATCTGCACTGAACGCGTCTGTGTGCTTGTCGCCTGTGCTCGTCTTACTTGCTGAATTCGTAAAGCAGCTTCTCAAAGATGAGGATGGGTCCTGTTGAACTGAGGATGATGAGGGGCTGCCCACCAAACATACAGAAGACAGTCCCTGCCAACGCAGTGCCGAGGAAACTCTCCATCACTCCCTGGAAAAGAGGGAGAGCAGACGGAGACGTCAGCTAACCTGTGGTCGGATGGATGGTTTCTGGGTTGGTTCAGCGTGCTGCCGTCATCATGAAGACCTGGTAGTTTTCAGTAGCATCCCCTAGAAGCCCTCCGAAGGTGATGGCGTTGGTGATGCAGCCCAGGTAGATGAAGAGCACAGCAGAGACGGACTGGATATGGAAGCCGTCGTAGATGTCGCTACAGTACCACGGGATCTTCCGTTTGATGTCCAGCCACAGTCCACCTCCGACCCTTTAAAACAAGTTGAACACGTGGTTCAGGTCACAGAACCAGGATGGGACTGGACCCTGTGACACACGATCGTCTCCAGTGCTCTCATACCTCCCGGTGAACTTCAGCTCCTCTCCAAGCTCATGCGGAGCCGGAAGCTCCTCGTCCTCTCCTGCAGCCGCCCCGCCGGCCGAGCCGTTCATTTGACCGAGCTCGTTCAGGTTCAGCACCGACTTCCTGCGGTGAACACGGAAACCAAACGAGGCGTCAGGGGTAGGACAGGCCGTCTGGAGACACGTCCACATCAACCCACAGAGAATCAACAGCTCAATCTGCAGCCGCCCTCGGCTTCATACGTGTAGCTGTGCAGCCGCAGATACTGTTCTGGTTCACCGCTCTTAGAGAGCTGCCTTCAGCCGCAGCAGCAGCTCGACATTCCCGTAAAAATACTTTATTCTGTTACTGCTAAGTGAACATTTCCTACCGCCGCAGCTTCACATTAAAAGCATTTAACTGGCGAAACATAGCACACACACACAAATCTTAAGGATTACAAATGTACGTGCCTCATTTCCGCCGATGGAACCTTCTTTGGAGGCTCGATGCGTATTTTTGGGTCCCATTCCCCTGGAGGCAGGACGATGACCTCATCCAGAAACTCATCAACACCAGCAATCAGGTCTTCACGGTCCCTGGCTTTATAGGCAACATCACTGAACAGCTGACAGGAAAGAAGGAAATAAAGTCAAAGTGACGGATGTCAGGTGTGTACGAGGGTGTCCATCAGGGCGGGACAGCGCCGGTCACTTACATCATCCACCATGAGCGTCGCGATGGCTCTGCCAATCTCATTGTAGGACTTGGTTTTGCCATGAGGACCCAGCAAAATGAAGAGAAACCTGTCAGAGCAGAAAGTGAAGAGGCTGATGAATGCAAGGACTGTGGAGACAGACAAAAAGGGAGACATAAGAGACACCCACCTTGTCGGCACAGGGACCTCAGTGAGGCCTCCCAGAGTCGTGGCCTGAGCCAAACGCACAAAGGAGACGAAAGGCTTGTCCAGAAAATCCACCTCACCAATCAGGACGTTGGATGCTTCGGCATCGCGAGGGATCTTCTTCATGAACTTATTCTTCAGCTGGCAGAGGAGAGGAGCAGAAGAGGCAGCAGGAGGGAGAGTGTGAGTGGAAATCACAGATCTGAGGCGTGCTGCGCTGCAGATGACCTCCCCCCGCCGCTTACGTCTGCCGCGGCCAGCTGGCCTTCACTGTTCACTAGTTACAGCAGTTCAGCCTTTCCAGAAAATGACATATAGGATTTTTGACATCGATATCAGAAGCCACGGCCGTCTGACAACAGGCCAAACAAGGCTACTATCATTTGCTGCCACCTACTGGTCATACAGCACTTCACAACCTCCACCTCCACCCCGGGGTCACCTGTAGGCTCTGAGTCTACGTTCCTCGAGCGGGGAACTTCCTGCTTTCCATACGTAAAGCGCCGGGATGAGAGCCTGGACGTCAACACTGGACATACGCTGCATTCACATAACAATCACATCCATGTCAGTCAGAAGACTGAGCTCTGACGGCATGAAACATCTTTCTGCTTTAGCACAGAGCCTGTTAAAGACCTCCACCCTCACACCAGCCTCCAGCCAGCTTTTCCATTGAGGATCAAACAAACTTCTGACCTGAGCTTTCATCCATCCACAAAGTGTTTTTCTTCACAGTCATTCCAGCCTGACCTCGCTGTGACAGCGGCTGTATTTTCCACACTTTTAGGTATATACACCCCCCCGACCAAGGAAGCACGTGGCAGTGGAGTGGTGGCTGCTTAAATTAAAATCTCTTCATAATCTGTTAATGCTGCTTTCAGAGTCAATTCACCAACTGCTCCTCTGTCGCTCTCTGAACATCTCGGTCCAAAGCGACCGTAAACAAGACATTTCAATCTCTCGTACTATGAACTAATTTGACAATAATCTAGTCGCTCTGGTTTCCATCTGCAGCTACGTTACAGCAGGTTTAGTGGTTGTTACTCGTCTTCAGGCTCTACATGACGTCATGTGCTTCACTGTGTGAGCGTGAATGCTGGTCTGATCAAAGGAAGCAGGAGGTGCTGCGCCGGCTTCTGTGAACCAATAATTAAAGCACAGTCAGGGGTCACATGCATGACTTCATTTCTCGCATGCTTTGAAGTTCTTCTTAAGATATTCACACACACACGCATGCACACACACACACACACACACTTACAGACTGAAACTGTAATGTTCTTCACTGGCGTACTTTTTGGGGAGAGGCTCAAACAATTAAGCTGAGAAGAAGAAGCTTAAAAATGTGCACACGAACACACAATCATTAGCACAAGCAGGTACACACAAACACAATTTCACAAAAATGTCCCACCTCAGCTTCCAGGCTGTGTGGATTAGAGGAATTAAGTCGTTCTGACAACTCTGTAAACCCTCTCATAAAACCAGGCTCAGCTTCTCGTAAAACACAAACACGGCAACAAAACAAAACACACACTCAGAGAAGCGTCTGCTGACTGTGTGAAGAAGTGAAGCGATCCATCGTTACTGTCCTCACAGGCAACAGGAGGTCATCTGATGACCAATCAAAACCTGCTCCCACAGGGACAGTGACAGTGTGTGTGCTGACACAACGGACTGCAGAACATGTGAGGTTAAAGGTCGTTCCACCAATTTTACACATGAAGGAAGTTTGTTTAACACGACGAGTGTTTCTCAACCTCTGAAAACAGCTGTGCGTCCTCTGCAGCAGCTTTGTCCAAGAAATGACCCTGATGAGGTCACAGTGATGTCATCTGGGTAATCTCATCTTGGGTTTGGAAACAATACACTCATGGAGGGAAACCTGCGCTACAAAGAAAACCATCTAACACGTGTTGTGTGTGGATCTTCGTCCTCTGAGCTCCTCACACACACACCGTCCTGCCGCCACAAACACACACCGCAGCACCAACTGTGGATTCATTACTGGAGTTATTATTGTGTGTGAGACGGTTCGGGTCTCTCACGCAGGAACTCGTTGTCTCTTATGCACTTAATGTCAATTCAGCTTCTCTGGCGCAGCAGCTCGCCCTTTTGCACATGTTACCCACGCTGCTTTGTGTTCCGCTGTCAGGCAGCTGGTTCAGCCTGCATCCTGCAGCCTGCGTCCACATGTTGCTGCATGGCTGAACTCCAAGTCTTCATATCTCATCAGAGCTCCACACGTTTTATATAACCAGCTGCTTCGTTGTCATCTGCAGTGACTCTCCTCGCCTATGTCAGCGCTAAAGAACTTGAGAGCACCGTGTCAAGAAGGCGAAACCCAAAACCCGAACATCACCGAGCGGGGTCGACCCCCGCTGGGATCGGGTTGGGTATCTGCAGGCTAGGAGGAGCCAATGGGAGGTCAGATTGATGGTTTTGGTCTTTTCACGGGTTTGTTGACAGTAATAGAGAATACTAATACGGACTAGCATCAGCCTTTGTTCTAAGTACGACTTACTGTGTGTGCAAATGTGTACAAGCTGAACGCACATGCACACACACACATGAAACACTGAACACAGCAGTTACCTGGTCTGTGCTCGGCGTGTCTGAAATATCATTCATGCTGCGGCTCTGGGCAGGATCTGTAAGCAAAGCACACACACACGTTTGATATTTAAAACACACAAAATCACCAGCATCCAGAAGAAAGAGGCGTTTCCGTGTGTCTGAGTGGACTTTTCCTCAGAAACAGCTGAGTAAGGATACGAATTCCATCCAATTAAAGGGCTGTAAGAGCAACAGAGAGAGCATTCAAGTGTGTCCACAGTGTGTGTTAGAGCTTCACCAGCTGGGATTATTTTTTAATGACTCATTTCCCTTTTTGGCTCAAAGCAGATTTGGGAACAAATAAAATCAAACAAAAGGGGAAAAAGAAAATACCATACAGAGCCCCCCCCCCCCCACCCCCTGCCGGC
>JBBMOE010000003.1:1443463-1483019 GCA_037975065.1 Chaetodon trifasciatus
ACCCACAATGATTCACGAAAGAAATTAGCAGAGGTGCACACAATAGGAGCAAAATCTCTAAGGTAAACACACATCATATCCTGCACACTGTATGCATGGTGAGTACATGTACACACAAAGACATCCCATCATGCAGTAGCAGGGAGTGAGCTGCCATCAGTGCTGATTAAAACAGAATAAAGCAGAGAAGTTCATGAAAAAAGTGGGAGTTTAGAGATTAAATAGATGCAAATATTGAGTGTGGATGAAGTAAAATGTACTCCATTAGAAGTAAAAGTCCTACACTCAAACCCAGGGGCCGGGCCCCTCCAAGATAAGTCTGAGGGGCCATCAGAAGATTAATGAGACAGACAGGAAGGAAAAAAAGCTCTGATATATAAATCTGTTTTCAGATGATCTTTGTTTTTTTGCTAATTTCGCTTTTATTGTGAAATGCTGCATAATTTTACTTCTTCAAAGAACCTACACCTGTCAAAATGCAGTACATTCTATGAATTAGAAGTAGCATAAAAAGGAAATATTTAAGTGAAAGTACCTCACAACTGTACTTCAGTATAATACTTGTGTGAAAGCACTTTCCATCACTGGTTTGTAGGTAGCAGTAAACATAGGAAGAACGTGTGTGTGTGTGTGTGTGTGTGTGCGTGCGTGCATGCGTGTGTATGTGTGCGTGCGCGTGTGTGTTCAGACTCACGCAGGTGGCCAAGGCTGCTTGACTGCCGAGAGCGTAGGTCTTCTGTGGAGCGGTGGATCCCAGAAGCTGAACTAGTGCTACGATTCAGATTAGCCTGAGGACTACGGTCTGAGAGAGCGGCGGCAGAAGATGAGAGGACGAAGAGGTGACGTTATGAGGAAAGGTGAAACAGGTGGCGGCCGCCGTGGCAGAAGACAGAGGAAGCATTAGGATGTCATTCGGTTAGATTACTTTGCTGATTGCTGATTGGCAGCTGAAAACACACAGAACGTGAGGACGGACTCACTGGAAGCAGCGTTGGAGGACTTCCCGATGTCCGCCAGCGAGCGGTGGATCGGCTTCTTGGTCTGGTGACGGTGCTTCCTGAGCAACACGAAGCTGATCTTCTCCTTCAGGTCCGGAGGAATCAGACCGTCAGCAATCTGCCGATCCACGATCTCATCTGCAGTGACGAGTTAGAGCCCGGGTGAACTTACATGACCAATAAAGCATGGATTACACCATTTACGCAGGTCGTCACATTTCTGTGTATCGTGTGGGCGCTCGTCCATCGTCATGAGCCTCATTGTTTTGGTTTTCTGCTCTGATCTGCACCACTTGACCAACACCAAGCAGCAGACTGAGGCAGAAAGCAGCTGGTGAACGTAGCAGAGCAGTTAGCTGCTAAAGAGCCTCTTTCTCGGGCGCTGGTGGAGACCAAAGACAGAGCTAAAAGAGCGAACACTGGACTCCTATCATGATATCAGATTACTGAGGCGGACACAAACAGCTAACGTTGCTCTGTGACCGCTGCACATGTGAATAATGAACGGCAACAACTCGGTGACAATATGTTAATATTGTGTTTTCAGCTTCTGGACGACAAATCAAATAATGCTTAAAGTGTAAGTGGGCGTGACAATGTCACGGCGTCCTGTTACATAATGTCCAATCAGTACAAACAGAGTATTGATTTCTTGCGTACTAATTGCAACAACAGGGTTCTATGAGGTTTTGTGTGCAGTACATGTTGTATACTGTGAGTGTGTCGTATGGAGTCTGGACACGGCTTGATTTTAGGATAACAATATTCAGCCGACCAATCAATTCTCAGATTGCATGAAGTCCTCGTGGTGGCACAACATGGCGGACAGCGTGGAAGAGTCTCTGTAGATATAAAGAGCATTGTTATGCCAACAGACGCCACTAAATCTTCCATACTGGCCCGTCAATGCACAGCTAATGAGTTCTCTGCATGCAGCTGCTTTACCAAACAAATATAAAGACAGTTTATGTGTGTTTTTACTCATTTCGACCAGTGCAGGTTGATTTTTCTGGAGTATGAGACGTAATGAAGGAGGGTCACACTTCAGCCACAGTGGTTAGGATGCTTTTTTCTTTAGAAATTCTGCTGGACTCACCAACGATCTGCGGCAGCGAGTAGCCCTCCAGGTCGAGCAGGATGCTTCCTGTCTGCAGGCAGGTCCTGAGCTCAAACAGGCTGTGGAGGGTCAGCGTGGAGACATGAGGCTTGCTCCATCTTTCTCCTCCCTCCTCCACCTTCTCCTCAAACTTCACCCACCTGCAGAGACGAGAAAAAACGTGGTTTAGCTCTGGAATTCACTGAAGTGATATATTTGAGGAGTGTCACCCAGCAGGACGTTGTTCTGTAATTTAAACTACAGCGTTAATCACGCTGTGTTAAAGTCCTGTCAGCCATGATGTCTCAACCCTCAACCTCTAAATCCTATCAAAAGTGACCCCAAATCCTAAACTAATGAAAGCTCAGTGTGTGTGTGTGTGTGTGTGTGTGTGTGTGTGTGTGTGCACCTCGCAGACTCTTTCCACTCTAATTCGCCTCCCTCGTGCTGCAGTGTGTCCATCTCAGTGAATATTGTGGGTGTTGGGGTGCCGTCGTCGTCCCCCAGTATGTGGCGCAGCCGCTCCGCAGCAGGGGACACTGCAACAGGAAGAAACAAGAGACAGCGTCAGATTTCCATTAAATCCACATTTTAGCCACGTCAGAGGCGACCTACGCTCACAGACAGCCTGACATGGACATTAGCTACAAGCAAGCTAATCTGGGATTCAGGAGTTGTTGTGGTGGTAATAACACTTTGGTGCTAAAGAAAAGCAACAACATCCATCCAGACCAACATCGAATGGACCGAATGGCCTTTCTTCACCAGCACCACCCTCAGGGCAGACTTTCAAAGCAGCCTCACAGCGTCAGCTGCATCGCTGCAGACTCATTCGTCTTCTTACGTCCTCCATTAGTGAAGCTCTTCAAGAAACAAAACCATCAGGGTGTTGGTTTGTTCTGCTGCTTCTGGGAGACACAGGGCGCCAGGCTTTTGTTCTGTTTTATTATCATTGTTATCATGTGACTTTGCCTTTGCAGTGAAGAGCAAAAACAGAAAGTGGGATTGAGAGTCGTGGATTACATGTGACAAAAGTCCTTTGTTGAATTAAATCCCACAACAATACACATTAAACAAAATGTGCTGGAGACTCTGAGCCAGTAAGCAAGCCTGCAGAAGCGTTTCAGTCAACCAGAAAACAGAAACAGCCACATCTAATCAAACCAATCCCCATTAGCCTTCTCTAACGAGCGAGCGAGAGGCGGCTCCTCTAATGAGTATCTGATATCTGATCAGCCTGCACCTTGTTCTAGCTTTACTCTGAGCGGATCGATCCCCATTAACAGCAGGCCTGGAGGCTGTTTGTGTGTGTGTCTGTCAGCACGAGAGCGTGTGTGTCACTGCTCTCCTGTTTTTCCTCTTTATGATGCAAAAGCTAAAAGAAAGTCAGTAAGACGTGGACTCGTGGATCTAAACGTTCCAGTCTTAAACGCCTGTCAAAAGCCTGAAGTGACGGTGGCGACCACGGTCTCAATCAGCGCCTCCATGTGGGACGATTATGTAATCCATGTAACCACAGAGCGAAGTATCATTCAAATGTTCCCCAATGCTGTTTCCATCATCACCTCTGCTCCATCACTTCAGGTCAGGTCACATTACGAGCTCTGCTTGTGTTCACAGTCTGTGTGCTTCTGTGCGTCTGACCTCTGATCAGCCGGTGTGAGTCCACATGATGTTTGCACACGTTTCAGATCATTTGTGGGCCATCGGGAAAACACAAACCCGCTCTGCCCCTCTGCTGCTTTACATATTACATAAAGGTCCACTGATGAAAAGGCCACAATCATCACCAGCTCTGCCCTCAGCTCTCTGATCAGGGCTTTGCTGACCAGTTTGATGTGTGTTTAGAGTCTGAACTGGAAAATACATCACGCCTGGAATATTTCCAGACTAATGCTAATGCTGTTCCATGTTTGCTGGATGTGAAAACAGACAGCTGCTAACACATAACTTCATGCTATGATACATAAATGGTGTGTTTTCAGCTCCTTCCACTCCCCCCAAAGTGTCTACAAAACAAACCGCTGCTGCTTAAATAACCAACTTTTTAACTGTTTAAATGGCGAATCAACAGAAAAACAAAGAAAACCTACTTCACATGTATCTGCTGACCCTCGCTTCCATTTTCCCAGCTATTTCACTATAACACACCACCTATCCAGACTCCTTTTCCAGGGGTTTCCTCTCTTTAATTATGCCATTTTTACCTATTTGGGAGCCAGGTAGGGTCCAGCGGGAGGCCATAATGGAGGGGAAAGACGCTCCGGGGTCCTGCATGCTCACTGGGTGCTCTGAGTGAGGCCCAAAGGTAGCTGGAGAGAGATCCTCAGGTTTGCTTTGGGCGGAGAAAAAGAGGCTTGAAGCTTCCTGAGTGTCCTTAGCTCACCACCCCTCGCTCTCCACCATGAGCGGACATACGTCCTTTCTGCTCGTTTGGCTTGGCTGCTTCAGCGCTGACTTCTTTGCTCCACAGACAGTTTGGTCATTTCAATTAGCCACGTATGGTTTGGTGCGTGGCTGATCTAAACGGTCAGAAACGCTCTGCTGAAGCAGGCGGTGAAGGTCTTCTGTAAGCTGTGGCTGAAATCCACTGAAATCTCCAAAGCAGCAAAGAGCCAGAGGCTTTAAGAGGGCTGACACACACCACAGGGCCCTGTAGTACTCTCCTCCCAGAAGCCCATGCACACACACACGCACACACACACACACACACGCACATGCAAGAAAAGCAGGAACGTCCTCACCAGCTTCCACTGTCTTGCTCTGATGAGCCCAACAGTCCTGCACCAGCGCCTGTAAGCATCCAGCTCAGGCCTCAGCTGTTTGGTGAACACATTCATTATGAATCCTACAAAATACAAAGCACACACCAAACACCAAAAACAACGCACACACACACACACACACAGCCTGGAGTTCCTCAGCTCTAATCAGCTTACAGGCTTCAGACTTCGTGGCCCCGTGGGACCAAACATTCATCACATACATGCACTAACAAAGTCGACCTCATCGCACAGTCGCACCGCAGCCTCCTCCACCTGACAGCGCGGGTCGAGGCCGCTCACATGCTTCTCACTATATTTGGCTGCGCCTGAAACGCCACACTGGTTTGATGTGAATGAATTTGCTCCTTTAAGCTGCAGTCGGACGTGTTTATTAACGAGGCTAAGAGGCTGCGGCCACGCTAGCGGTTGCGTAAGGCTCGACTTCAACACAGCAATGCTTTGTGCTGAACGTCAGCACGCCGACAGCAACGACGCTCGTGTGCAGACGTTCAGCAGATAAAATAAGTTCATTTTAGTTTTCCATGTTGGCATTGTTGGAGCCAGAATACATTTTTGGTTATTTTTATTTATTCCAATGAATTGTCTGGCCTTGCTATGACGTCATGTCAATTGTAACTGGTTGCTATGGTTGCTCCTGTCACCTGTCAATCTCAGTCGGTTGCTATGGCAACTGATTTATACCTGGCAGTGATGGAAGCCAGGTGGGGGTGCAATGAGTGGGGAAGCAAACAGTTTTCGACCGTGAGTACGTGTTTCTGGTTTATGGGCTGTGCAGGTCGACACTCAACATCTTTCGTTTTTTGGAAAGTTATACGTATTTTTGGCTTGATATGCAAATAAATGGATTGGCATATCCAAAGAGAAATATAACTCTGGACATTGAATTTTATGGGCATACACACGCGTCAGACTGAAAAGCTCGTTGCCCCTCGCAGAAGAGCTGTAAGTATAGGCTCTTCAGGCATGAAAGTATATAAATCAGCACTGAACATTAAATGCAGCTGAGGCTGATGGGAGTGGCGTTCGTTCTGCAGGTATTAAAAAAACATGCTACATTAAAAGTTACTGAAATTCACTGTGAGGGGAACATTCATGTCTGTTCTTCTTCTTTCACCAAAAAACCCCACGGTGGCACTGCGGGAAACACAGTCAGCAGGGTTCAAGTACACGCTGAGATACTTCAGTCTGGACGGACGCGGTGGGCCCACTGACGTCCATCTGTGACGTCCATCTGTGACGTCCATCTGTAGACTGACGAGAGGAGCCTCTGAGCCTCAAACAAACTGCTGCCATCAAACTGCATCTGAACCAAACCACGACACACACACACACACACCCTTCTCTAAATGAGAGAAGTGTGTCTGACCATCGTCGATTCGAACTGTGTAACTTCATGAAGCCGTTAATGAGACGAGCCCCTGCTCCGCGCTGTGATTGGTCAGCTGTGTGGAGGTGTGACAGCAGGCAGAGTGGACTCTCTCTCTCTCTCTCTCAGGCTCTTCTCTTTCATCTTCTTCCATCACTTTTCACGTGAACAGCAGAGAACACCTCCACCATAACAACAATCTTCCCCTAACCTGAACCTCATCCTAACCACACCTCAACATTTTCACATAACCGTGATCTCTGCGCGACCGTAACTATAGCAACGTTTCCATGTGGAGATACTGTAGAAATTAGAGACGGGAATGTCGGCTCTTCTAAGTGAGCCACTTCTTTCTGCTCAGCTCTTTCGGCTCCAAAGTGGCTCCTCAGATTTTTTTGTTGCTTAAGCAGCATGTTCCCATGGAAGTGTCAATGTCCTTGTTGTATAACTACTTCCCCTACGTGGAGAAAGTGTATTATGTGTGTCTCCTCTGGTTCTTCTTCATTTTCTTCTACTTTTACCTGTTCAGGCTTTCTGTCCTCGGACAGCAGCACACAGGTAGCCTCTTACCTGACGGGTCGGCGTGCTCCTGATGCTCCGTGCCGCCCTCGTCGTCCTCGTAGTGCTCGTCTCTGTCGTGGTAGTATCCCCGGTGCGAGTGCTCGCGGTGTGTGTGGTGGTCATAGTGTGTGTGCCGCGCCTCCCGGTCGGTGTCGCTGACGGAGGAATGATGTCTGCGCCTTTTCCGTCTGTGGGAGACGGGGACACCGATGTAGACCGGCTGGGCCTCTGAGAGGAGACGCACAGAGAGACAACATGGAGGTCTCAGATCAGCACAGTGACAGCTGGTGAAGTGCTGTCCAAGTCTTCTCCACAACACAAACAGATGTTTACAACGATGTGGTTTTTAACCTCACATTTATGCCAAGCTGCATTTGAGCTGAAGTAACTGAACACTAATAAATGTCCCTTGACTTCACCGAGAGGGAGATGACAAGATGTTTTTTGGTGAAAAAGCTGATGAAACCACCGCAGACTGCCAGCAAACAGCAGACAGACACAGTTAGCACAGCATTTAGCAGCTAAAGAGTGAATACTGCACTTCCATTCATCAGGTTTAAGCCTTCATGTCAGTTAATGCTGTGGCGTAGTGGCACATATTCCAACCTTCCCAAACAAAGTTACAGCTAAAGCTAATGAAACCAGTCCAACAGGCCAACTGGCACACCGTCGATTAACCTGAGGCGTTCAGGGGCTCAGGGGCAGCTGCCACTTTCCTTGCTTGCACAGAAACTGCTTCCTCACCATCATCATCGTCGTAGCGCCTGTGACCTCGACTTCTCCCTCGCTGCCAGTCATGATGATCCATCCTGAAACAGACACGCAGAGACAAGAAGGTTTACTGAGCAGACATGGACGCACATGGACGACGGCCACCCTGAAACCTGAGATAAATGGGGGGGTCCTCCCGGCCTTACAGTGACTCTTACTGCACCGTACGAGCTGCTGCTGCGGGGCCACATGGCGACACATGTGCGGCGGCAACCTCAACAGATCAATGGATGACGAGAGGAAAACTCGATGGAAAACCCCAGCAGCCCCTCAGGAGCACACTGCAGCTCAAACATGGGCGCCAAAGGAAACAGCCAGTGCTGGAATTCCCAGCATTCCCACCGGTGAAAATAATGCATGTATGTGTGATACGTTGCATTATTTCATATCCACACACCAACCAAAACCTGCCAGGAGCTGAAAAAAGTACCTGCAACAACCAGTGTGTGAGGCTTAGTGACATCTAGTGGTGAGGGTGCAAACTGCAACCAGCTGAATATCCCTCACATCAACCTCCCTTTCCAACTTTTTATTATTATTATTACTTTAAAATGATTATACACTAATGAAAACATGATCATTAATATTCTATTTCTCAGAATATAACCGCCTAAATTCTTCACACTGGCCCTTTAAATGAAGTTTAGTCAGTGAGTTTGATCAATAAAATGAAAAAACAGACAAAAACAGGCATTATCACAGCTGTATGGACAGTGGGCAATTTTTATTTACAAGCTCAGACAAACACATATGACCTCATTTATGAGTTGAACCAGAGGAACTTATTGATAAAGCATTAGTAAATGATTTCTTATCTCTGAATAAATCCATTGGTAATCACCCTTCAGGAAAGGGTTTATTATAAAGTGTATTCTTATTATTTTCTGGCACTGAGTTCGTAACAATTTCCTGTTTCCACAATTCCCTCAGGGAGGAGTTCACTTTGAATGAATGTGATCAATCGAAGCTCATCAATGAGCCGAAAACCAAACCGCTGCACAAACTTCCCTGTTTCTCTGCACCAATGACGCCCAGACATCCTCCTGGAAGTGCTGTGTGTCGCACTGATCACTGAGCGTTCCTCTGCACTCGTGACGTGGCTGATTTGGGGGAGTTTTCTAGGCTGATCAATAGATGTCATTTGTGATTGCTTCCTAGTCCCTGAAGCCTGATCAGTGACTGTGAAGGACAGTCACACGAGCGCAGCCATGCACACGCACTCATGAGCACAAGCCAACGTGTATTAAGCGTCCTCAGCATCGGGTTATACCGAACACGAGTTCGTTTTCACCCTTCAGACTCACGTCACTTCAATCAGTGGACAAACTCTAACGAGGGTGCGCTGGTCCTGCATTGTTTCCTCTGGCTGAGCCCCAACAGCGGCCCGCCGTTCCACACCAGCAAACCTGATCACAGCAGAAGGGGAACAAGCCATCGATCTCAGTCCAGCCCCCGGCCGGGGAGTCTGCCTTGGGACGAGCCCAACATCCTCTTATCCATAAAATGTTCAGAGACTCAGACTGTCTCATCTTAGCAGCTGGTGATTTTTAGTTCACACACAGAAACACAAAAATCTAAAGCTCTGTAACAGGTAGCTGAGGCTGAAGCTGAAACATCTATTTCTACGTATTTTAACAAGAAATAAACTTCAGACTAATGATAATCATAATAAAATGACCATGAGCTTACTTCAAAAGGTGACAGTGAAAGACGCACCGTTTAATATCACAGCAGGCAGCAGACACCATCCACACTAAACACCTTCACAAAACAGTCCAGTGATGTTTGGATACGGAGCGATTGAGTGATCAAACCATTTCAATCTTTTTGAGAAATAAACGAAAGTCATCTGACTGAGCCGCACAGAGAGACATTTCAGTGCATCTATTCAAAGCATCACAGTTTCCTCAACTTTTTTAAGTGTGCGGCTACGAGGAAAACTCTGGTTTTCCACTGCTCAGCCCATCCTGACACCTTCCACATGTGAATAAACTGTCCTCCAACCTTTACACTCAACACTCAATCAATCAAATGTGAAGGAAAAGAAATTCTCATACATGACATCAGTCAGCCAGATCAACGCCACAGCAGGCGCACAGAAGCAGACGAGTGACGTCAAGCTGTGATTATAATAAACAGCGCTGGGATGTTCAAGCCTTACCTGACCAAAGATGAAGCGATGAAGATGAAGAGTTCACCTCAGAGCTTTTATAACGTCAAAGTGAAGAACGCTGACGAAGCACAAAGAGCTCAGAACAACTTCAACGATGTTCTGTTTATCATCTACAGACAAACTAAACACCAACAAACTGCTCTCAGCGACGGCACAGACAATCTGAGCACTGGGTAAGAGACGCCGCTGGAGTGTCACTCTGTGTGTGTGTGTGTGTGTGTGTGTGTGTGTGTGTGTGTGTGTGTGTGTGTTGGGGGGGTTGGGTTGTGATGAGAGCATCCATTCAGATTTTACTCAGGTTTCTATTCGACCAAACACCAGTGAGGTTTATGAGCCGTGTACATTTACTCCAGAGATACTTCAGTGTTTCCATGCAGTATTTTGTAATTGTACTCTAGTACACTTCGAAGGGAAATACTCTACATTCTCCTCCATTTATTCGACAGCGTTGATTTGTTTACAGATTATGATTTTACACACAAATATGAGATGGTCTCACAAATATTTGGGCTGTGACAAATGATTAGTTTTGTTGTTATTTTGTGTAAATCTTACAATCATTTTCTTAATTAATCAATTCTTTGGTCTGTTAAATGTCAAATATAGTTTCAAAAAAAAAAAAAAAACCTCATTGTAATTTCCGCTGTGATTTTTTCAATGTCCTGTTTAATCTGGCCGAAAAACATCAAAAACATCAGAATATTCAGTTTACAAAGATATGAAACAAAGACCAGCAGCAAAGCCTCAGCAAGCCGGTGTGTGCGTGTGCGTGTGTGTGTGTGTGTGTGTGGGGGGGGACACTCAGTCAGAATAACCCTCAGCGTGTGTGTTCATGGGCGTGTGGCTCGTTCATGTGGTTTTGATGGTTTTTGGACGGCAGTGCAGCTCTCAGAGGAGGAAGGTCTGTCAGGCTGAGACAAACACAGGATGTCAATTAAAACTGATCCACATGCACATGCTCACCACACGGTGGAGCTACGCTAAACACGGCAGCATGAGCCAAACAACTCCTGAGCGCCTGACCTGTGGCGGCGCCCGTCACCACTGGATGGCACTGAGAGCCGGTTTCCCTTAAAGGAGCGGGGGCAGTAGATGATTACTGGGGGAGCTGCCCACCCAGTGAAACCCTGCTGGGATGTGGTTAGTAATCCTCTTATCCCTCGAGACGGCAGAATAAATTAGATGCATGCATCCCTCGGCGTGATCTCCTGAACGAAGATGATCTGAGTGAAAACAATCCAGGAACCTAAAGACTGAGGCGACTGAGCATTAAGCAGGACTGACGTTGATGTGATTGAGCCTCACTGAGCAGGAAACGGTTCATGTGTTTTCTATGGGTGTGTGTGTGTGTGTGTGTGTTTTCTGTGTGTGTGTGTGTTTTTTTTTTCTAAGAAGAAAATATTTCACTAAAGCTGCAAAGAGACAGAAGAAGACGACATAAGAAAAGAGAACAAAATCAAAAAATAAAATAAGAAGGTAAAGTTCACATTAATAAAGCTGTACACAGTATATACATTACAACAGCTGACAGTATAAGTATGTACGATTATAGTAATGTGCAGTAAAAGTAATAGAAACACTCTACTGTAATAATACTCTGTATATGTAAATACTTTTAATGAAATGGGTTAGAAGCCAGACGACTTTCTTTTCAAGAAAACGTGAAGTTGCTCTTCAGAATTGAGGAAGTGAAACCTGTAAATCAATGCAGTCTCTCATTCAGCGCTTATTTCTGAAAATAAATACGTAAATTACACGTGTTTTTGGGCTTTGCTTCCATATTCCGCTCAGCTGCCGCAAGAAATTAAAACTGTGGTTTTAACAAGTTAAATAAGGTTTCAAACTGCAGGTGCAGCAGCTCGAGTACGTTTCACTTCCTGCTTGTAACCTCTGGAGTCTAAAAACGTCTAAAAGACCTCTGGACAGCGACCCCCAGCAGACAAGTACAGGCAGACAGCGGTGAGGTTCATCCCACATCCACATCGTATTGTTTCAACCGTAAGTACAAGAAGTGGAAAACCAGGTAACAAACTGCAGAACACCAACACAGAACACATAATTTAGCCTCTTTATCTGGTGTGACTGCAAGGTCAGCAGCTGAGTCAACCACCTTAGAATAATGCGACATTACATTACGTGATGGCAGCATGAGCCTGTGGTTTCTAGGGTTTCTGGGAAATGGTCATCGTCCTCATCAAAACACATTAAACACGTGACACAACAAGCTGTTCACACAGGCTCTGATCCAGGCTGTATTTTTAGTCATTAATGAGGTTTTTTTCTTCTGGATCAGAATTGGGAAGTTCTGGTTTCACTTTGGCTCTCTGCAGATTTGTTTATTTGGACTATGTTGTATTTTCCCTGACAGCAAAGACAGATTTGTCAAATCTTACCTGAAATCCAGGTGGAGAATCCGGTGCATCCTGATCCGTGACGTGGCTCCTGGGCTCCTCCGCCCTCAGCAGCATGGTGGTCAGACAGGTGTCCTCTTTCAAAGTTCTTCCATAAAGAAAATAGCCTGCATTCCATAAAGTTTAAGCTCAGTTAATGGTAAGTTTTTACAATATGCAGAAAACTTAAATTACATTTTAATATTCTATCAGTCTCACTAGAATAAAGCAGGTCTGTGAGTAGAAAATGAGGCGCTGCAGCTTCTGTTAGCTCACAGAGGAAACCGTCTGTTCCTCCAAGAAAACTAATATTTGAAAAACCAGATGGTGCTTAAAGACACTTTACTGGATTTCCACAATTCCTAAAGATTTTTCTAACGATCTGGATGCAAACATATTAAATCCACTGAAAAATATTAAGTATTTTTTACCAGTTTTTAAAGACTTACAGCGTTTCTTCAACGCTTCCGGTTTGGTTGGCGAACTTTCGCTGCTCATACCCAGAAGACACAAACTGGCGCTAAAGTTGACTTTGTGTCTGCAAAAAACACAGTTTTCACAGTTTTAACATTTCAATCCTTCATAATCACCCGTGGCAAAATCTACAGTGCTGACTCTCCGTGACACACAACACATTTCCAGTTTGTTTTTTCATTCAGTCATGAAAGTGAACGTGAACTTCTACCGTTTTAAGCTAGCGTTTGCACAGAAAAATAAACTTCACTCACCAAATAAAGTCGTCAAAACACGCCAAAATTTAATCCTCCTAAATCTCCTGGTGAAGAATAACATCCTGAAACACAGCAGCTCTGTCTTGGATAACTTTAACATCGCACTTTAAGTAATAAAAACTACTTTTCCCCCTCGCTATTTAAGCTAACTTTTAGCTTTAAGCTAGCCTGACTCAGCTAGATTTCTTCTTCGCTCGCTCGACTCCATTTTTCTTCTTCTCTGCTGACTGCAAACCTTTTCTTCAGGCGCCTGCCGCCCTCTTCTGGACATGTAGCAGAACCTCAACATTAAACCTGCATTTAATTTTACTGATTGTTAGTTCAATTTCTGGGCTTACAAAGGCCCGTTTGTCCATGATGTCAATGTATATAATACATTTAAGTATGTATAATAAATATGAACACAGAAGAGAATGAATACAGAGAATACATCTACATAACAGGGAATATAGTGACATAAACATACAATAATAATAAAGTAGTCATGCAATATTTTATTTTTTAAATGCAAATGCAGGCGTACTGTTGTTACTTGTATAAACATAGCAAAACAAACAGAAATCCATACAGAACAGAAAACAGAAAAACACAAAACAAAACAGAAAACCGCAAAACAGAAAATATTCATTCTTGTACGTCTGCTCAGAACAGAAGGATTAACAAGTGACAGAATAAACAACAATAAGAAGATAGAGTATATCTTATTAATCTATAGATTATAGATATCCATAGTATTCACTTAATTTAAAGGGACAGCGCGCACCTCAAACATAAAAGTGACCATTTGATGCAGGCAGATTGAGTATATTCAAGTACTACAGTGTCTGACAACATTATTAGACACTGTGTGATTAAATACACACAGAATGGCCATTAAAAAGGGTCAGATCAGTCATCTACTGACTGCTGACGAGTCTTGGCCCATTAATCTGCAGTCAAAGTTCAAGCTTCTGGTCCGCCTCAGCCCCATAACGCAGATATTTCACCTGCTGTCTGAGAGGTCAGAGGTCAAGGCCAGAACCCAACAGGGCAAGAGACCAGAAGTCGAGTCCAAAGGACGGGTGAGACCAGGCGAGAAGAAGTACATTTACTCTAGTACTGTACATCTCTGAGGTACTTGTACTTTACAGTGAGTATTTCCATTTAATGACACTTAATACTTTAACTCCACTGTGTTTATTTGACAGCTATACTGCCCATTGTCAAAGATTCAAGCTGTGTTTTTCAGCCTTTTCGGCCTCTGAACATGAACACAGTCGTGTTGAGGCCCCTCGTCACGCTTCAGGTATCTCTGAGATTCCTCCTCCAAACCTCTCAGATACAGGCCCAAAGTGATCACATGTAATGATCGACGCATCAGAGAAGATCTGATGTAAACATCACAACTGATCACATGACGACCCCTCGGGTTCATCTGGTGACCCTCTGGAGGGGCCCGACCCCTAGGTTGGGCATCACTAACTCAACCAGCTGTGTGTAAAGTAATGTAACCTCCATGACTTACTCCTGCTCGGCATGTGAATGATCACAGTCTTCTTTTAAATGTAAATTTCTTTGTGTCTTCAATCAGTTTTTAATGTATTCGTCCACATGCAGGGATGAACCCCATGTTCCTGCCTTCCTCCAGTGTGTGTGTGTGTGTGTGTGTGTGTGTGTGTGTGTGTGTGTGTGTGTGTGTTCATCAGTGTCTCTTATCAGCTCCCTTCAACAGGAGCTCGTTCACATGTTCGAAGCGACGACTGATCGTATTAATTTCTGCTGCGCTGCTTAATGAATCAAACAATTAGCATATCACACAGATAAGGCGCGATGCTTTGTTTGAAGAGTCTCGTGTGGAATAATCGGATGTGACCGTGTCAGCACACACACACACACACACACACACACACACACACACACACACACACACACACACACACACACACACAGAGTTTGTCCTATCTGTTGTCACATGTGGAGTGACACCTCGGGCCAAAAGAAGCTGCTGTTTCTTGGTTTCCTCTTTCAGTCCCTGCTGCTGTCTGCAGTCCTGACACACACACATGCATCTGCACACACACACACACACACACACACACACTTACACACACATGCGTGAAAGCACACAACGAGATTTTCAACACGACAAAAAACAATGAATGTGTGGGAATAAAAGTCCTATCTGACGTCTGTTTCTGAAGTTTTTATCAAAGCCAGATTATTATTTCAGTTTGATTTCAAAGCGTTTCTTCATCACATTTCAGCGGTTTGTGAAGAGGAGCACGGCGCGGGTGTGTAACCACTTCACCGTCCAGCCTTCACGCCCTCGTCTCAAACAGCAGAAGCAGATGACAGACGTGGAGGAAAGCGCAGCTGTGCAGCGCTGGTGCTGCTTTAACCTCATCAGACGCTCTGACATGCTGTGATTCAGGAGGGAGAAACAGTGAAGAAGCAGCAGCGCTGCAGGAACATGTCATGCATCCACAGCATACTGTACGATCTACAGATAAACATCATCATCATTGTGTGTCACTGTAGTTTAAGTTCAGACTTTATTGATTCCTGGGGGAAGTTCAGACTGCCCAGCAGTGTGTAGAGTTATTAGAATCAGCTCCACGACACGTCGATGCAGCAGTAATCATAATAATACAATATACAGGGCCGCTGTGCTTTATGAGTACTTTTACTCTTCTTACTTCATTTTGATGCTAATACTCGCACAGTATTTGTACACTGTAGTATTTCTGGTTCTCAGACGGGCTGTTGATCATCATGTTTATTATTTTTTCTGATGCTTTGATTTGACTGCAGACTGCTTGATGAAAGACGTTTATGAATGTTTGCTCTTTTGGATGGGAGCTGCGTTCAGGTGACAGAAGTTTCCAAAGTGTTCATGATAGCTGATAATTCTGTCAGATCCTGTCGTGGAATGTGAAGGCCAAAAGCACAAACCACAGAAGGCCAAAAACACTCAAATTCAGCTGTCCAATTGTTTCAGGAAAAAAAATCTCCTTAAAAATGTCCAATAAAGATCTGCAGGAGTCAGAAGTCTGAGGAGCAAAGTACTTTATTGTCGACAACAAAGGGGAACGCACACAGAAACACACAGCACGCAATCCTGATGAGCTCTGACTTACAGCGGTCTGCGCTCTGTCTTTTATACTGTTCACCACACAAAGAAGAAGCGGCTGACAAGACACCTGCAAGGTCATGGGAAAGCCCAGAAATCCCTGATAAGGATGCTCTGATGTCATGATCTCTCCACCTCTACTACGGTGTCACGCTCGACGCATCAGCTGTTACTATGACATCACTCTCAACAAGTCAGCTGCTGTCACAGATCACATCCAAACAACAATATCGTGCTCAACAAATCAACTACTTTCAACTGCCATAGTTATAATATTTTCTCCAGTTATCACATATCATCACAGATCTGTTAGAAAAATGACACTACAATCCAAAAATATGAGTCATGCATACTAATGAAACGTCCTCCTCAGACTCTTTTCCACTCGCTGTGAAGTCTCAGCCGTCGATTATGGCCTCGCGTTCCCGTTACTGAATTCTCACTTTTTAATGAGTTTGACCTGAAAGCAGGTGGCGGACAGACGCAGAGAAGGAGAACGCTCCCCGTCACTCTCGGGTGAGTCGTGCCTCTCTTTGCTCGTGTCACATCGTTTCCTCATCACCGGCTCAGACTTGAGCTTTCGCTACCTGCACTGTGCTGTGAGGCCCAGCAGCTGCGAGGGGAGCAGGTGACGAATGAGACCGAGTCCTGTTTCCCTGCAGTGGACTCTAATAACTCCCATCTGACAGACAGACAGGCAGACAGACAGACAGGCAGACAGACAGACAGACAGGCAGGCAGGCAGGCAGGCAGACAGGCAGGCAGGCAGGCAGGCAGGCAGACAGACAGACAGACAGACAGGCAGGCAGGCAGGCAGGCAGGCAGGCAGACAGACAGGCAGGCAGACAGACAGACAGGCAGACAGACAGGCAGGCAGACAGACAGACAGGCAGGCAGACAGGCAGACAGACAGACAGTCAAGCTGACAGACAGGCAGGCAGACAGGCAGACAGACAGACAGACAGGCAGACAGACAGACAGGCAGGCAGACAGACAGGTAGGCAGACAGGCAGACAGACAGACAGGCAGACAGGCAGGCAGACAGACAGGTAGGCAGACAGACAGGCAGACAGGCAGGCAGACAGACAGACAGGCAGGCAGACAGACAGACAGGCAGGCAGACAGGCAGACAGACAGACAGTCAAGCTGACAGACAGACAGGCAGGCAGACAGACAGGCAGACAGACAGACAGACAGACAGACAGGTAGGCAGACAGACAGACAGACAGACAGGCAGACTGACAGACAGACAGACAGACAGACAGACAGACAGACAGACAGACAGGTAGGCAGACAGGCAGACAGACAGACAGACAGGCAGACAGACAGACAGACAGGCAGACAGGCAGACAGACAGACAGACACTGAGGAGTGCTGGTGCTCAGCATAAATACACTCCACTTCAGCGCAGAGCCACATATCTGTTGCTTTATCACTTTGGAGAGCTGACAAGCAATTTGGCTGAGAAGGCCGCAATCCAGCGACCTTCTGACCTCTCAGTCATCGAGCAGAGCTGCTCCGCGCAGCTTAATGATCTTGATTTGGCCATCTCAAGTGTAAATGGACATCATTTGTCTGGAACTCATGAAATGTTGAAGCATGAAATCAATAAACACGAGACCATGAGCCAATTTCAAAACCGACCGGCTCTGAAATAATGACGGCGGTGAAAATTTACATGCAGCTGCAGTGAATTTGTCACCTTCTGGAAACACTTTAACAGCTCACCATCTGGCTTTCAGAAGCAGCACACAAACAATCGATAAATGCTTCTTTCTAGTACATATAAAACATTCTGAGTCAATAATCAGAGTTTACCAGCTGTGACTGTGTGCCGAGCTTTGGATTTCTAAGTGTGATCAGCATCAGGCTGCAGGAACAGCACTGAGCCGTGGCTGTGATACTATTATATATTATATCATTAGGTTATTATTACTCATGCATTAACAGAAAAGCAGGATTTTACTGCACTTCCCAGATTCTTCCACAGCTTTCTGCCAAACCTCCTGAACAGACTTTGTCTCAGTTTGATGAAAATGTGTTTCATAAATAAGGAAACAGCTTCCTTCATTAATATCCATAAGTATTCATTATTTAACATAATTTAATAGAATCAACACTCTCAACACCTCATATTCATATTTCAAGTAACTACAGCTTCTTTATGTTATCATCAATGATTTTTTTAGACACCAGTTAGATGTTTTGTAACTGTGGACACACAGAAACACATCAAGCCGTCCTCCTCTCTGCTCACTGCGCTACGACCCAGTAATTGTTCATATACTGTTACCTGTTTTGGACATTAAAAGCCATCATATTATATAAGCCAATATCATCAGACTGACCCGGAGCATTCAGGACTAATCCCGCTGGGATCGTATTAGGGGTCCAGATAAGTAATGTTGCATTTCAGGGTCGTACCGAGTGATTTACAGCCGCTGAAATCAGCCGCACAAGACCGAGACTAATCATTCGGTGTGTTGATGGGGAAGGGGTGTGTGAGTAAGGAGAGAGCCGTGAGGGAGGGGGCGGGGGGGTTAGACACCCTGAAGCGCGGCAGTGCGTTTTGGTGCGGCGATGTCCTCAGGAGCGCGCGGCATCGCGGTGCGTAAAGACCGTTCCACCGCAGAAAATGAGGGAACTGCGCGTTTTCCATTTACACAAGCGCTGCTCCTCAACCTCCCAGAGAGGAATCTGCTCCAGTAACAGGACACTCATCTATTTTTAACATCCAACCCACCAAACAAGCCGATGCACAGAAGATGGACTCTCTGTACGACGCCACGGATTTTAACGGCACTAACGGGACAAACGCGTCCGTGAACTGCAGCGACGGCTTCAACCAGTTCATCCAGCCGGTGTGGCAGATCACACTGTGGGCTGTGGCGTACTGCAGCATCGTCGCGGTGTCTGTGGTGGGTAACATGGTGGTCATCTGGATTATCCTGGCGCACAAACGCATGAGGACCGTCACCAATTACTTTCTGGTAAGTTCAGTGTGTTGACTGTAGCCTTAAGTCACGAGTGTTAACATCAGGTTCTGCTCGGTTTTGTTGGAGAAGATGATCAAACTTTTGAACTCTCTGTTGCCTTTTGGAGATTCTTTAATTTGCGTCTCCACAGAAAAGGGCTGAAATGGAACCATCGCGTCATTTTGGTTTATCACCTGCAAACCTTCATGAACTTACTACGACAGCAAATCTGTGAGCTGAAGATGCCCTCAAACACAAATCATGTGCATCCATGACTGTCAGTGCAGAGAGGATGATACTGCATGAGTGTACATCTAACAAACACCACACAGGAAGTACAAATGCAGCCATTCCACCTCTCGACTCCTGCAATGAAAAGCTCTTTTCAGCACTTTGCACAGAGTCACTGAAGGGTTGTAACTCTGACATGCTCTTAAAGTAAAAAAGTAAACATCATCTCAAATTAAAGTGAAAGCGATGCAAAGTCTTTATTTCCGGTAAGATTCAGCTCATTGATCTCTGTAAATACACTCATTTCTCAGTTAATCTTGCATCTATTGATGAATGATTGGGTTTGGAAAATGATGATGATCTCTTCTTATTGCTTGTTTTGTTCAGCCACTGAAATCCAAAGATATTCACTTTACGTTCATTAAAAAGTATCAAATGATCAAATTTGAGGAGCATTTTATCTGACAGATGGCATTCTCTGATTGACTGATTGATTAATGGATGAAGTCACACAGCTGCTGTCCCTCTCAGTCTGCCTCAGACGTGCACACATCAGTTTTTGCACATGATAATACAACATGTTTAATTTGAAGTTCTCTGATTTGAAATCTTTGCAGAAAAGGACACAAATGAAATCATAAATATTAGGAAACCACAAAGTGAAATTAATGTTCTTTAGAGGACAGGCTCATAAAAAATGACTGGCACTGGAAATGAAATGTATCTGGAACTGAATGTTTACTATTGGTCAAGATAAGCGCCTGCTGTAAAGGCACATATGTGCCCTGAAACGTGTCTCCCAGGCAGCTCTTCCTCCTCAAAAAAGTCTTCAAAAGCACTGAAGTCAGTCTCCTCTAGAAAAGGTCTTCGGCAGTATAAAAAAGTCTGAGATTCAATTTACAAAAGCCTTTGATGCTTTTTTGGTTCTAAATGTGTGTGTGTGTGTGCGTGTGTGTGCGTGTGTGTGTGTGTGTGTGTGTGTGTGTGTGTGGCTGCAGGCTGCTGGGAGACGTTTTCCTTCTGTAAACTAAAAGTAGGATGGCTGTGACAGCGGACTGTGCTGCAGGAGACGGTTCAGTCAGTCCTTCATATCTACAGAAAACTCTTCATACACAGCAAATACTGCAGCTGCACCAGCTTCTCTTAGAGGGCAACAGTGGAAAATGGATAAAACTCTAATTAATTAATCATTTTGATTTAGCTAATCCATCCATCCGGTTTCTGCTGCCACTTTGCATAAATACAAGTGATTAAATAATCAGGAATTATTATTATATAAGATAATAAGTTAGGATCATTATCAATACTGCTGATTATGTTCTCCATGAATCGATCGATCGTTTGTTTGGAAACATTGTGAAAATGCTGAGAAATGTGCTCACAATGAGCCCAAAGTGACGCCTTCACAGTGTTTGTTTGGTCCAAAGCTCCACATTATTACAAATACATTCAAATCATTCAGATCGTTCAGAGGAAATGATCTCGTACATACTGTTGTTTTAATTTGATTTAGGACCAAACACCATGTTTTACAAGCTCCTCATATGCTTTGAATGCTGAAACTTGTTCAGCTCTGCCTGCTGTGTGCTGTCTCTCTCCTGCAGGTGAACCTGGCCTTTGCAGAGGCCGGCATGTCAGCCTTCAACACAGTGATCAACTTCACCTACGCTGTTCACAACGTGTGGTACTTTGGTTTGGTTTACTGCCGCTTCCACAACTTCTTCCCCATCGCTGCCATATTTGCCAGCATTTACTCCATGACGGCCATAGCTCTGGACAGGTGTGTGTTCTCTGCAGGGACTGTGTTATGAGACTATACTGTATGTCTGTAGATAAATGTGTGTATAAGAGCCATTCCTCGTTTCACAGTTCATACTTCTATGAAAAGTTATGAAAAAGAAAAAAGCAAACAAGAGTCTGCAGCCATGCTAGCAGCTCTACCGTATACTTGAACACAGCTTTGAGCTACATGCTAACAAGCTAACATGCTCAGGATGACCGCGCTAACATGGTGATGTTTTGCAGGCATAATGTTTACCATGTTGTTCACCATCACAGTTTAGCATGTTTGAATGCTAACATTTGCTAATAAATACATCCTCCTTGCTTCCACTCAGAAAATTTGTTAAAGGAAGGAAGTTAAAAGTACAGACAGACAATTAGAAATCTTCTTTTGAAGTCTGAAAATAAATGTGTCAGGTGGCTGCAAAATAGCAGAAAACACGATTTATTCACACAGAGGTCCTTTACTGTTCTAACTGCCCACCCGTGGGCCAAAGGAGCATTTCTTGCACTTATCGTTCTTCCACGTGCCTCGTTCATGCTCATACAGATATTATACACTGTCAGAAAGAAAGCCAAGATTCTCGTGACTTGACTGCTGCAAATCATTGCAAGATACAATCACAAGAGGAGGCACAATAAACGCTAACATTAGACAACCATTTTTAAAATTAAGGCAACTCACAGAGGACATCTCTCATCAATCCACAGATCGATAACTCTCCGATTAAAATGGTCTGGAAACATCCACAAAGGTCCAGAAGAACCACTGCAGTAAAGATATTTAGTCCAAAACATGATAATAATCCACAGAAAGATGTTTTCTCCTTTAAAACTTGGAGGCAACAACTTAATAAACTTAATAAACAAGCATGTCACCAGTTAGCCTGTGTCTGAGTCTCAGTTCTGAAATGACACATCGACCAATCACGACCTGCCATATGAAGCCGATACGCCACTTCAGTGGGTTATTTAGAAATAAGAATATAGATGGCCAAAAGTTTTGAATTTTGTTTGAAGTTAATGGGCTCAAACATGCAAACCACACAGAATGTATTTAGACAGTTAAGTCAAATAAATGTTCACCTGCTCTGCGTCTGTTTGTCAGATACATGGCGATCATCCACCCCCTGAAGCAGAGGCTGACTTCCACAGAGACCCGTGTGGTGATCGGTGTCATCTGGATGCTGGCTCTGCTTCTCGCCTTCCCTCAGTACTACTACTCGTCCACCGCCCAGCTGCCCGGACGCACAGTCTGCTACATAGACTGGCCCGAATACTCCATCGTGGACTTCAAGAAGATGTGAGTACCTGAGAGGAACAAAGCAGAACAGGAGGCCTCTGTAAACCTGGACCAGCAGAGGGCAAAGATGCTGATTCCTCTCAACACTTTAACTACTAAAGCTTTAAAGTTCAATGACAGTGAGAGAATACTGATGAAACTCTCATGTCTGTGTGCTAAACCTGCAGTGATTGATTTTTTGGCCACTTGGGGGCAGCAGAAACAAGCTCACAGGTTACTGTGGCTAACATGCTAGCAAATTAGCTAATTTATTTACACATGCAGTGGAAGTAAAGTGTGGACAAAGAGCAACATTAGCATTAATTTGGAGTGGTGTTTCTGGTCACCTGATGAAGTCCAGTATTTTCTTTTTTAGCTTTGTTCTGGTGTCCACAAACCTCACTGGAAACAAGGCTGACACAGTGGAGTTACTGGTCATAAAACAAAACGACGAGCCGAAAAAGCTTCAGCATCACCTTTCCTGTAACATCGAGAGAGCTTTAACTGTGTAGCTGGAACAGGATGTGGTTAGCTTAGCTTATTAAGAACACTGGAAGCAGAGGAAGCAGCTAGCTGAGTTCAGAAACACACAGCACCTCTAAACGTCTCTGATGAACATGCTGTGTTTCATTTTTGATCTGGACGCAAACAGAAATGTGCTTTTGGTTTGGTTTGACTGATCTGCATGTGCTGGAAAGATTTCCTGGCAACTACAGATGGATCAACTGTTATTTGTCAACAAATACAGGAAGTAACTGCCCTAAAACCTCCAGCTGATGCGTTCACAGTCGCGTTTGTGTACGGATTAAACAACACACTGAGGTACTGAGCTGATTTGGTATTCATGGTGTGAAACCTGGATGTGCCCTTGTTCTCCTTCAGCATTCACAAGTTATTTATTTAGTTAAGTAATTTTGGCAGCTGGCATGTCAAATATTATTATATTATTCCATGCTCACTATATATGTATATATGTGTGTGTGTGTGTGTGTGTGTGTGTGTGTTTTTGTATATGTACAGTACGTATACATCCTGTGGCGGCAACACACCTCTTTGTGGTTAATGAGGTTTGATCTCTCGTCTCTGGACGCGACACCTGCTGCCTCAGAGACGCTGCAGTCTGCAGAACTGGTGCAATAATCATTTCCTAGATGCATTAATTCAGCGTATGAAAAAATAGACCCCGCAGGTGAAGCGACTCCTGTTCAGGTGATGAATCCGTCTCTGAGGACCGTTCTCACGTCCGGTCCATTTCTGCTGGAAATGTGTGAGGAGCGAAAAGATAAAAGAGAATTTGATGAATCTGAGTCCAAAATTAACATGTTATTACCGTCTGACCACCCCCCCGTCCGTCCGTCTCTGCAAATTAAAGCATCTTTAATTCAGCGGTTTCTTTGGCCGGAGCTCTTTGCACAAAAGAAGATGAGAAGTTACTGTCACATTGGAGTGTGTGTGTGCGAGTGTGTGTGCATTAGTACATGTGAACATGTTCTCCATGACCTGACAGGAAGCGATGCCAGTGTTACGTGTTCCACACTAAAGATAAAGGCTGAGAATCTAGAGGTGTGTTAGCTGTACGTAGCCTCAGTGTTGCTTTGAGCTAAATGCTAACGTCAGCATGCTAACAATGACATCGTTAACATGCTGATGTTCAGCAGTGAGCATGCAATGTTTACCATCAACATCTTAGTTTAGCACGTTAGCATGCTAACCTAATCACAAAGTACAGCTCTGGCTGATGGGAAATGCGGAGACAAACTGAAGTGTTGGACAAACTGGACAAAAGCTTGGCCTGATGGTGGCGCTAGATGAAAACAAACAGGATCATGGAGTGTAAATGAATCAAATCCATCAGGCTGGAGACACATTCAACTCGGCCTTTGTGTCTTTGACACACATTCCTTCTCTTTGTCTCCTTTTTCAGATACCATGTGTGTGTGACACTGCTGATCTACTTCCTGCCCCTTTGCATCATGGGATGGGCGTACACGACGGTGGGTGTCAGCCTCTGGGCCAGCGAGATTCCCGGAGACTCCTCTGAACACTACAAAGAGCAGCTTATTGCCAAACGCAAGGTGATGCAAACACATGCACACACACACGCAGGCAGGCACACACACACACACGCACACACACCCTGCAGCCTCCTCAGTGTGGCCATGCACTATCACTAAACGCTATCATTTAATTTAATGGTTTTTTAATCCCCACGTGGAAACAAAAACATCGGAAAAGATTATTTTAAAGCCGCCGCCGCCGCCGCCGCCTCCTCCGTGTTTGTCTGTCAGGTGGTGAAGATGATGATCGTGGTCGTGTGTACCTTCGCTCTCTGCTGGCTGCCCTATCACATCTACTTCTTACTGCACCAGTTCTTTCCCGACCTGTTCGAGCAGCGCTACATCCAGCAGGTCTACCTGGCCGTCATGTGGCTGGCCATGAGCTCCACCATGTACAACCCGATCATCTACTACTGCCTCAACAGCAGGTAGGAGGTCCAGTCTGAGAATGGCGAGCTGCGTGGAGGTCAGCTGTATTTGTGTCTGTAATCCTGTGTAGAAAATGCCTCTTTAATCCATCCTGTTATGAAATATTTGTCTTCCGCCCGGCAGGTTCAGAGCAGGTTTCCAGCAGGTGTTTTCTTGCTGTGCTCCCACCGTCGCCAAGGAGGAGCTCGAGCTCAAATCCCGGCGCTACCTGCACACACAGGTGCGTGATGGCGGGTTCAGACTGCAGCATGTTTCTGCCTGTGCAGATGGTCACTGTGTCAGAAATTCTTGCTCGGTCGAGAGCACGACAGACCGTAGTTAAACATACCTCGCCATCTTTTTCGACCGCCGTGATGTCATCAGGAAGGAGGTGCCTCTGGGAACAGGAATGTAAACAAAGGAGGAAGGAAAGGATTACACTGAGTGTTAACGCGTTTTAACATAAGCTACAAGCATTAGCACGTCACCGCTGTGAAAGATGAAGGCAGAGGAAAGGCTCAGCTCTGCCTGTCCTGACCCAAAGTCAATACACACAGCAATAATAATAACTCTATTGATAATAATAACAATAATAATACAGAATTCATTGACAGGAATAGAAGAAGACATTTAAAGAAAACTGGGAATTGACTGTGAATAAATCTATGTATAAACTCACCGTCTCCATTTTCAGGTGAGCATATACCGAGCCAGCCGGGTGGAGACCGTCATCCACCCTGCGGCGGTGGATCAGAACAGGGCAGAGCTGCCGTCCTGCGGCCCCCACGGCCCCCACGGCCCCCCGCCTCATGTGGAGGTCACATCCAATGGCTCAGGCTCAGACACGTTCAGCCCCAACAGCCCCTCACAGTACAGCGAACACCACCAGGTGCTGTGAGGACGAGGTGCGGAGGTGTGACGGGCGCCATCGGCTCACTGCGACGCATCAAGCTAAAGAGGCGGTCGAGCTCCACCGCCGCCGCTCTGGTCAGGTGCTTTATTTATGTTTGGTTCTCAGCATCCAGCCAGCCAAGTGCGCTGAGAGCCCACAGCTGCCTCAGTCAGCGGGACAGGAAGTGACGCAGTGGTAGGAAGTAACGACTGAAGTGCATTCACTCAACTATTGTACTGAAGTGCAATTTTGAGGTATTTGTACGTTGCTCAAGTATTTCCATTTACTGTTACTCCACATGTCAGAAGGAGATAATGTACTTCACTACATTCGCTGTATCTGACAGCTCGTTACTTTGCAGATTACAGTAATATTTTACTTTAAAGAACTTTATCATCTTATGAAATACAAAACTAAACAGAGAGCAGTGTGAGCTGAGGGCCCCTTATCATTTAAACGACTGTTTTCTTTAGCGTAGAGTGGTAAATTATTTTACAGAAAAGCAAATAGAAGAGAAAATCAGAAAAGATTTCTTCTTGTTTCCCTTCAGATTGAACAGGTGACCCTCTGGACCAGCCTAGGGGTCGGCCCCTCTGGTCTAAACTAGCCAACTATATATGAAGTATTTAAAGTAGCTCCACCTGCAGCAGCTCCAACCGTAACATGCTGCTCTAACAGTGGAGCTTCAGTGTGAACCAACTAATCTGAAACGATACTTATCAGTCACAGGGGCCAAGTACTTTTACTTTGATACTTTTAGTACATTTTGCAGATAATACTTGTACTGAAGTACACGTTTGACTGTGTTTTGACGTTGCTGTATTTGTGCTGTTGGTAAACTAAAGCTTGTGAGCAGATCTTCTCTCCGTCGACCTTTTCATCATTCAGCGCCGACATTTGACCTCCAGCGTTCTCAGGCTGGTTTTGGAAAGCGGCGTGACCCTCGGCTTCCCCTGGCGACAGTGCCACATCAAGCTGAGTGTGTGTGTGGAAATAGACAGGTTCAGTGTGTGTGTGTGGAGCACCTGTTGGACAGGATTAGCCCCTTGTTTTGATAATGTGCAGCGCAGGGTTCAGTCTGCAGCAGCCGGGTCACATGCCAGCTAAATATAGAGGATGGGACGGGGAAATGGAGACACGGATAGAGGGACTGATAAAGTGCCGGAGGAACGAAAGCGACAGGAAAACACGAGGAGCTTCCTCACGCTCGATGCATCCCTGTCTAAGCCGAGGGCCGGGGGCCGGGGAGCCGGTGGAAGAGGCCCCTCACTGCTGAGGAATGATGCTATCTGAGCCTCGCAGACAGCAGCTGCACAAATTCAGCCAAACAATGTCCACAGACCCGTTTGTCTGCTCTGCTCCTGGCGATGTGACGAGTGCATGTTGAGCATACAGAATGTGTGGGGACCAAATATTATCGTGTCGTGTGGCTGAAGGACACGTCGTCTTTTACTGGCTCAGTAGAATCACAGCAGGCGCTCTAGAAATCATCTACCACACGTGCTGTCACAGCAGATCATTATAACGACCCTCTCTGCAACATCTTTTAACTTCCTGTCCACACAGGAAGTGGGAATGTTTCACATTGTTCAGGTTGACATCTGCTGCTTGTGATCACCTTTACCTGCATTTTATCAAACGTCTGAGTTCAGCGTGAAGGACGGGCAGAGCTGGAGGAGGAGGAACAGGAGGGACTTTGTTCTGTCAGATCAGTTCTTCTGCGCTGCTCTGGGATCAGCTGCTCACCGCTCCTCTGAGAGTCATGGCGACTGCTCATCATGTGTTTGTGTAGTATTCTGTCCATAACGCCATGAGGTCAAAACGTGGAGACTCACCTGGTTACACTGATTATTATTATTGTGTAACAGGCTGATTATTCAATGATCAATAAAAATTCATATTCTACAACATGTTTGAGTGAAGAGTTTGAACTTAATCAATCGGCTGAACGTCTTAATAATGCTGATCAGTTAAATATCAGAGCTGTGAAAGTGTTCACCACACAGTGAGTGAGCTGAGCTGTGACATTCATTTGCACCAAACATCTGCGTTTTAATCTGATCTTTGCTGCTTTGGGCTTTTTTCCAAACTCTGATAAATGTATAGTGGACTGTGTGAACCAATCAGGAGAGAGATATGTGCTCATCATAGCCGGCAGCCATGAGTTAAAAGACAAAACTGGAAATGGAACAAATGACATGACGTGCACACACGCCGCCACAGCTCCACCTGGTGGTTCACACTGACACAAAGACTAAAAGCTTGAAATGAGCATTGAACGACCCCAAACTGAAGCTCATGCAAACAAACAGCTCAAAGGATCAGATCTTAAAGGCAGCACATGATCAGAATCCCTTTCAGACTGAAATACCAAAAGTTTCCACAGAATCAGAAACACCTGAGAGCTGCAGTGGATGTCTGGAGGGTGTTTGTGCTGCTGCGTTGTGTTTCAGAGTGAACTCTAAGCTCAGTGGGGAGCGAGGACCAACAGCTGCTGCTTGATGGGACTTAGAGTGGGGAGTGAAGACCCCTATTGATTTCCATAAGGAGCCTTCACTTCAGAGGAGCAATAAAGTTAACAGAGGTCAACACAGTGGGGACGGCAGACCAAGACACACTGAAGTCCAGATTTAAGCTTTTTATGTATCTGAATGACTTCTGTGTCAGTTTGCATGAGCAGCAACAAAAACGTTGTCACAGAACTTCATCTTCTCTGCAGCTTCACCAGCGTTCCCTCTCTGCGCTCGTCTCCACTGACTCTTTGTTCAGCCCTGCACATCGTCTCACTGAACTAAAATGATCTGAAGAGGAAAACAAAGCTTTCACGAGCTGACCTGGAGTCAGTTAACAAACTCGTGAGCTCTGCCGCTAACAGGACTGTTCACACAGTTTATGCAGAAGACGCATTTGTTGCGCTGACTCCAAACTCTGGTTAAAATGAGAGAAAGTCAATGTGAGCAGAGAAGAATTGACGTGTTTAAAAACACTGTGCTTCAGTTAAAGGGGTGGATTTATTTAAGCTTAAACTAATGTACTGAAAAACATAAAGAGGTGAACTCATACAGTTTTATTTTTTCAAACACATCGTCATTTTGAAAGAAGCTTTTCAGCTGCATTATGGGAAATAAAGGACCACGGTTTTTACAGCCTGATGCATATCCGCTCTCTAATATTAGCATTAATGTGTCTTTTACAGTTCAGTTATGAACTCTAAATCAAGTGTTCATCCTCCTCATGCTGCCCACTTTCTGATGAAGGAATCAGAATAATAAGTTTTGGTCAGTTAAGAAATGGATTTTTGTCAGAGAGACGTTAGCAGACATGAAACAACAGTCAGAGATCCACTGATGGCGGATCCATGAAGCGCTGACCCTTTGGAAACAAAGTAGAATCACAAGCTGCTCATTCAAAGAAAGCTTGAATTCAGCTCCGTCAGAAACTTCGCTCAGAACGTCCAAATGAAGCACAAACTGCTCTGTGCTGATTTCTTGGATTTGTCTTAGAAAACTGTGGATCAATGTCATTGATAGAAGAGCTTACGCACAAAGACGCCAGCAGACTTTGACTTACAACCCTGCTGCGTGTCTCTGTGAAGAAGCAGAAGTTATTATCAATGGAGATAACGGCTGCAGCAGATAAAGAGGTCAAACTCCTCTGCATTCAAATCAGAGGATAATTACCTCAATCTGTGAGCTCGGACACTTTCTGTATGTGGAGAGCGCCGAGCGAACGACACCTGACCAACAGCAAGGACGACACTGGCCTGCAACCCTGAGTCTCAAACTGCTGGCACATCACATGAAACATCAGTAAAACACGATGTGATCGCCTGCTGATCCATAAGACCTGCTGAACAAAGTCAACATGTTTCATGTTCTTCCTCATCGGCTTCACTGATTTCTGTACATTTCTGCTTATTGTGAATCTGAAGCAGCGACACGTTTCACAGACTGAAAGATGTGGAACGCTCCAGAAACACCTGTTGGAACGTTCCACAGGTAAACAGGCTGATTGGTAACAGGTGAGAGGATCATGTTCAGGGCATCCTGGAAAGACTCAGTCGATCACAGAGGATGGAGCGAGTTCACCACTTTGTGAAGACATGATTGACTGAAAATGATTGATTGTGGTTTATTTCTCTTGTAGAAAGCAGACTTTTATTAACAGCTATAGTCCTATAAGACAACATACATTTGTTCGACTGAGAAATCAGAGCACAAAGAGGGATTTGACTCTTCCTTCCAGAAATCCGTCTGATGATATTAAAGCGCTCGCGCTGAAGCTTAGAGTCTGTCCTGAAGCCTCCGCTGTTCACTGCGATCTGTAAAACCACTTCAGCTAGCAAACTGATCGAAGCGCACGCCCGTTGGGAGCAGCTCATCGGTCATAACGCGGGCCGAGCGCGGTGACCAGAACGTTCTGTAGGATTCAACCCTTTACTGCCACGTCAGCACGGCGGTTATCAGACTTATACATTCAAACATGCGTCATGTGACCACGTCCTGAAGAGCTTCAAGCTGCTGACTTTTAAAGTTCTCCTGAACATCCAGCTTCTGTGTGACTGGATATCCTTCATTTAGCAGAACAGGCAGAGCAACCTGCTCATGCTAATTTGCTAATTAGCACTAAATACAAAGTACCGCTGAGGCTGGTGTCATTAGCTTTGCAGGAATTTGCTGAAGTTGAAAGTTTGGTCTGATGATGACGTCGTTACAGTTCATCCTGAAGGGAGCATGAACGTCTGAAACACAGTGAACGTCCATCTAAACTACAAATCTCAACCTCACGGTGATGCTGCAGGAAAGCCTGATGAATGCCAGCAGGGTTCATCTTCTGGGGACCAAGAATGAAATCAGAGGAGATAAATAAGAAAAAGCAGAGGGGAAAGCAGGAAATGCTCACACTTAAGGATCTGGATTATTAAGTGAGCTGTCAGGAGGCGTTCTGATGGCATCGTGCCTGCTGCTCATTACAACACAAACAGACAGTGTAGAGCATTTTTAGACTCAGCATTACCTAAACTTTACTTATTTTATATCCATAAATAAAACTTAATGGATCTCCAGGAAGGAAACTGAAGAGGACAGCTTTGAAACAGCGTTCAGACGAAGGACACGTTGATAAGATTTACAAGAACAGAACTGAACAGTCGGCCAAATTAAGAAACTGGAAACTGTTTCAGTGCTGATTCAAGATGGCGGCGGCACGTGGCGACATGGCGCCGCTCTGTTTGTGTGTTTGTTAAAATGAGATTATGTTTGTTTCCGTGTCAGAAATGTTTTTAAGAGCTGAACTCGTCTCAGCTGTTGAAGGACATGAAGAAACGTGTTGATTCGTCTGCAGAGGAGCTGAAAATATTCACATTTTGAGATAAAAGCACGTATTCAAACCGGCTTCATGTTTTAGAGCTTATTTTATTTATTTTGGTCATCATTGAATATTTAACTGTTTGCAACATTTCACTGTAGATCATTATTTCATTCATTTTACTGTTTTACTATAATTGTTTTGTAGTTTTTCATAAGTTCATTTTTATTGCTTGTATGTCTTTAATTATTTAGCTTTTATTATCTTACCACCATCTTTCAATGTCGTCTCATTTGACTTTTTTCTTTTGTTGCTTTCTGCTCGTTTTGGCGTCCATTAGTCTTTTAACTGAATCAGTCAACCAATCAAAAATCTCTATTTAAAGCTGTGTTAATGTTAAGTGCAGCCTCTCTCCACGAGTTTGAAAAAAACAGACTGAACCTGAAGGCAGCGTTGACTGCAGGGCTACTGCAGACACAATTTCATTTATTATCTCAAAGTTTCTCTTCATTTATTCAATCATTTGATAACGGGGAGGCATCACTCACACCATTCTGAAGAAATACATTCACACCTTTACAGAAGACAGCAGCTGACGAAGAGGAGCGTCGCTCTGCTGGACTGACTGCGGGGAGTGTTTGACCTCCGCTTTCATCTCAGCTGTGACCCTCAGTGCACATCAAATACAAGAACGTGGAGGTCAGTCAGACAAGAAATGCTTCCCCTTTATGAGACGTGTTGGTAGGAAAATACTCTTTAAGTTCCCTTGTTGTCGATACAGAAACATTCCTTTAAAATTGTAGTAAAAAGAGCCACGAACACTGAAGTGATGAAGTAAGAAACGCTGCGGCTGCTGGTGATGGTCAGCAGAGCGGCTTCCCTCGCTCCGCCTGAAGACATCGAACAGTCTCAACTCGGACAGCCTCGACACAAACAGCTGAAAGCGAAGGTGAGTCTTTGGCTGAGAGTCTCATAAACGTCACAGTACACAGAAAACGTCCTGCCCAGCGGAGCAGCCAGTGTTTCACTTGAAAATACCGCGATGATGTCGGCCGTCACGAGTCCACGACACCGGCTGTGTGTGTTCATGTGCATGTGTGTGTGCGCGTGTGTGTGCGTGTGTGTGTCAGTCCATGTCGTCTTGTAGCAGAGGGTCTTTCTCTCCGGGCGAAGCACTCGTGTTTCCGTCTGACGCGGCGCTGCCGTCACATTTCCCTCTCTGTGTCGGGACAAGAAGAAAGAAGAGTTCAGAGGACAAACAGACATTTCTGCTGAGCATCGCTGAAAACACCATCAGGCCTGAGCAGCTGAGCGTCTGCGGCCTGTCCCCTTCACACCACACGGATATCATTTCATCATTTCATTTTCTGACCTGTTGTCTTTTCACATCACTGACTGTCTACACACACAAAATATTCCAGTTTGTGCCTTTATTCCAAAAAACACTGAACACTTGTGTTCACAAACGCAGCCTCGCTTCACTCGTTCAGCCTCCTTCTTGAAACGGGCTCTGCTGTCGTCATGTGTCAAAGTGCCTTTCTCTCCTCCCGGTGTGGAAACGTGAGCTTTGCTTTCATGCTCGCGGCCTCGCTGCTGCTGGTGAAGCAGCGCAGAACTGACAGCGAACAGGCAAGAGGCCTCAGACTGCAGTAAAAGCCCACATGGGAGGCGCACTGTGTCCACAGAAAAGCTGAGCAATGCTGGCACGTCAAATCAACTGTGCAACATTAGTGCGCACAAAAACGCATTTCTGCAGCATCCTGGTGATGATTTATGCGTGTAAACATCTGATTCTGCTCATCTTCATGCGAATGTGATTCCCTCACGTCCTTCCTGAGGGACAGACGGACAAACGGACAACAAACTCTGCGTTGTCCAAATGAAGAAAATGAGGGAACGAGGGAAGAAGCGCTGCTCTTCACCTCCGTCTCGTCCGCTCTAGACCTATGAGGACGCTCCTCTGTGCACGGACATGCAGACCTTCATGCATCTGCTCTGCAAGCTGCCAAAAAAGAAGCTTGAACAGACGCTGTCGGAAGTTTTGTAAGTATTTCCAAACACTGACCAAAGAAGAAGACTGGAGAAAAAGAGCAGCATACACGAGCGCAGGATCCGTTTAGTCAGAGCAGCAGATAAAATGTCTGATCCTGAAGAGATGTCTGATTCAACCAGCTGCAAAGAAATATTCATCAGCGCTTTTAACGTGTTGAAGATGTTTTATGTGTTTTAGCTTTATTGAACGCCTGCAGACGTGTTGCTCTGGTTTGAGTTTCGCTCTGTTCACGTCTGTCCCTCCAGCAGAGAGGCAGGACACAAACGCAGCGCTTCCGTTTGGTGTCCTGTAAGAAATTCAGTGTGATGATCTGCAGAGTCCTGCAGCTTTGAGCTCTGAGCTCAGACTAAAAACAAAGCCAGCAAAGGAAGGAGAACATTTCGACGTGTGTGTGCTTCTGTGTGCGCACCCACCTGAATTATTCATGACATATTTCTCCTTCGTTTCATGGTCATGTGAACCTGCTATCAGCTCTTTATCGGTGTCCTAAAAGATGACCAGATCGTCTCACACGTTAGCCAATCAGAAAATAGAAAAGACATTTAGCTTGTGGTTTGATTGGCGTCGTGACGAAGGCGGAAGCGGCAGCAGGTTTTGTGTCAGATTGCGGCTGCGCAGGTATTAGGATTCATGCGAGGAGTCATTTCTGGTGTTCGATTGGACCATGCAGTTAATTTTGAGGACATGCGATTGGTTAATTCAGCGTCTTTCAACATCATATTCAATCAAACATGAAGACATTTGACTTGTTTGTCTCCGCTGATCTTCTGATCATCAACAACACTGAATGAGACGGAACGGTGAGAGAAGCTGACGCTGCTCGAAACCGACTTTTCTGAGTGTCCTCAAACACATCAGCATCACACACTGAAATCAGAAGACTTTTGCTTAAAAATGACAGTTTTCAGTAAAGTTAATGAAGCTCATCCCTCGCAGCATCTGACAGCTGATCTGATGACGCGTGAAGACGAGCGAGCTGCCTGCTAACACGCTCAGCAGCTGCCTGGAAGCTGGAGGTCTGACTCCGGTCACGTTTATCATAGATATGATAGAATCCAAACACTCTCGCTGCACTGATTAGTCTCAAAGAAAGAAAATCCAAAATCATCTCCACCCCAAAAATCACGCCAATCCCCAGAGTTCAAAATCAGAGCAGAAGGGCGACATGATTCAGATCGGGGCGACTAGGAGGGAACTGACAATGTGAAAGATCCCGGGCTCGTCCAGCACAGTGGGAGTCACTGAGACCTTCTGCAACACAAAACATCGAAACCAACTTTGAGTCATGGGATTCAAACCCGCCGGACTAAGCCTGAAGCCATCTGAGTGAAATCTAAAGTTAAACTTGGGGTTTTGACCTGAACACAACAGGAAGTGTCAAAGTTCGTCTGGTGATATTCTACATTTTTAGGATCGTCCACTTACTCTGCCCGCTGAAAACAAACGCTCCCTTTCCTCCGTCTGTCTGATAAAAACTGATGAGCAGCTGTTTGTCAGGTGTTTAAGCTTACATCATCAGCGGGAACCAATGAGCTCGCAGCTGAGAACTACAAACAGGAAGCCAGAAGGTACTGAGAGACGAAAAATATTAAGTAACACCAGACTCTTACTTTGAAAGGGTTTTTCTGCTTTATTACAGTTTCAGTCTAGTTTTGGTCTTTAATAGAATAAAACGCAACCACCCTTTAATGCAGGGAAAATTACTCCCCGTGTGTATTTATACTGCGTTATCAACCTTTAAGGCTCTGTTTCCTTTGCTGTTTGGACAGAAAGTTGCGTCGTAGCACCTGTAAATAAAGTGCATGAGAGTGAATTTGTCTCCTTCATGGTAAAAATGCATCGCAGCACACTTGATAAATCCTGTAATATGAAGCATCTGTTTGTGGGAGAACATGCGAACTGTGCGACATGCTACATGCGGGTAAGACGCCGGCCGGGTGGACACGGCGGCCGTGCCCACGGCGGCCGGGCGCGTGCTGCCGGCTGCTTTACCTTCACTCGATGAAGGAACACGGCGGCGATCACGACCGTCGCCAGGCCGAGGGCGATGAAGCCGTACTGCATGTACTCCATCACAGCCGGCAGGATTACCAGGTTTGTGTGGAAGATGGTGAGGACGGGGCCGTCGATGTAGCCGCTCTGAGGAGGAGGAGGAGGAAGAGGAAGAGGAACAGGATTATACTGCACACAGAGTCTTCATGTGCACTGGAATACTGCAGTTTTTACACACATGGATGTACTTTGATGCTGCTTTATACTCTTTTTTATTTACTTCACATCCTCAGGTCCTTCAAGTGTTACTGCGTCAATACTTCTAGTCTAATAATATAATATACACAGTATCTCATTCTTCTTCTCCACACACAGTAGTACACTTCAGAGTATTAGAAATATAATTGAAGTATAGAAAAGTCTTTACAAGTACATTTTTACTGTTTGTGCTTAATTTAAAGTGTGTTTGACACTGAGTTCTGCTTCAATGTATTAAAAATCAATATACTAATTCTGCAGTACTTTAAGTGCTATTTCAAAGTACTTGTGTAAGTGTACTTTATTGTAAGTGTATTACGAATTGTACTAAAACTTTTAGTAGTATAAAAGTGTACTTACATACTTGTTTTCAGGTCCTTTGTGACACACTGTTAGCATCTTTAGTTAACGTGTACTTTCATTTTACTTCATTTGAAGTATATTTAAGTATATTTCCAACACATGGGTGATGCAGTACAACAGTACTGCAAGTGGAAAAGATATACAAGTGCAAATTTGGAACTTCAAGTACACTCAAGTGGTACTCAGGGACTACTTGAGTACCACTTGAAGGCAACAAAAAAGCACAAAGTGTTCTTGGTGCTTCTTCTAAAGTATCATTTCAGTGTAATATTTTTCATAGTTACTTTTACTTAAAGTATTTTTTGGTGGTAATACTTGCTGAAGATTGAACTGCGTGTGAGGTAAATATGTGAGCTTTGATGTCTCTGATTGGTCGATGCAGAAACAGAAACAAATCTGTGGATTTACAGTGAAGTCAGGCTTCGTCAGACACACTCTGAGACGTGAAAGAGAAGTTTTCAGAAGTCTTTTCTTTCATTTCTTTCTCTCCCTGACGAGGAAACTCCACCTCTCACCGTGTAACTCCATACCGAGCGTTTTACCCTGAAACACCACGAAGGTCCAGCAGCAACAACACACAACACAAAACACACTGGTGACACTGGGAATGTTCCAGTGTCACCCGCTGGCTAAGTCTGACACGTGGAAGAAGAGGCTTTCTGTCAACGCACTTTAAAATCTCTCATTAAACTAAAAAGTGGACGGCGGCGACTCACCTCCTCGAACCAGATCATCGGCATCACCACCTCAGCAATCTTTCCAGTTTGTCTACAAGGACAAAAACTTTGACTTCAGGCTCGAAGGATGCATCATGAACGGCCAGAAAAGCAGGAAACATCCACGAGACGTTCATAGCGAACAATGAAACACACACACACACAATACATGACAAACGTTTAAGGCGTGGCAACAGTTCAGGGAACAACTTACGAAATTCCTGTCACTTTCTTCATTAAGATGTTGAGCTGCAGGCGGATGGACACGTTCAGCGGGACGCCCGTTTGCTGGAAAAGAAACACTGCGAACGTCACATCGGAGCCTTGAAATCTCCACTCAGCTATTCACAAAATGTTCCCATGTAAGCAAAAGCAGCTAACAAAAGAAGGAAATCCTCAAGCGTGAGGGATTCTTCTGGGGACCGTCTTTTGATGATGAGCTGGACGAACTGAAATGTGATTATGATGCACTTTTAGCGTCACATCAGCGCCCACAGACTGAAGCGGCGCAGCAGCAGCAGTACCGACAGGTTTTGTCTTCAGAGTCAGAGCAGCAGAGAAACACCTGGAAACACCTGAGCTGCAGGTAAACCAGAGGAAACGCCTGACATTAGCAGCAGCAGCAGCAGACAGAGCAGAGAGCTGACGTGGGCTCTCGCTCCGGCGCTGAGCGTCTTCCTGGCAGGACAAACTGTGCAGCTCCGTCCAGGCTGAACGTCTCTCAGACCTGGACTCGGCAGAGGACGGTGGCTTTTCTCAAACTGTCCGCTGGCGACCAAAACATCTGTTTGAATCCACTGCTGCTCGCTCTGAGGCACCTTCCTGTCATGTGCCGCCGTGTGTCGGGTCTTATCTTACATTAGTGTGAATCACAGAGGCTTTCTGTGGACGGCGGCGCAGACGCCATCGTAACCCTCGCGGCCTTTCATCTCACGGTCTTTCCTCATGCCATCTGGCACTTCAGCTACACAAATACCGGACTTTGATGTTCTCCAGCATCACGCGCACGAGAGCCGGAAATCAAGCGTCGACTGCTGAAAGCTGCAGGAAATGAAACGTCCCAGAGCCCCAGACAACATTTCTGCAGCGACTACACACAGAGAGGTTCAAGGAGAAACATGGAAGACCTTCATAACGACAGGTTTATTCCTCCATGGCGGCAGCGGTGGGAAGCACATCCTGCTGAACACTGCAAGAGGTGTGCACGAACAAATAAAGTCATTTGATCCTGGCGGACGTTAGCTCAGCCTTTATTGAGTAAGTGATGAGCTAAAGGCTGCGCGGCTGAAAACCTGCCGACTCATCGACTTTATCAGCTGATTTCGATTCAGACTGATGAGATGAAATCTGGTCAGAATCAGGAGCTTTGAGCTCTGCAGGCAGACGACCACGAAGCTCCTGCGAGGACTCGACCGTCACGTGTTCCATGTGTTCATCTCCTTCATCCATCATGTGTTCACTATGAACCACTGAGTCTTTCCAGGACGTCCCTTTCATACCAGTCATGATCCTCTCACCTGTTACCAGTGAGCCTGTTCACCTGTGGAACGTTCAAACAGGTGTTTTTGGAGCGTTCCACATCTTTCAGTCTGTGAAACGTGTCGCTGCTTCAGATTCACAATAAGAGATATTTACAGAAATTGATGAAGCAGATGAGGAAGAACATTAAATATACTGATTTTGAGCTGTTCTCAGGTCAGTTTTGTCCCAACATTTCTGCACCAAAACAATCAACAACACCCTGCGGCCTGAACTGTTTACATGCAGCAACATCGAGCTGAAAAGGCCTGAAAACGAGGAGACGAGTCACAGATATCAAAGTTCACGAGGACGACCGGCAGCGACCGGATCTGAAGCCTTCAGGTTAGATCTCTGATAATCAAACACTACATGAACATGCAGTCTGACCCAGACTGGAACAGACCTGGTCAAACCTGGTCCCTTCTGTCCCTCAAAGCGTCCAGCGGCTCATTCACCCTGATGAAAACACGTCTCCTGTAAACCAGCCCTCTCTGAACGGCCTGACTGGAGTCAGCTGTGAGGAACGAACCCACTGTCTGCTTTTGGAAAAATGTCCCATCACACAGGGGACATCGCACGGGGGACATCGCACGGGGGGGACCGTGAACCTGCACGGAGACGGTCTCTGTCCCTGCAGGATTTGGAGCTCAGTCCTCGACATGTTGCTTTGATTAAGAGTTGAGATGTGCTGGAATCAGGAGGATTGGAGCGCAGCTGGCGGCGCTTTGACACACGTGTTCTTCGCTCCACGCCCTCGTGACCCACGCACACACGCTCTGATGAAACTGCTTTACATCAATAAAATGCTGTAAATACTTGTTTACAAACGTAGTTCTATTGTATTTTTATTACATTATTATGTAACTATATATTTAGTTACTATATGTTCTATTTAGTTATTCTCGGTGATATTTGTATTTTACAAACTGCTGTTATTCCTGTTTTCATTATTTTTTTTAAACAACTGCTCTGTGTTTTCTGTATGTTTAATTGTTACTGCAAGAAAATAATTTCCCAAATTGGGGTCAATAAAAAAAAAAAACAGTCTAAAGTCTAAAGTCTAAAAATCGGATAGCGTCTTCGTCGTCGTGCCAGAACTGTGAGTCAGTTCCTCCATCCAGCTGTGGAAACGTCTTTTCTGCTCGGACAAGGCGGAAAAAGCAGATGCACAAAGTGTGAGCGACATGCAGTAATTCATTATATCCAGAAGAACTACTACACACTTCATATACTCAGCCATATTTTAAAACCACTCTTATTCTTCTTCACATACATTTGGTTCCATCTTTAATCATTGCTCTTATTCTGTTTCTACACTTGTTTTATTTCTTAAGAACATTCTTTCCTCTTATTTATTCTCATCCTAATTCTTCTTATTTTCTATATATTTTATGTTTATGTGTGTCTAACCTGCTGCTGCAGCTAAACAATGTCCCACGTTGGGATCAATAAAGCCTAAGCCTAAGCCTAAGCCTAAGCCTACATGAAACGAGCAGAGCCGTCTGGCTTCCATCATGTTTCCCATCGTTTCAGCTTTGACGGCAGCTCTGCGTTCAGTCTCTTCTTCTGTGGTGGTAAAGTGGCGCCGCCTGCAGAATTAGCTCCACCGGCTGCTTCTCTCCACCCACCCGCTCGTGATATCTACGTCAGCGGTGGACGGATTGCTCGTCATTTGCAGATTTCTGGATATTCAGCTGAACCTGCTTTGCGTGGAAAGCTGCCTTCAGCCACACAGAAC
>JBBMOE010000003.1:1485640-1621670 GCA_037975065.1 Chaetodon trifasciatus
ACCTTGCTGAGCGAGCTCCTGGCCCCAGATCCTCCTCTCTGCCCTGAGGCCGTCTATCACCGACTCCTGAGCTGTGAGCTGAGACAACAGTCGCGCCTTATCTTTCTTGAGCAACTCGAGCTGCAGGCTGAGACGTCGGTCCTGCTCCACCTCTGCTTCCATGGAATGCAGACGGCTCTGGCAGAGGAACAGACAGAGACACAGTATTAATGATCAACGGCCATGTGTCATGGCTGACAGACGGAAAGGCAGCTGAACCCATTCAGTATTCATGATGTCTCAAAGATGTCTCCTACAGGTTCATGCTGAGCTATTTCTGAAAAGGCAATGATTGATCCCTCCTCTGTTCCTCTCCATTATATCTCATATATAATGTGATTTTTCAAACCCTATCAGGCAATTTATTCTTAATTTCCTTTAAGTGCTGAAGAAAAAAAAATCATTCAGAGCTCACTTTTACTAAAGTGCTGTACCTTTAGATCAGTGACAGCATCTCTCTTGGCTTTCATGAGCTCGGAGATGCGGTTCTTCTGTTCTTTGACCATGGCCGTGAGCTCCTGCACCAGAGAGCCTGATTTCTTCTCCCTCTGCTGGGACTGGACGAGGGTCGCCTTGAGCTCCAACAGCTCTGCGGTCATCTGATCACAAGCCTCCTTCACCTGCAGAGACAGAGTGCGGGACGTGAACGAGGCGCCTTGGAGTTGAACAGAGTGAAGGACTTTTGGTCCAAGCATTACCCAACTTGACGTGTTCATCAATCAATGTCACATTTGATGTCTGACAGAAAAGTTTTCAGAGTTTATTTAAAGAAAACCAATCTTTTAAAGGTCTCCATGAATGAGGGTTTGGCTGGAAATGTGTATCTTACTCACACTTTTCCAACAGTCAAAGGTTGGAGACTTAAAGTAGAAAATTGGTAGCAGTCAAGACTAGATTACATTTTGTGCAGAGGGTGAATGAAATCTGTAGCCATAATGAGAAAGCACAGATTGATTCAAATCCAATCTTTTTGTATAGCTTTCTTCCTGTGGCAATCACACATACTTGTCCAGAGTGATGATCCTAATTCAACCTCAGCTTTCACAATCAGGCTGGAAAAAAGTCTATCTTGACTGGGTTCAACTCCAGTTCAATCACTCCACTTTTTACTGGACACAGTAATAATTTATCAGCTGCACTGTACAGAGAATGTAGAGTGAAATTTAGGACAGCACCACAGTGATGAAAGGCCATCTGTATGGCAGGTGTCCATGTTATAGCAGACCTCAGAGAAACGAGCAGCTTCGATGGTTAGTGCCATGCGGAACTCGTCCTCCAGAGCAGCGTACTGTTTCCTGCCCTCTGCCAGTTTCTCCTGCAGCTCCTCCTCCCTGTGGGTGTGCCTCTGCTCCACTGATGCAACTTCTTTTGCCACTGCCTCGCGGAAATCCACCCCGCCGGGCTGCAACCGCAAGTCCAGCTGTTTTCTGTAAAACAGTGCAAACAGGGATGGTGCATTGACCTGTTTAAACAGCTACTGCTGCGTTACCACAAACAGGATAGGTTGCAATTATTAATTTGTGGATTAAGAAGAAGAAGAAGAAGAAGAAGAATCGGAGGGACAATCCCCTTTATTTGTCACACACACGCCCGGGGACCCAATCTCTTCTGTCACCATTGGTCAGGTGGTGATCTTCTTGCATGTTTTTAGTGGGGGTATTTTTATGGAGGAAACCCCAGGTGAACACGGGGAGAACATGCAAACTCCACACAGAAAGGCCCCTTTTGTCCTCGAGCAGCAGGCACTGAAGGCATGGAGGAGGACACGCCACAGCGCCCACAGCGGGAATCGAACAGGGACCTTCTAGCCGTGTGGCGACAGTGTTACCACCCGTGCCACCGCGCCACCATATTTCTGTGTGTTTTAATAAATATGCATTGTTTTCTTGGCTTTTTTGAACTCCAGCCTCGAGTTCAAGGTCCACTCTGTACACAGAATCCTACTAATGCGATAAAGAGGATGAGAGCAGATAAGATAAGAAGAGAGAGGAATCCTTTTCACACATGCCTGTGAATTTATCATCAATAGCAGATTTGTGTATGAGCTCAACACCTTTTCAGCACGGAGCAAAACGCGCCCGCCGTCCGTCCGTCCGTCCACACAGTACGAACACTGCTGACGTACTAGTATGAAAACACCTTTAACTGCACATTTCTGTCATATTCAAAGCTCCTACTTCATCATTCTCTCACCACGTCCCTCCTTTCACTTCAAGGCGGCTCGAGGAGTTTTTGACCACGAGCGGCACTTTGGAAGATCACGCTTCATCTCCCGACTGTCTTTACACAAAATGTGTGGACAATCACGTGTCCTCTGAACTCCATGAGTCCATGACCTCTTCCTGTCAACAGATCCCATGAAAAGACTCCAATGCGTCTCCTAACAGCCTGCTGGATCTTCTTAAATGTGGATTCATCCGCCGCTGAAAATAGTCCCAACAAATGCACAATTTCCTCCCGTTTGAGCGACGTTTGGTAAAAACAACAGCGAGCGGCTGTTTTAGGAAATTACTGAACCTTTTTTTAAAATGAAACCACATATTTCAGAGGTATTTTGAAAGGTTTCCGTCTTCAGTGAAGCTGAGAGCCACAGACAGGAAGTGAGCACTGACAGACGGGCTGACAGTGTTGGTTTTGGTCTTTTCACGCAATTTGCTGACAGTAAAGAAAATTCAGAATAACACCACCTTTTCTTTGAAATATTAGCGTTTACATGCACGGCCTTGTAAGGAGTGGCAGCATTAACCTTTCGTGTACAATAAAAGTCTGAAACCCATAAATGATAGCACTTAATCGTTTTTCTCTGAGCTCCTTCTTGAGCTGTGGAGATGAACTCGGCGAGAGGGTTCACACCATCGTGCTTCCACCTTCTCACGCTCCAGTTACACAAAGGGGAGTAAAGAGTTTATAGATTGCAGTAAAAACCAAAATGTACAGACTCTACCCGCCCAAACTGGCCCCTTGCTGCAGAAAAATTCAATTACATGCATGTGTGACCCACATACTGCACAGAGGGCACACAGTGTTCCCAAAAGTGAGCCAATCAGCCAGAGGAAGCGAAAAAAAAGGAGACAGAAAGTCTGAAAGTGGGTCAAAAATCTAAACCTCTTCTGTTCCAAACGCAGTCTTCTTTGACAACAAAGGACTCGAAACAGCCAAAGCAGACAAGACGACGTGGAAACGCGTCTTGCAACACATTTACAGTTTGTGGGACAAAGTGTACTGATAGGCAAATGCAATACAGCAAAAACTGCATGTGTGGGTTACGGCTGGGGGAAGTACTGCATGTTGGTGTAAACTGTGTACCTGTACACATACGGTCCCCTCTGCTCCACCATGGGCTTCTCTCCTGCCAGTATCTCTGCAGGGTTGAGGACGTGGAAGAAGTAAACGGACATGAAGAAGGGCACGGGGACGTCCTTCCACATGGTGTAGGTCAAGTCGTTCTTTGGGTCGATCATGGTGTTCTGACATGAGAGCGAGAGAAAAAGGAAAAATCAGAAACAGGATGATACTTTAACGGCTGATCGGCCTTCCACTTCATTTTTCTTTCACAAAAAAAAGTAGAAAATGTCCACTATAGTATGTCTGACGTCCTCACGTTGCCTGTTCTGCCCAAAAACCCAAAAGTTCACCATCACACATGTTAAAGACAAGCTTCAAACCTTCACATTTGAGGCCTGGAAACAGGGGAATGCTTCAGAAATGACTGAAAGGATTCACTGCCTCTGAACGATTTAACGGAGTCTGACGTAATCAAACCTACAGGAACACGTTGAAATCAAACACATCCATGAGATTTAGCAGAAACCTTTATTTTAACACCAAGGTGACAGGAAGCAGCAGCCTGAACAGGTGGAGGGAAGCCAAAGAGATTCTCCATCAATCGGCTGATTGATCGGTCTGTAAAATGTCAGAACAGTGACAAACGCATCATGTATATTAGATGCTTCAAAGTGCATAAACGGCGTAAAACACAGGTCTTTTCAGCCCAGTGATGCTGGAGTTCAGGTGAACGAGCTCTGACGGGAAACGCTCCTCAGTGAACTGACGGCTGGACGTCCTGAATACTTCATGTCAGCGAATACTCAAGACAAGTACACCACATCAATATTTATTTCAGATATTACACACTTCTCCCACTGTCCACACACCAACAATGAGCGGATCCTCTGAGTGACTGAGCACCCACGGCCTGATGAGCTCATCATCATCGATCTTTTCTCCTTTCTATCGATCCCGCAGCCTCTGAACATCTCACCACGCATTTCTGTGCGGGACAGACAGTCCTCTGACTCATGTGGACATACAGCAGCAGGACTTCACTTACTGATCATTTCTGTCTGCTCACCTGCACAAACACTGTTTTCGTCACGTGACCGTTTGAAGCCCCTTTCGGCTGTGATTGACAGCTAACCTGACTCCTGTACAAGTTCAAAGTGGGTCAAAACATGCTAACTCGGAGCCAGCCGGCTGCTTACCTTCACTATCTGGTCGTCGATGATTATTGGTCCCACAAACACAAGAACCGTCCCCAAGAACACCGTGATGACCCCCGCTACTATCAGCCCAACGGCCACTTTGGATTTGTTGACTGCCATCGCCGGTAGCTGGCGGACTCTCCGTAGCTTGTTTTTGTCTCCGGAGCCGTTCGGCTAACTGGAATTAGCAAACCGCTAACGACTACGACGCTGTCCCGGTGTGAAACGCTGTCCTCTGAGGAGACGGGCGACGGCGCGGGCGGCTTATCGATCTCTGTCATCGATATTGTCGACCTGCTTCAATTGTGCTGTATTTATACTCTGCTGGTAACACCTCCGCCGCGCCGAGGATTCTGGGAATTGTAGTTCCCGCTCACTTTACGCTCAAACGTAAAGATATTTTTTCATAGTAACACCTGAGGAAGAAGTACTCAGATTTACTTAAGTTAAGGAGCACTGCAATACTACAGAAATACTCCATTACATGTAACAGCCCTGAATTCAAAACCCTACTGAGGTAAAAATATAAAAAATCTGTAAAATATACTTAAAGTATCAGCAGTGTTGTCGCCTTCATGCAGTAAAAGTACTGTGTGTGCAGTAAAATGTCTCCTGTGACTGATCTCTGATTCTGTGACTTTATCAGTCTGTTCGCACTGAAGCTTCAGTGTCACAGCAGCGTGTTACTGATGGAGCTGCTGCAGGTGGAGGTACTTTAAATACTTCATGTACTGTTAGCGAGGGGTTAGCAACGTAGGGGTCGGGCCCCTCCAAAGGGTCACCGGATCAATCTGAGGGGTCGTCAGATGATTCATGGGAAAGAAGAAAACAAAGGTCTGATACACAAACCTGGTGCGGATGGGAAATGTCTCTTTTATGTAAGATTGAGGGAAATACTGCACTTTTTGCTCCCCTGACAGTTTTATTAAAATTCTATATTTTGTATAATTAATTTTATTTTTTCAACCTCATTCAAAAGTCGCTGTGACCGTGTCACTCCATTTTGATTTGGACCATCAATCATTAATGAATTGTTTTTTTTTATTGTTGGCAAGGTTCACTTCCTTTGATTGCATTGCATGGAGCAGACAGATAAAATGGAATAAGCTTATGACACATAAAGTAAAAATACCTCAAAGTTACACGGAGCTAGTATGTCAGTCAGACAGTCAGTCAGTCGGTCGGTTGGTCGGTTTGGAACTTCATTGTCCACATGGTGTAGAATTTTATTTTATTTTATTTTTTTGTTCCACCGCAAAGCATTTACATAATAGAGGACATATCCAGGTCAAAGATGAGGACAGACACAGGGACACCATGTCAACAAACAGACACATAAAGACGGTCCAAATCAAAACAAAGTGGAACAAAATAAAAGGTCTGCTGCCTTCACCATCCAACGTCTGCTGGCTTTTACTTTAACTCCTTAAAGTCTCCAGCTGTGAGTCTGAACATACTGTGAGTAAAACATTAACGGCAGTGAAGATCCGCCTCCTATGAGCAGCATGCATTACAGCTCAGCTCTGAGGCTGCATGTCTGACTCACTGATAAACTTCATTCATGAAGAGAACTCTTCACTGTGAAACAACCAGACTCAGCTAAAAAAAAAAAAAAAAAAAAAGAAAAATTCCACTTCTTTTAGTAATAAAAAACTGAAATAAATCAGGGAATATGCAGAATTGAATGGTTCTGAGCTGATATTCATGATCTCAAAGTATTAAAATCATGACTTACCTTTTTTATCTGGTCACTCATGATCGATGGTCCCACAAACAGAAGAACTACTCCAAAAACCACCGTCAGAGTCCCTGCCACGATGAAGCCAATGGCTACGTTGGCTTTACTGATGCCCATTGTTGCTAACAATGATCAGCGCTGCCTGATGAGAGAAGAAAATATAATTAAGATCAAACCAGCTGAAATACGACTGATGCTGCTCAAAGTCCAGCCGTGAACAGTGATGGAGTGAGGGAGGCTGCAGGGAGGCGTGCTGGCTGTTTATACTCTGCAGGAGCAGCTCCTCCTCAGGCTGAGGGGTGTGTGGACATCCTGTTCTCCCCATCCAAAAACCATCCAAATTCATATCGAGTCACGTGACGTTCAGATGACACAAATCACAGACTGAACAGGCACCAGTGGTGTGAGGAATCGAGGATCACGATGTCTTTTAAGAATCTCTCACTCTGATCAAGAAGCATTCAGATCCTTTACTTCAGTAAAAGTACAAACAGATGTTTCAGCTGGAGCTCATTGAACTCCTTTATATCCTGTTGGTGCTTTAATCTACAGCAATGTACCGTTTTCTAGAAGATCATCATATGTTTGCAGCGCGGCCGTCCTGTCAGAACCACGTATCTTTATTAAGTTTTGCATTTAGTTTGTACACATACGAAGGTTTGCTGAATCTGACGTGTATGAACAAACCCAAACCAATCACCAGACGTTTCTTTATGTTTATATTTCTTTATGTTCAAAGTTTACATTTCTTTATTTTAAAACTTAACGTTTCCTGACATTCAGACTTAACATTTTTTTATTTTCAAACTTTATGTTTCTTTTACATTCACACATAATGTTTATTTATGTTCAAACTTTACGTTTTTCTGTTTTCAAACTTAATGTTTTATCTTTTTTTTTTCTTTATGATCAAACTTTATGCTTCAGCTTTGTGTTGTGGCAACACTGTGGTTACTGTCTGATCAGGTTTAGGCCCAAAAACCACTTAGCTTAAAGAAAAGATCAAGTTTTAACTTTAAAAAAAAGGTTTGTCAGCACAAACATGGCTGGAAAGTGTCCCGACGTCATCTTAAAAACTACCTGTTTCTGTTGCCACAAGAACTATCTATCGTGTTTTTCCAATGTCTTCCTGTTATTCAACACAAACACAAATCTCAACACACAGCGTACTCATAATAACCTTGGTCCTTGCTCACTCGTATCCTCTTTAGCTGGGTTGTGGACCTTGACAGTCGGCGTGAACGTCCGCCTCATCAGGTCAAATGAAACCACAAAACACTGAGTTTGTCAGTGATTTCTGGAGCAGCAGCGTTTTCTGGTCTGACACCAGCTTCCAGAACGGTTACAAATGCCTCTGTTACGGCCATTTTTGACCTTTAAGGGAAAAACCTTCAAAGAATCAGGTCTCCTAGAGTTGACTTTGTAATTGTAATTTCCTTGTACTTCATCTCCTTGAGATACCCCATCTCCCATTTTCTCTCCATGATATCAGGTCCTTTTGTGTTTTAAATTATGATGTCAAGACCTCTTAACACTTACATACTTAACCCTGCAGGGTGCCTTCACTGTGGATCACACCCTGGGGGGTCAGCACCAATACCTGCAGCATACCAGAGGGTTTGAAAACACACCTTTGGGTAGGGGGCGTTTCTCAGGTATGAATGTTTAGCTCTCCCCATGCTTGGGTCTTTCTTCATTTTACCACTCGTGTGATGATTGACCTTTTCTTTGCAAAGAAAATAAAAACCTTGTCGGCCAGCAGAGAATTTCCACAACAACCTCTTTAAGGTCGATTATCTGCCTGATATGGTTCGCCATGGTGTCTAAAAAATGTGCCCAAAGCACCAACACATCTATCAGGTTCTTACCACTGACTGCAGATATCATGTCCTTATGTAGCCCTGTCTGTATTTTATTGTAGGCTTCTGATGGTGGGTCACGATGAAGTCAGTTCACATAATGTGCTCTCACATTTCCACCTATTGTCTTCATCAGGGTCATAATAACCCTACAGACCACATCACATAATAACAATTTCATATTGTCATACGTGGCAATGAACTTGAAAAAGGGCTGGTTTCCACCATTCAGTATGTTTTTCCGTTGTTTTCCCCACAGTTTTCAAGAGCATCCTCTTCAGCAGATGAAGCTGTGCCAGAACACTACCCTGACAAAACTCAGGTGTAATAAAAGATGATGAATTATGAATGAAACAGAAGCCAGCATCATCAGGACGACACCGACCTCTAACTGTTCAAGCAAGTTATTTCACTGCAGAGTTTGTTCGAGTCAGAAATATTCACACACACTTTGGAATTACATAAGAACCACTAAGTCAATGAATAATGATGATAACTTCATTCGTACAGGATTCTACTGTCGTGTAGAGTACTAACGTGATAAGAAAAGCCCTAAAACATTAAGAAGATAAAAGAAGACACAGTGATTTCCAACAGAAAAGCTCCAGGTCTGATGGAACCAGATTCCTCTAAACCAGGAACTTAAAGTCCCCTCTTCCTTCTCCTTGTAGACACAAATCAGACCCATGACGAATCAAACACGGCGGCAGCTTCTACAACTAATTCGTCATTTCACAGAGAGCTATGTGCCGGATTACCTCTACTACTTCTTACGTTTTTCTCTTATCTTTACCATTAAGCTACAGCCTGGGACTGTTAGCTTATCTTAGTTTAGCATAAAGACTAAAGCTAGCCGGCCTCAGGGTTTGTTTGGGGACCTGATGATGGAAGATGAAACGTTGAGGGATCACAAAGTGCTGACAGTTTATCCTGAGGGGAAAATAAATATGCGCCACATTTTCATGGTAATCCACCTAATAATTTCACTCAAAACCACAAATATCACCTCAAGGTGGTGCTGGAGGAAAAGGCAGATAAAACAAAGAGACTACATCGTCTTGGAACCATTAACGCTGCACGAAACCTCTCGACAATCCAACCTGTAGATGTTTCAGTCTCGACCAGAGAGGTGCACCGACAGACCGGCCGCTGGCTAGAAGTCCCTGCTTCACGTGGAGTCTGTGTGTCTGAGCCTGCTTAGTACAGGGTTCTCCAACGCTGAAGTAAGTTCAATGAAGGTGCTTTAAAGGTAAAGTCTGCTGACGTCATCGTGCTGCCAGTCACTTCACCAAAATTCAGCTTGGATCCTCGTTGCTTCCTCTGTCATTGAACGTTTTTTTGGCGTCTGGGGAACAAGTCTGAAGTGATCACATTGCACTGCAGCACGCTGTGAGCGTTGCTAATAGAACGCAGCATAATTCTTGACTCTGAATGTCATTTTCGGTCGTGACAACAATCTCCTGTGGGTTACATAAAGATGTCTTTTTCAAAAATCATTAAAAGTTGCTCAACCTGGCTCCAGGAAATACAACACAAAAGCCTCAAACGCTGATAATGGTGATTGCCTCGCATATCTTTATTCATGGATTTGGTGAATTTGGGTGATGAAGAGGTTCTCTCTTAGTGAACGTTCACATGATCGCTTCATACCTATTAAAGGGACATAAGAGCACAGAGCAGCAGCCCACCACAGCCCCTCATCTGACTGCTGTGTGAAATCTCTCCTCCTCAGATCGTTTGAGGCTTTAAAAGCGATATTTGTGCTCCTGCGTTAGAACAGATGCAGATCTTCCTCACATGCCTTCCTGCCTACATGCTGATGGTGGCATTTAATAAAAGGAAGTGTTAACAAAAAGGCCTTGAGCTTCCTTTTGTACTGAACGCATTTAACATATCTGTCACGTCATGTGACTCCAGGCCGATGTATCATCACAGTCACTCATTTTTCAGGTGATGAATGATTTCTTCATACAGCATAAAATGCAGATTTTGTCATTTTCTGTCACATTTGTGAGTGAAAGGATGATGTGGTCGACTTCACAGAAGACAAATAAAGCCTTTGTTTTTAATGCGTTTTTTTCATCCTGAGGCACAAACGCATGTTTCTGAAGACGCGCTCTTCACATCATATGCGTGTTTTACAGTTTGCATGCTCTTGATGTAAACATCTAATGTCAAGACAGCTTTACATCTACATAAATAGATTCTTATTTACTTTTTTGGTTATGATATCACAATTTCGATGGTTTGATTTTTATCAGATTTTGTGTTATTTCATATTTGACAAGCAAACTCTTGAAAAGACATTTCTACAGACTATTTGGCGCATCCTCTGACTTTCCCTGTAGCAGCACTTTGAGGTTATTTTTTTGTGTTTTTTACTGAAATATCTCAACAGTTTCCGAATAGGTTCTTTAGACTTTGGTGTTCTCCACCGGATTCATTTGAAAAACTGTAGTGACAGTGGTAGAAGAAGTACTCGGATCATTTATTCTAGTGAAAGAAGTAATACCAAAAATTTACTAAAGTCAAAGTACAAAAGGATAAGCATGAAAACATACTTAAAGTACCAAAAGTACTTCTGTAGAATATGAAGAATGTCCCATCACAGCATATCATATACCACAGAGATTATGTATTTTAACCGATAATAATCCATCAGAATTTAGTTGTTAATTATATTTTATTCATCTGACAAACTACATCTGTTAGATAAATAGAATGAGGTAAAAAGTACAATATTTCAAAGTATTTAAGTACATTCACACATTGCACCATCATCAGGTCAAAATGTTTAGCAAATGTTAACATGCTAATATGCTAAACTAAGACGGTCAACAATATACCTGCTAAGCATGAGCGTGTTAGCAGAACAGCCTCCTAGAGCTGCCAACATGGCTGCAGACTCACTGCTGCGCCAGTCAGTCTTACAAAATATGCTCTTCAGTTTGTTTTAGGTTGGTCCAATGGGAGCTAATTAATGTTTCAACAGTATGATTCCCTTTCTAAAAGTTGAGTTAGCTCGTGTTTAGGTCTGAGCATGCACCTCCGAGCAGACAGGGAGTCCAGTGTTTTTAAGCACCACGCGTAAAAAGTGGCCGATCATCAGTTTGACACGGCTAAAAAAATTCAACTGAGACCTCGTTTCAGGTTCAAAACATCTAAAGAAGGAACACAGCAGCAACTTTCTCTCTGACATTTGTTAATGCAGAAACAACCAGCTGATGTGTTCGTGGTTTCTCTGTTCGTGTTTCATGAAATGGAGACTTCCTCCTGTAAGCTTCTTCTGGTTTGTTTATTCCATTTTCAACTTCATTCAGTTAAACATGGTTTTATTTATCTCTGATATCAACGAACGCGCCAACAGTCGACAGGAAGAGAAAGAAAAACACTGATTAGCTTTTGTTAATTCTGCAATGAATTAGACATAGAGGTGTTTCTGTTATTTAGTCCACCCTCACTGACATGAATGGGGTTTACAAAATAATAGCACTGCTAAATGTGTTAAAGCAGGTCACAGTAAGTCAGTTAGCAGTGTTTGCCAACACACACTGTATATGATGTACAGTATATGTTGGTCATGTGTCTGTTGGTGACTTTCACAGTGTGACCGCTGTTCCCTTTTCTTGATGCCCTTTTCCTGATGAACCAATTAAAAAAAACAACCACTCTGCTTCATATTCTAATAAAAGATTTTTTAGACACGTGTGTCTTTGGGTGATGATTTCACTCTCACATATTGCCTCCATCACACCCATTAACCACATTTAGAAAGCTGATGTCGAACTGGGAGAAGAGAAGAAACCCACAGTAGGGCTGCTGCGAGGTGCTGATCACTGGAAATAAACTTGAGAGGAGAAAAGTGTTGTTCACTCTGGCCTCCCTTGGATTTCATTTATTGGATGGCATATCAGCCATATAACGTCATCTAATAAAAGAAGAGCGTATGGAGCCTTATGCAGAGCACAACACTCCTATTCTACTCTCACTGGACTCAACATGTGGCCTCCAGGATGGGAACATTGGTTTTTATAGATGGGCACTGACTATTAGAGAGATTTTTGAACTTTTTAATGCAGCACATTGAATAGTTTAATATTTTATATACTGTTACATGCTCAAAACAACAATGAAGTAATAGGCTTATTGACTGTGTATCTTAATGATGACACGTAGAATCAGGTTCAGTTGATATGATCATTAATTGGCCCGACAGCCAGTCAGTTACGTGAATGCTGAAGAATTAATTCTCCAAGATGAGGGTTGGGAGGAGGGCGGCTAACAGAGGCACGACTGCCATCCAGGGTCAAGAGACCCAGGCCCAGGTAGAGGTGGAGGTGGAGATGTTGGTGGCCGCACTTCTCTCTGCTGCTTTGCTAGCTTGGTGAAACCATCACAAAGCTCCTGTTTCTTTACTGGAACCTGCTGAACTGCTAGCGTAGCTGATTCCTGTGGCGTAGCTGCACCTGCTGAGCTGCCAAACCTTAACCTAAACCCGACCTAACCATAACCTCAACCCGAGCCTTCGCCCTAAAATTTATTGATTTACATTACGGGGACGTTTGTTTTGTCCCCGTAAGAAAGCGGTGTCCCCACAATGTGTTCAACAGATCTATGTCCCCACAACGCGAGTAAAACACGCATATAAATATCTGTGAGAATTTAATGGGTTTTTATGGTCCAGTGACAAACTAAAGAACAACAGCTAAAAGCGCTGGTGGTCTCCAGGGTAGAACAGAGCCGACTGCCGTGAGCCTATAAGTCTATACGGAACACCGGAGCCATAACAGTTTCCGATCATTGACTCATTGACATTGACTCTGAGCACACAATGGATTCATCGTCATCCTTCACATTTCAACATATCTGAACAGGAAAATCTCCAGACTTCAGGGACCAATAAGACATTGGCAGGTTCTTCTCTTCCTCCCGACTCTTCCATTGCTGACGTTTAGACTGCGCAGAGGGAACCGGAGACTATCAACCAATCAGACATCGAACGACTGCAGATGGCGGGCCAATAGGCGGCCAGGACTTGTCTGAAACGTGTTTTCTGTCCTTTCCACGTTTTACAAAATGTGAAAATGCTCATTTCTGGATTAAGATTGTTGCTGGGTTTCATTGTTCAGATCACATAGTTTTGTGATTTCACAGCCCGAGAAACGCTTTAATGTGCGAACTTAAGTTCAGTTAGCTAAATTATTTTTTCATGCTGTTAGCCAAATACAGAGACACATGTAGTAGTCTGTTAGCTTATTATTACATTACGTTATTTTGTCGTCATTTTGGAAGCTGCAGTTTGCGGCGCTGTTACTTCAAAAAGCAACCAACGCTGTTCACACTCCAGAGCAGCAGGGGGCAGCAGCAGGAGTGTCAGCAGCAAACGGAGATTTATCTCTTTTTATTCTCTCCTCTGAATTTTAAATGTGTCCTTGTGACATCTTACCTGTCCAGGGAGAAGCCATTGTCGAGAAGGAGGATGTCTGATCCCTCCGACGGGGACCGTACCTGTGTTCCACCCTGATAGATTAAGAGATGGAAAGGAGAAAACTGATTATTTGCACTTGATCCACACCCTACAAAGATGAGAATACCCACCACAGTTTAACATGACATCAGTGAACAGTCCATCCTTTTCCCCTCACTTATTGGCTCTTGTTTTCTACCTGTGCCACACCTTGTTTCACCTGGGCCCTCTTTGCTTATACACTGCACTCCCTCACACACACACTGGGTACAGAGAAACAGATACACATATTAGAGAAGTGTGTGTGTGTGTGTGTGTGTGTGTGTATGTGTGTGTGTGTGTGTGTGAGAGACACAAACAGGAGCTCAATAGCTGTGTTTTTTCGTGTGTTTCCTCGTGTGTGTTACAGAACTCCTTCACTCCACTCACCTGGTGATTGGATGAGCTGCAGTGGTGCCATCTGTCCACCAGGTGTCAGGATTTCTCCTTCCTATATACTAAGAATGGGCAGCTGTGACACGAGTAAAAAACATCTGGAGCCTCTATGACACACAGGTATATGGGGGTTGGAGGTCAGGAGTGTGTGTTCATGTGAAGGCGACATTAACCTGATGAACACATTAAAGCATCAGTAGTTATGATAGAATAATACGTATTATTCTGAAATGAGTCGTTCTGCAGTTTTACTTGTAGCAGAGTATTTCTACACTGTGGTAGTACTACTTTTAATTGAGTAGTAAGAGATGCTTCTTTTCTGGTGAATCCACATCTGATGCCTGCTCAGCTCCTTCTGCTCAGTGACGTGATGGTGTAGGCCGTCGCTCCAGCAGCTCGGTGAGGACTGAAGGTGGATGCTGAAACTGCTGGAGCACCAGCCGACTGTGGGCACCTGTCGGAGCCCGTCTGCAGTCCCGCCTCTGTGACAAGGGCGTGTCACGCAGCCGAAGACCTGCATCCACTCATCTGTGAGTCACAGGGAAGGAAGGTGAGACTGCAGCCAATCGGCACGCCTCATTATCTCAGCTCAACCAGCTGGACTGCTGTGACTGACTGCGGCTGCTGATGAGCTCTGATTTTCTTACAGTCAGTGCATGAACGCTGGATGTGCAGCAGCTTTGGACAAGCAGACCAGGACAACTTGTGGAACACACACACACGCACGCACGCACGCACGCACGCACGCACACACACGTACACATGGAGATCGAAAGCATGGTAGCAAACAGCGCTCTTGTTAAAGCCAGAGAAGGTAAGAGTCCTCTTTCAATTACTTCTGCAGGATTTCTGTCCACAGTGTTTCAGAACTTTTCTTCTCAGGTGTTGGAGGTTAAGTAGGACGTCCAAACAAGAGGCACGTTTTAAGAGCTGCAGATGCTTTTCAGATCAGTAACCTGCAGAATCTTTAGATTTTCTTTTGTAGATTTTCATTTCACACACTTGTCTCTCTGGTCTGGTCTTGTTTGGGTGATATGAGGACAGTGACTTCCCTAAACAGCATGCTGTTGTGAGGATGAGGAATGAAGACAGTGCACTGATTACTGGCCTCTGTCCACTTTTAGGCCTCTTTTCTTCATCCATTTGGTCCAATTGGTTTCATTTTTCCTTCACGTCTTATTTTTCTGGGCTCATTCTCTGAATATTCCATCAAACACGGAGCACGAAGCCTCTCAGTCAGAGATCATCTCTCATCTGAAAGTAACTTGAATTTGCTCGTGCATGCTGTTTCCTTTGAATTGGTCAACAAATGTGCTTTGGAGAAACTCAGATGTGATCTTTAGGTAACAGCGTGGCCATTTAAGTCTAAAAGTAAGTTGCAGAGCAATGTGGTCCCACAGGCTTTGCTTACCTGTTCTCAGAGCTATTAATAGTTCATTCACTGTAGTGCAGCTCACTATTGTCTGGAACCTGACAGGTTAGACGTGCGTGTGCGCGTGCACGGTTATGTCACTGCTGACAGACATGTCGGTCTGAGGAATTCATCACCGCTTTTGTCTGTTTCCACAACACTGCGGCCTGAACTACTTTCATTTTCTCTGCCCTGCTCTGCTGCCTGCAGGCGGAGGGAGTAAAGGCCGAAGCTGGAAGTGGAAAGAGATGCTTCGCTTCCCTCAGATCAGTCAGTGTGTGGACCTGGCCATGAACATAGGTGTGTGCACGAGTTTCATCAGTCAGTGCACGTCGCCGTTTGTTTCTCTGTGATTTCACGTCATGTTTCGTGTCACGTTTGTCCGTCAGAGAGAGACTACGACAGCCTGTGTGTGAAGCAGCCGATTGGCAAGAAGCTGTTTCAGCTCTTCTGTCGGAGCAGGCCTGATCTGCAGAACTACTCGTCCCTCCTGGATGCTTTGGTACACTTCAAAATCATCGTTTATGGGATTTCTACTGCAGGAAGCACAGAAAAGAACACACTAAAAAACTGTGAACTGCATTAATCACACAGAGCTGTTCTGAGCACAGGCCGAGTTTTCAGACCTGATCATGTTCTGATACATTTATGGATCCCAGAAGAAAAATATTAGACTTACATGATACTTTCTGAAGAATCTTCTAAGTATACTTTGTGTTATTTTTGTCCCCATCAAGTATACCTGCGTAATACCCGAGTACACTTTAAGAGAACTGAAGTGCACCAGTGAAAATCAGGATTCAAAACACACTTGCAGTACAACTGTATTATATCACCAATGTGTTGGAAATAAACTCCAATATAGTTGAAATGAAGTGAAATTAAAGTACACTTTAATTGAGAATGCTGACAGTGTACTCAGACTCAGACTTTTACTTTATTGATCCAATTTGGGAAATTCTTTAAAAGGACTTTCTATAAAAAATACTTAATAACTATTAAAGTATTTGTAATCTAGAACACTTATAGTACACTTCAATAAAGTATACTTTTTCTAAGTACTTCAAGTACTACAGAATTAGTCTTTGTAGTACATTTTTTAAAAGCACACATCAAACATACTTTATGCACAAAATGTAAAAGCAGTAATAACTTTTCTATACTTCAGTTATATTTCTAATACTCTAAGAAATACTACTGTTTGACCTGGGGAGGAAAAGTTAGAAGTGTTCAATACTAGTATTTGGTTTCTTCAGAGTTTACGTGTCAGGATCAATTATTCAGGCTTAAATCTGCATTAAGGACAGTGCGTGTTTCTCAACCTGCACTTGAATTTAGGACAAAATAAAAACTATGAGAAAGTGGCGGCTGTCCAACGTTTGGACGCAGGAAGAAAGATATCAAAATGGAAAAACTTGTTGGACGGACTTCTTATCACAGAAAAGACGTAATGTGACGTGTGTTGGACAGCGTGATCGGTGTCAATGAAGGATGTCTCCCATGTGTGATTATATGTGATTAAATTCAGTTTTGGGGGCGCAGCTTCGTCTGTTTTCGAACATCCTGCAGCTTTCCTGGAGAGCTGACCTGCACTCTCACACGTCTGTTTGGTCTTCGTCTCCTTTAGGAAGCCTTTGAGACAAAGTCGGACGAGGAAAGGAGAGATTTTGGCATCAGCATTATTCAGAGATTCCTCGTGAGTCAGGTGTGTCCGCTGTCGAGAAAGACACCTCCAGACTTTATTCAGCAGCAGAATGTCCTCACTCAGTCGTCCGGCCTGTCTCACGCTGTTTCCTCCGTCTCCTCAGTCCAAGCAGTGTGTGTCCCCCCTGCTGAAGCATGCAGAGAGCAGCAGCAGACGTCTGGAGCTCGATCCCTGCGGGGACGTCTTTCAGGACTGCAGGGAGTAAGTCCACGCCTGCTCGCTCTGCTCGTGTGTGTGTGTGCGTGTGTGTGTGTGTGTGTGTGTGTGTTCTGAAGGAATAATGTCTGACCTCTGTGCTTCATCCATTAGAGACCTGCATAAGCTCCTGTATGGAGAGCCCTTCATCCAGTACCAGGAGAGCATGTTTTTTGACCGTTTCCTGCAGTGGAAGATGTTGGAGAGGTCAGTATGCGACGCCCAGCAGAGACACATCAAACCTCACGTGTGACAGACACTTGTCCTGAAGACTTTTCTTGGTCTGACTCTTAAAGGCAGCCCATCACCAAGCAGACGTTCAGACAGTACAGACTGCTGGGGAAAGGAGGCTTTGGGGAGGTAAGACTGCGGCCCATCGGAGCAGTGAGCAAACATGTCTCTGCTGGCCATCACAGGGCTTAGAAAACAGAGATTTTCTCTTTGAGTGGTGAAGTACATTTACGTAAGTACTGTGCTTGCGTACAGTTGTGCAGTACTTGAGTATTTCCATTTTATGAGGCCTTATACTTCTACTGCACCACGTTCTGGAACTAATACTAATACTGTCTACAGTATTTATTTGACATCAGTAACTAGTGCAGATTCAGCTTAATACAAAATGAAACTCAACTAATAAATGATTACATATTATAATTTAGCCCCTCTACGACTCGTCTTTAACTGACTTCTCTTTCAGCTTTTAACCATCCAGCCACATGCCATGTCAGATTTTCTGATCCTGTTCCTTAAAACTGATCAAGATCTAACCGCACAGGCTCGTCCTGGGCTGTCCTGGTTGTCAGTTTGGGATCAAAGGCAGCGCTTGTTGCCCTCAGATGTCTTGTAGCTCTCTCCTCAAATATCTGAAGTGCCTAAAATAACTGTTAAGGGGAAATCCGTGAAGTAAACAGTCGGTCAGGGAGGAGAACTCCTCCTGTTACACAACCTTTATTGTCTGGAGGAATTCTGTTAAGACCACAAAAGGAGGAATTTGAAAGCTGAAGGCATTTAGCAGCTGGGGAGAGTCTGCTGAAAGATGCCGTTTAGTTGCATTATGGGAAATGTAGGATCCAGTGTTGTTGGCTCGACTTATTTTGATCAGTTTGTTTCACTCCGCCTCTCCAACGTCCTGAACAGGCTGTGTGTGTTTCCAGGTGTGGGCTTGCCAGGTGAGAGCCACGGGGATGATGTACGCCTGCAAAAAGCTGGACAAGACCCACGTGAAGAAGAGGCGAGGAGAAGCCATGGCTCTGAATGAGAAGCAGATCCTGGAGGGGCTGGACAGCCGGTTTGTGGTGAGATCACGACAGGAGCTCCTCCTCTTTGATCCTTTAGCTTCTGTCTGCTTCGACACGTTAAGAATTGATGGTTTTGATCATTGAATTGATGGTTTTGATCATTGAATTGATGGTTTGCCCCAAATCCTCACTGGAGCACCAAATGTGGATTCATCCGCCGAAACTATACATTTGTGAGGCCGTTTTTAAAGATTTCCAGCTTCAGTGGGAACCGGCGGGTTTGGAGCTGAGAGCCACGGACAGGAACACGTTGCTGGTTTTGGCCTTTTCGTGGGATTTGTTGGCAATAAGCATAAAATGTCACCACCTCCTTGATTTATTCTAACACAGAGATCACACTGTTGCTGTTGGCCTTTGGTGACATTTAGCTAACATTCAGAATATTGCCAGCATTTCACAGTTTTAGCTGATCCACGCTGCGTTTGCTCTTCCTCGGTCTCCCTTTAGGTGAACCTGGCGTACGCTTACGAGACCAAACACTCCCTCTGCATGGTGCTGACCATGATGAGCGGCGGCGACTTGAGGTATCATATTTATAACATGGGAGTTCCCGGCCTGGACAGAGACAGAGTGCGGTTCTACGCTGCAGAGGTCTGCTGTGGTTTAACTCACCTCCACCACAAGTCAATAATATATCGGTCAGTGTTTCCACAGCAGCTTTCTGTCCCATCTCTGCTGTCCTGGACGCTTTGAATGAAACGCTGTGTTTCTCCTGCAGGGATCTGAAACCAGAGAACATTCTGCTGGACGACAGCGGTATGTAGAGCCCCAGTGTGCTCCAGTAACCACCAGTAAAAAGCTCCACAGATAACACTCCATTTTGAAAGCTGCTGCAGCACCTTGTGACTCGACTATTTTTAGCTCTGAAATTAGTCTAAATGATTAGACGATAACAGATCAACCTCTGTCGGACATTCATCCAATCAGACTCATTCTTCAGCGGCATCTACCTGCCCCTGAGGAGGAAGTAGTGCTGAAGGTATTTTAACGCGGGTCCAAACAAAGGCGGTTCGAGGAAGTGCGCGTGAATCAGGTGTGGTGTCGACTATTTTAAGAAACGCGGCTGCGGAGCTGGAATCATGCACCTTTGTTTAGACATGCTTTGATAATTACAGAATACCAGTCAGAGCTGTCACATGACTCTATGACTGTATTAGTTCCAGCTCTTGCGTCGGTGAAGCCAGGGGCAGGAAGCAGTAATTGATTGAGCAAAAAGGAAAGTGGGTTAGCAAAAATCTCAAACCAGTTTGGTGATTTTTTTTTGGTGTCTGTTCCCTCAAGGACACATCCGCATCTCTGACTTGGGCCTGGCGGTGAGGCTGTCTGAGGGGAAGCTGGTGCGAGGCAAGGTGGGCACGCTGGGCTACATGGGTACGTATGTGCCTCACATCCCCGATGTCCAGCTGAGAGTCTGGTGGCTTTGCCTGATTTCACTGACCTGATCTGTAGATCTGTAGATAAGACAGAGTCTGCGCCACGAAGCCGCTCTGTGAGGCTGAAATTCCACTGAGAAGAAACCCAAAAACTACCCGAGGAATCAGTCCTCCGCCTCCAGCAGGGGTGCTCAAGGAATAGTCAGGATTATGACGGTGTTTGGTTGATGTGGTGGCCTCACAGGTTTGACTCTGTTTTCAGACTTCGCTGCTGCATGTGGAAATGTTACCCAACGATTTTCTTTTTTAGTCTTGTTAAAACCTGATTTGTAGAACAGTAAGCAGGATGGGTGCGGTGGGCTGGATGTGATGACTTGACATTCCATCAAGTTGATAAAACAGCGTTAAGCAGAACAGTCACCCTGAACAGCAGCAGCCTCGTTTTCACTCTGTGGCTCTGACCACTTCAGTTGAAGATGCTGAAACATCAACATGTGGAGTCAGTTCACACACAGAGAGCAGAAACAGGCTTGATTTATTTACGTTATGTCTGCTTCCGGTTGCACAGCAGCAGCTCTGAACACGAAGTCCAGCTGAGGCTGATGGGACTGTCGTTAGCTTTGATGGTGTGAGGAGTTAAACTCAGAGGAAACACTGACGTCATTCAGGTTCATCCTCTGGGGATCATTAACATCTTCCAGCTTCATGTCAGTCCACACAGAAGCTGTTTCACTGATTTCTGAGCTGGAGAAGCTCACCTGTGTTTGGATGATCTGCTTCCATAAACTACAGAAAACTTCACTCTGTATCTATTTATTGATTATTGATCTGCATCCTGATTCCAGCTCCGGAGGTGGTCGGCTACCAATACTATGGGGTGAGCGCTGACTGGTGGGGCCTCGGCTGCCTGGTTTACGAAATGACTGCAGGGCAGCCGCCGTTCCGGGCCCGAGGAGAGCATCCCAAACCCCCAGAGATGGAGAGGAGGATTCAGATGGAACAGGAGGAATACAGCGACAAGTTCAGCAGAGAGGTGAAGGACCTCTGCTCTTCGGTGAGTCCACAAACTGCTCGACAGGTTCGTTAATCAAGTACGCCTCCATCCTTCAAGGCGGTCACAGAGTTTCTGTTCTGGATCGTAGCTGTTGACCAAAGACCCTCAACAGAGGCTGGGCTGCCGGATCTCAGGAGGCAGAGAGGTACGGTCGCATCCCTTCTTCCAAAAAATCAACTTCAGGATGCTGGAGGGAGGACTGGTGGAGCCTCCATTTAAACCAGACGTGAGTGCTCAAATGATTTATTCAGCTTCTAATGATTTACGAACGAATACGAGTCTGCAGGCGCGTTTTTACTGCTGGACTTGAGAAACATCCCAATCCTTTACTTCAACATACCACCGTGTAGACACACTCTGGTACAAGTAAAAGTATTTTAAAGTAAAATGCCCTTTAACAAGTAACACTTCATCATAGTGGTTCTTCATTGTCTAATTTCACAGCACGCAAACTGATTAGTTACCAACATACAGAGCTGTTATTTCAGGTTGAGTCCGCTGTTGATGGAAGTCTGGTGGCTTTAAACCTTCGTGTATGTTGGATTTTATGTTTGCCTGGAGATAAATTTCACGTTTGCATGTTGACCTGCACGCAGAAAAGTAAATTTCATGAGCAATCCACTGAAACTGCACCAGCTGACGTGTTCTGTGCGTGAAGTCTAAATGTAAAAAATTAACTATGGCTCCAAAGCACGTGCAGTACTTTAGAAACGTGCTGGAATAAAAAGGAGCGACAGTGAAAGAAGTATTTACATATTTAAGTAGAAGTAGAAATATGTTAGAAGTAAAAGTCCTGTATTCAGTTTGACTTCAGAATAAAAGCATAATAAGCTTGAAAACACACTGAAAGTGCTAAACATACTCATTTTGCAGAACGGCTCATTTCAGAATATTTTTAGATTTAAAATTATTGATGAATCATTATTTAATGTTGCAGCTGATAAATGTGGAGTGGATTTAAAACTCTTCATCCTGCTGGGGGCTTGTGAATATCAGACATTTTCTCCTGTAAATAAGACTGATTCTACTCCTCCAGCCCAGACTGGTGTACTGCAGCGATGTGCAGGACATCGAGGAGTTCTCCACAGTGAAGGGGGTCACTCTGGACCACACGGACAGCGACTTCTACAACCAGTTCAACACGGGCAGCGTTCCCATCACCTGGCAAAACGAGGTGCGTTCATATCAGAGTTACCTGCCGCCATCCGCCCACGCAGAATCTACTAACCTCACCTCCTCTGCAGTTGATCGAGACGGGCTGTTTCAGGGAGCTCAACACTTTCGGCCCAGAGGGATCTCGATCTCCAGACCTGGACTGGTCCCAGACCCCCGAGAGCCCCAAGCGCAGCCTGCTGGACCGGATCTTCCGCAGACACGTAAGAACGCATCCTGCCGTTTTTGTTTGCGTGGACTCTGTGCACAGGCTGAACGTCTCTCTCCTCCGACAGCATCCTGCAGACACGGCGGATGAGAGCCGGCAGAGTTTGGTGTCCAACGAGACGTACATGGAGTCTGGACTGCTCAGCACCACCCTCTGAGGACGGCCAGACGGCTTTAAAGACACTGAGACACACCGAGGAGGCAGCTCTGCTCGGCCTGTCGGGCACAGCGTGGCGGCTCTTCTCTGTTCACATGAGCCAACATTCATCTCCATCTATTTTCTAACAAATGAAGCTTATTGTAAAGTACTTGAATTTTGATACAAATAACACGACACTACTTCATGACATTAAAACCAGTTTCACCAGTTAAACACTTTCAGCTGAGGAGCCTTAAATATGAAAGGATGAAAACAGAATAAAGGCAGAAGGATTACTGACACGAACTACAAAATTACCAAATGTTTTGTTTCTGCGCCTCTTTGAAGTATTTAAAATGAGACGATCTGAGCTGAAAAACAAACCAGCTGCTCTGAACTGAAACGATTAGCTGCTCCACGAAACCAATCCAGCTGACTGATCGTCATCTCGGGCAGAGATGTGCTGCTGTCACTCATTTCTGCTCCCAAATGTGAATATGTGATCGTTTAGCTGCAGCTCAGTTTAACCTTAAAGGCTCAGGAAACGCTGGTTTAACGTCAAACGCACCCACTTTATCTGTGTAACATTTTTTATTGAACCCAGAGTATAAAACAGTAAATAAGTGACACACAATGAAAAACAAAATTAGCCAAAAGACTGAACACGCTAAAGACGGCGGGACCAGGAGGGCCGTGCGACGTGCTGACGCCTCGCTACAGCAGAACTTCAAAATAGAAATATTTTAAAGCAGAGCACCAAATGGGTTGATCAGGTGTCACGTGTTCAGTGTGGAATGTCAGCTGATGGCGCGCTAACAGGCGCTGACGTGCAGCCGCCCGTCATTAACGCGGCGGCATCATTACAACAAATCCTCTTTAGCTTCCGGCGTGCGGCGCTTTGACGTCGTTGCCTGAAGGTGGAAACGTGTTTTCACTGGGCGTGTGCGTGTGTGTGTGTGTGTGTGTGGTGAATGAATGAAAGCTGCGTTCATCCTTCCCACGGAGGGCTGCGGCGTCCGTCCACGTCCGTCTCCACGTGGTACAGCATGTCGGCCAGCGTGTGCTCGATCACGGCCCCCCAGCCCATGTCACTCATCTGAGAGGGAAAAAAAAACAGGATCAAAGGACAGCTCAACGCCACGGAGACGCCACGCAAAAGACACGACTCTGTCCAGAGGGTCTCACCGGCTGGTACTTCAGGTCCTTCGGAGGATGTTTGAAGTGTGGCCCAAAATTCACGGACACCTGCAAAGAGACAGAAGTTGAACAAACAGGACAAAGACAGCAGAGGACGCAGAGAAACGTGTGATTGGTGGAACGGACCGTGCAGCTCTTGTACAGCGAGATGGCGGGAAAGTAGAGGCCTTCGAACAGGTTTTCAAAGGCCATGCCCTGGCTCGCCCCGTTTTTAAAGAATATCATCTGGAAAACAGGATCAGGAGTGAACGGCAGCAAACAGTGAGGAATCCTGACAGGACGGCGTGTCAGAGAGGCGCTCTCACCCTGCTGGGCGTCGTCGACTTCAGGCTTTTCTCTGCTTTGTCCACGTAGTCCTTCTCCTCGAAGTACAGGTAGCTCTTGAACTTGATCAGCGCCTGAGGAGGAGCAGATTGCAGCGGTCAGAACCAGGAAGCGCGTTCGCTCGGCGTCCTCCTCGTGTCTCGGACGTTACCTTGTCTTTGTACGTGTCAGGCAGAGCCTTGGCGGTCTCTGTGGTGTCGGGCAGCTCGATGAAGAAGCCCAGCGTGTCTCCCTGACCGTAGCCTGAAGAATAATGCTTTCCTATCGACTGGTGGAACTTGGTGCCCTTCTTGCTGCGCCACGAGTAGCTGAACTTGTCGTAGCCCAGAGGAGCCTGCAGGTTGCCTGGAACATGAAGACGGAAAATGTTTGAACATCTCAAGATGCATCCACTGCCTCCACCTCCCTCTCGGTTGAGGTGGAAGAGCAAAGCCAGTGGCACAGCAGAAACCGTCAGATCTGTGTGGAGGATGAGGAGACGTGAACCTTCATCACAGTCACACCTGAAACTAGCAGAAATGTCTGATTTCCAACATGTTTTCAGCACTTTGAAGCACCTCTGAGCTGAGCTTTGACTGGAGCTCTTTAGATTATCCTGTTGTGTTGCATTGGTGTTGTCTTACTGGTGCACTGGCGCCACCTGCTGCCCATTGTCAGAACATCTGAGCTAAATTTGGATGGAAAAAGTGGCTTGTGTTCTTTAGAATAAACGTTTTCAGGCAGCCTCGTGTTCACTAAGACTGCAAACACACTAAACATAATTCGACACCACGACGAGTGAAAGCTGATTTTTCTCTCCAGCAGCTGAGTCCTGAACCTCCACGTGTCAAATATTTATATGGCTGCTTGTGTTTCGACACCATTACACAGATATTATGTTCAGAAAAGCAGCAGGATGGAAAACTTTCCTGCTGCATGATGTATAAATATACAAAGTGAGTACTACTTGTGTACTGTCACACACTGACATTAGTACAGGGGACAGAATCTTAATCTACAAGAGATGGGAGTGAGTTGTGGACTTTACGTATTTATCCAGTACTGCCCTGCCCTTCCTGTCCAGTGAAAACCACGTATCTCCAAAATGTTTGTTCTAAACTGGAGGATGGAGTGTTTGTTCATGGCTTCTCAGCTGAATCAACTCTTTAAAAAGCCTCTCGGATCAGCTGAAAATGCATCGTCACACAGCCGCCAGAGACTGAAGCAGTACTGACCGAGTGGCTGAGACCAGCCGAGCCTGGCCGCGGTATCTGGGGGCATGTCATCAACAGACACCTCGAAGTACCAGGAGCCTTTGCGGACCCCGTGGGAGGCTCGCACCATGGAGTAGCCCTTCTCCCCGGTCACCGTCAGGCGGTCGTCAGAGATCTTCAGCTGAGGCGCTGCGACACGAACATTTATTAGTCTTCAACACAAACGTGGCTGCAGCTCAGATTTGGCACAAAAATGAATCCTCATATTCAAGATGGGACCGCGTTTCCTAGAAATGTGTCGTCACTTCTGAGTACCTCTGTCATGTAAGGCCAGCAGCACCCGCTCATACAGGCAGGCCCTGTACAGATCACCAGGGATGGGTTTGCCGGCCCAGCAGTCCAGTTCCAGCTTCTCCGGGTCTGGAGCGTGAGGATCTGGTTCTGCCAGGATGTAGCGGTACCCATCTTTGTTAAAGGGATGCTCCAGCGGGTAGCCGTGAGGAGGCAGGCGCTGGGCCGAGAACAGGGGGTCACTGTGAGGAAGAGGAGGGCAGACTCCAGACCCAGTCTGAGGCAGAGTGTGTGTGTGTGTGTGTGTGTGTGTGTGTGTTCACTGACAGCTGCTCTACCTTCGGGTTCTCTTAGTGGCTCCTGCAGCGGTGCCTTCCTGTTGCTGCTGCTGTTTACGTTTGGCCCCTCTGCCTTTTCCTGGACCAGCAGCCAAAGCACCTTCAAAAACACAAGACAGATTATATACCTTAACACACACACACACACACACACACACACACACACACACACACACACACACAGTCAGTGGCAAAGGTAATATACAATCAGTTGCCAGTTTATTAGGTACACCCACGCAGCTAAAATCAGTGCAGTCTAACACAACAGACCTGCATCACGTCAAGCTCACCTTTTGGAGGGAGATATGAGATGTTTCCAATATTTTGTCCACCCCATTTACATCAGTGAGGGTAGACTACATATTCAAAACATCTCCTACCTGCATGGAGGCGGGCTTTACTGAAGGACTGTTGTATGAGGCTGCAGTGCTTTGAGACAGGTGTAGAGGACAGAGGACAGTGAACACAGGCCGGTCCAGCACTGCCGTTCAGTGGTACTACAGTTCATGTGGCAGCTTACTACCAACTCCATCTTTTCACAGTCTTTCACCACCAACAATGCCAAGACTGCCACACACACACAAAGTGAAAGCAGGTTATTAGGCGTTTGGTGTACAGGGAAACAGCAGGCACAAAAGGGCAGGAATTAGTCGGCACGGCATTTCCCAAACACTATCAGCCTCTTATAATGCGACCCACATCGTCCTCTCGCTCAGAAACACAAGCTTCAGAGAGCAGATGATGGGACTCACTAATCAGATTCTCCTCCTCTTCCTCCCACGAATAAAACTCAGAGAGTGGAACGCTGCTTACGTGAAGAAAGCTGCAGTTATTCATGGATCAGCTGGTTCCTGCTGACCAACGGCTCAAAAAGCAAAGCACTGGCTCTGCAACGTCCCAGCCAGGAAACATCACTCCATATCACCACAGAATGACCCTAACCATAGAATCTGTGTCTGTATTTTGTTACTTAAACCAAATCAAGTCGACTGGCTCAGATATTTAAATGAGTGAAATGGGACAGGCAGGTCGGACACCTGATCTGAACGTGGAAAAGTGAGCGTGTCTCAAACATGGAGGATTACGACGATTCAGAGCTGGATGCTAAAGAGCTACTAAAGAGTCAACACCTTCATCAACCCCGCTACCGGAGCAGGCAGACGCTCCCGTCATCGGTTTGCGGTGGCGAACACCACAGGATGCAACATAGTGATGCCAGCTAAGCTAACGAATCTCAGCTCTGCCACTAAAAGTTTAAAAGCGACTGATGGCTGGATGTTGGTTGAAGCTTACGTATGCACACGTCCTATTTTGCTTTCCAGGAAGAAAACGTGATTGGATTCTAATATCAGAATACGAAGAAATGATTCCTTTATATTGTTTAACAGGTGCACAATATGACCGGAGAACTCCCTAAAAGGGTTAAAAAATGCATTTTGCATTTAAGCTCCACTTTAACACAAGAAAATATTCCACAAGACACGTCATGTGGAAAAAAGCAGCTCCATATCCATCTGAGAGCCTTCAGTTATTGAACTAAAGTCTGAGCATTAACACGTCTGCTCATGATAAAGAGCATTTACATCAGTGCATTCACAAAAAGTTCTCTTTAAAATCTGATTCCTGATGATTTTTACACTCTCCATGATCTTAAAAACAGCTGCAAACGGGCACACAGCAGTCTCAGGTCGAGTTTTACCTCCAAACTAACATAATTCAGTCTTAGCTGAAGTCATGTGGTCTGACCCAAAAAGCGCAGATGGAGGAGAAGGAAGAGAGGACGAGGCTAATTAGCATTGGATGGAAGCCGATGGCGAATCAACAATGGCGCTCTGCTCTCAGGTGTGTGGCGGTGCGGAGGGCAGAGGGTCATTTCAGCGAGGAGGTTTTTAGGGATTTCAGAGCCCATTAGCAGCAAGCCAGAGACGAGGAAGATATGTTCACCGATCAAAGGGGGCAAAGCTTCTGGGGTGGGGGGGGGGGGGGGCAAACAGATGCAGAGAGCAGACAGGGAGGTTACAACTGGACATGGATGAAGTTGCCCACAAGATGCTTAATGAGGATCAGTTTGGCTCAAGTTTGGTTTGAGCTGGGGGGGGGCGACTGAAGTCTGATTGGAACCTCACGGCCAACTTCTATCCAGAGGGTTACAAGACACAAAAACACACTGATCAGCTCCAGATGCCAAAATACCACATATTCACCTGAGAAAGCAGATCCACCTGGAACACAATGCACAAGATCGCCATGGTCATCACATTTAACACGCTCTCGCTCTGCTTTCAGGGAGTTTAAACTGGCCAGTGATGTGAAACACTTCCCCTCTTTGTAGATACAGAACGTCAAATGGTGTAATGGTGCAGATGTGTTAGTGTTTCGTGTCCTCACCGTTCAGCCCGCCAGCAGTGGGAGCAGCTGTGGTCTGTTTCTGTGTGTCATACGAGGGTCCAATGTTTCCCAAGTCCTGCAGAAGAGAACCAGGAACTGATATTATAATTTATGTTTACACGAAGATTCTTCAGCTTGTGCAGCCCAAGCTCTTTCTATGCGCTACATACTGCAAGATAAGACAAAATGAGACTTTACTGATCCCATGCCGGGGACGTTCACTCGTTATACGTGGTCAATACCTGGTCCAACAGGCCAAATTTGGGGTACTCTTCCTCCAGGTCTTTACTGCCGGGGTCAGGGTGTTCCTTTACCAGGAAAACATCTCGCTCTTTGCTCTTTGGAAAACAGCAAAAGCACAAAACTTTTACTTTATAATAACAAACAGCAAAACAGCTGGAGATTCAATGCTGCTGCCTTCCTATTGGCTGCCTCGACATTCAAAGACATATCTTCTACATCTGTGTGTGTTTCTCCACTGCACACCACCACATTACCATCGTCTTCACTATGTTGTTGGGCCAGGTGAGCTTCCCCGGTCTCTGCCGAGTTGTCATACACTCCCAGTACTTGTCAATGAACGGTATGATATCCTGCAGAGAGAACAGATCGCTTCCATGAGTGACAAGTCAGGAGATGTTCACCGACCTCCACGCTGTTTAGGAGATGCTGCATAATTCCACCTGAGATACTATTGACTGCAACGTGTCAAACACAAAGTGTAAAGTGCATCAATGTCTTCTTCTCACATGCAGTCGGTATAAAAGAGTGATTATTTTAGCAATGCAATGATAGTAAGAATTGTATGAATCTCTTCTATATGGTGGATTAATCTTTATTCACGCACAGAATCGACACTTCCTGACTATATGTAAAAATTTGGCTTCGGTTTGAGACATTATTTCTACTGAAAATCAAGAGAAGTACATTTAAAAGCCCAATATCATGCACATTTAATTCAAGAGGCTTCAGGGGACCAACAAAAGTTATTAAAAACATCTCATGCTCACCTTGTCTTTGGAGAACATTGTCTTTGGGTGCTCTTCTTGTGTTCTGGACCGCCATGTCAGGTTGGCCAGGGCTGTGAGACACATCTCCTTCAGGTCTGACACACAAAAAATAACACTGGTATATCGGAAACTGAAAATACTACCGTTGAGCACAAGTATAACGAAGCCGAAGTCCACTGTTGTGTTAATGTCAGCAGTGTGTAAGACGCAGATCACCTACTTGCTTGTTTCCTGAGGAAGTACGTGTTGCCGCTGTGATGGCAGACGTTGCAGTGAAACACATAGTTCGTCATAAAGGGAAGACAGGTCCTGCAGAAAGGGAGAAGCATCATGAAAACGATCCGTACCGTACAGCCATATAACTGCTGATGGGTGACTTTACATACGCAGTGTCGATGCCAAACGTGTCTGCAGTGAACCACTTCATACACAAAGCGCACTGCAGCTCCACCTCTCCCAGCTGCCGCCCACTCTCCTCGTCCCCAGATCCGGTCAGAGCATCAGCGGCCTCAGAGCTTTCACCAGCTGTTTCCTGTCAAAAAGAAGCTCTGCTTATGAAAACATCAGAGTTTATAGCAAAGTCGTGGACCGCATGTATCACAATTAATAAAAAAATACAAGCCAGCTACATTCAAAGCGAAAACAAATGCATAATGACATTAACAGCTAAAACTCTTACCATGCCCTCTTTGCCGTTTGATGATTCAGTATCCATGCTGGTGGGTAGTTCCCCAAATGCAGCATCTCTTAAAGTCAAAGGAGAGATTAATCAGAAGACTAAATATTTACACAGGAGTTCACACCCACTGGTGAAAAGAACAGGATAAAGCCTGAAAAGGTTTTGTACGGTGAAAAGGAGAGAAGGGCAGCAGTGTCCGGGCTTCTCACCCTCCCAGCAGGCTTGTTTGAGTGCACAATGCAGACGAAAATTAAACTACACTGGTTGTAATTCACAGAGGGAATTTGCTGACATATTACCAACCCCTTACTTGTACAAAGTATTCTTATATTTCCCCAGATAAAGAGGCGCTCTGTTAGCATCCTTTGTTATCCGTTAAAGTTGACATTATTCAAACGGAGTCTGGCACAGGTCGTTACACATGTATGATTATCAAGGGACATATCAATACAAGTCTTACAAAAGTTCGTGTGCATGAGTTTGCCGGGAGATAGTGTAGCATTAAATCTTCAGATGTTTTGATGTGGCGGTTTTTGCTCTTTACAAAGAACAGCTAACGTTAATGTGTAGTTTCACTCGGTGAGTCTATGGACCGCTAACGTTAGGTGAGTTAGCCTGTTTGCTAATAGCGTTTACAGCCAAAAAAGAGCGTATCTGTAGGCTCATATTTTCACAGATAATCAGAATCACGGTCTACATATTTCTAAAAATAAGAAATACACTGCATAAAAGAGCCATACCCCTCTCCAGCCTCCGGTTCGGTTGTCGCTACACTGCCCGCCTCTCCTTCGGACGCCATCTTTCAAATCAATGAAAACAAAAAGCATCGCGAGACACTGTTGGAGCATCAGCTTCCGGGTTGCTGCTGCTCGGCAGCGACACCGCAGGTTCACGGGCCAACTGCATCTACTCAGGACAGGGATGATAATGGGCAGCTCTTGCCTCAGTGGTGGAATATAAATAAGTATATTTATTCAAGTACTGAAATTAGGTACAATCGTTAGGTATATGGATTTTACTAGCGTATTTTGTGCTACTTTTGCACCACTACATTTTGAATGCAAATATTGTACAAGCAATAGAAAAAAGATTGGGAACCATTGGTTTAATCTTTAATAAGGTGTTTTATTTTAGTTTTTACATGTTTTTTAAATGTAAAACTGTTAAAAGCACTGTAAAAAGTACAATATTTCCGTCTGAGATGCAGTGGAGTAGAACTACAAAGTATCCTAGAATGGAAGTACAGGTACCACAAAGCTATACTTAAGCACTGGGTAAATGTACTTAGTCACTTTCCAACACTATATAATATATTTTTTTTTCCACAGTGAGGTAAGTCACAGGTGTGAATGATTACATGAATGATGGCTGAGCAGATTTTGCAGCAAAATGAAGTTCTCTCTGGGTTCAGGATCAGAGTTGTACAAAAGCACATACAGTATCCAGTATAATGCATAGCTGGAAATATAAAACATGTTAAGGTTTGACCAGTAGAGGGCGCAGAGGTAACGTTTCTGACAGCGCCTGCTTAAAACACAAAAAGTCAGAATTGACTAATTATTCAGCAAACAAAGCAAACGATGTGATATCAGTGTGATATTATTATTATTATTATTATTATTGATATTATTATCAGGTTGGATTTATTTTAAAAGATTTAATTCATAACTTGGTAATGGAAGAGTAACTTCACATCATGTTATTGGCCTGTAGGAGCAGACACCATGCTTTTTAGAACATTTTTTCTAATTTTACATGAAGGTGACAGTGTACAATTAGTGGAAAGGATTTGACTTTTATTCGGGCTTATGTTCACTGTTGTGGAAACTTCACATGCTGAACTTGAATTAAGATGAACTGGGGATGAGGCTCGCTGTGCATCGGTTAGAGAAGATTATAATGTTTGTGTCTGATGGTGACAGGCAGGGTTTGTTCTGTGGAAGCTGGCCGCTGTGGATTTGTCCACTCGTAGTTTCCTCACTGGATGATGGATGTGTGGTCAGGAGGTCTACGGCTTCAGAAGCAGCCAGTGGTTTTGGCTGAGAAACCTGACGGTGTAGAGGAGTCCAGAGAATGAGAATCCATCTCAGACTGTGAATTAATCATGTCCTCTCACTGGAATGTGGTGCTGCTGCAGATTTGCTGTCAAAATCTACAGCCGTTGCATAAAAAGAGGTCTGTGCACCAACGTCCCTGCTGGCGTCTTATCATCAGATCCAACAAAGAAACCCACCTGCAGCAGTAATCAGTGGATTATGGGACAGATCTTACAGGATCAGTCTGAGTAAATCTAACTCTCTAAATAGGTTTGGGTAGTTTTTTGCTTTCTTCCTGTGAATTTACTGTTTGTTTTGCATTTTTGGCCAATGTAAATTCAAGTGTTAAATGTATGCCTCAACAACGAATTTCCTTGAGAAAGTTACTAAATGTAGACAAACTGAAAGTACAGTGAAGTAAAAGTACTAATACTACACTGTGAAAACCCTCTGCTACTAGTAAAAGTCCTGCATTGAAGATGTTACTTGCGTATTTCAAGTATTGAAAGTGAAAGTACTGCGTGCAGTAAAGTGTCCCCTGTGTCTGTTGTCCTCTTGTCTCTGGTCTCTTTAGATTATCGTCTCCTCATTCATGTCAAAGCAGGATTTTCCTGTTGGAGTTGGTTGAGGTGGAGCTCATTTTCAGCTGTTTTCTGATCAATCTGCTGATGATTTCCTTGAGTGATTTAGAGATATGCACTGTTTGGTAGTTTAATTCTTTACAGTCCATCATGTTCAGAAGGTTTTCATATGTTTTGTATGAAAGATCTCAAATGTATGAAATAATTAAAGCTGTCAGACAAAGGCAGGAGAAGATCTCTTTCCAGAAAAGTAGTTCAGTCAAAGTATAAAGTGTCATGAAATGTAAAGATCCTGATACTTTAAATTCGTGCTTCAGTGCAATAATGAGTAAATGTACTTAGTGACATTTATATGGAGCAGCTGATCAGGTGTTTGGACATGCAAATGTCTTCTTTACGTTTTAACACTTCCATTCAGTGTTTACAGAGCAGAGAGCGGCACAGAAAGCTTTGTGAGGAGACGAGACCACCCCTCGTACGCTCTGAAAGTCAAACTGCAGTCAAACGTTTGCGGGGGCCGTTCCAGCACCAGTAAAGATCGTCCTGCACAAAGACAAGTGTGCCGGCAGACGCGTCACAAAGAGCCGGGGAATGCTCCGAGCGCCCCGGGTGCCGCCGTAAAGGCCTTCAGGCCTTTTTCAGGCCTGTGATAATCCTGCTTTCTCCTCCTCTTTCCTCCTGCAGAGGAGACACATCTGTGATGTTTCTGTGAAGTTATGAAGGAGCGACATCATCATGGAGCTTCTTCATATTTACAAAAACTCACTCTATGTTGTTTTTCTTAAAAAAATTTAAAGATTTTTCCAGCTGGGATGTGAGTCATGAACTGGTTTGAAATCATTTATTTTCCATTTTTTATTGTTCTGTGGATTTCAACATTTGTTGTTGTTTTGTTTGTCTCATTTTTATTAATTATTGATGTGATTGATGTCACTTGTTATTGGTTTTAAAATCTCCATTTTGTCCAACAGCTCTGTCTCTGTCAGAACTGGGATTACTGGAACATTCTGGTTGTAGGACTGGGATGCATATTCTGTGCTATATTACTGTATCACATACTATGTATTACATTATGTTACTACATTTCGTGTTATATCCCATTATACTATATTATATTGTACTGGTTTATGTCATTATATGAGTGTATTGTGAGTATAATTACTGAATTACATTAGAGGCATACATATTATTCTGGTGTACATTGAAAACATCTGAATATCAGAGCATGTGAGTTAGCTGGTTTGTGACATTTTGGGGCTTTTAGAAAGTACATATCCTGCACTCAGGAAGTACTCAGGTACTGTACTTCAGCAGATCTTTGATGCCTGTACTTTGCTGGAGTTTTACCTCTTAATACTTCTTTATTCTTTTCTTTTCCGACATCTAACTGACAGTTATTTACTCCCCCCTCGAGTCTGTCCATGTCCCCTTGTCCTGCAGAACAAAGCCCAGGGTCAGAGAGGGTCAAGCCTACCGGTGACATCTGCTAATTGTCCTGATGAGCCGGCCTCTCTGGTCCTTTCAATGCCGCTGGCTCTGTAGGTGTCTGTGGCTGAGAGCGCGCTGGCAGCTGCCAACTTCTTGAATTACCGCCATCATTTACCCCCCGACTCTGAACCCCTGTGGACCCTCCTTCACGTTATGAGGAACGACCACTGTGGGTATTAGGAAACTATAAGCCATAATGTGGCTTTAAAGATGGGACTGTTACCTGAATTGTGAAGTTAATGAAGCAATTGGAGGCAGATAAAACTGTGGAGGGCAGCTGCAGCCAATTAAACACAAGCAAATACTGTACTTAAACACTTATTCTTCACTCAAGTATCTCCATTTTTTGCTACTTCAAACTTCTACTCAACTACTTTTGAGAAGGAAATAACACGCTTTTTGCTCCACTTGATAGATTTCGTGTCCCACATTCATTCAAAAAAAAGTTTGAGGCTCAAAGACATTAAATTGTGTAATTTCACAAAAAAGTAAAGAGAAAAGTTTCAAATGTTCACATGAATGTATTTATCAGAACTGCGTTACTTCTGTCTTCTCCCATCAATCATCGGACGAGCCCTCAGATTCATCTGGTGACCCTTTGGAGGGGCCCGGCCCCTACGTTTGGCCCCACTGGCCTAAACTAGCTAACTGTACATGAAGTATTTAAAGTACCTCCGCCTGCACAGCTCCAACAGTAACACGCTGCTCTGACACTGAAGCCTCAGTATGAACAAACATAGAATCAGAGATCAGACACAGGAGACGTTTTACTGCACAGGCAGTACTTTTACTGCTGATACATTTACTGCATGAAGCTGAAAATACTTCCAATTAAGTATATATTGAATGCAGGACTTGTAATTGAGGATTTTTTACATGAATGTTGAGGTACTTTTCTTTAAATAAAGGATCTGAACTCTTCTTCTGCCACTGCAGAAAGGCGACTGGATACTTGTCTTATCTCCTCTGTGGATTGACGTGAAATATCTCTTACTTTATCATGTGATACTCGTTTTGAGGCATTAACCCCTACTGCAAGCTTCTTTTCCTTTAAGTATTCAAGGCTGAAAAATGATCTCCCTCTACTCAGTCTGACAGTATCATTTATATTCTGCTTGTTCCAGCTCTTCATTGAAGCCATATGAGGTTTGCCCCGATGGAAACATTCAAACCATGGACTGTATTCATGGCTGCATTACTCCTCATATCTTCTGCATCATTTTATACACATTTCCCCAAAATTCAGGCTATTTGGTGTCTCTGACAGCATTGAAATCTGCTGTTTTAAGTAAAGTTCTGTGTGCTGGAGGAAAGTCTGGCTGCAGGAGTTTGTGCTGACTGAGCGTCCGATCAGACATTTGTTGTTTTTGTTTTCAGTATCAGCTTATCTGTCAATTCAATTTCTGATTAATGATAATAAATAAAAAATGCTAACACTCCCATGAGTCAAAGGTGAAGTCTTCATACAGTCTGAAATCCATAAGCCATGTTTTTTTAATCTAAAACAGGAAATAGCAGGAAATCCAGAGACTAATTGACTAATTGTTTAGAATTAACCACCAAATTAGTTAATTAATATTATTTCAATTAATAGACCAGTGAGCTAATTGATTTAACACCGTGTACATAAACATTAAGTTTAATAACAGTGATAGAAACGTTTAGCTGTCTGATTTTCTTCATCTGTCATCTCTAACCTGCAGGAAGTGGCCGCAGCCATCAGCGGTCTCATAAAGTGGTCGGTGGGCTTCTCATTAAAGCGCAGCGCTTTGTGGAGACGCTGCACTCAACAGGACAAGTGGCGCTATGGAAACTGCAACACAAGCCACAAAAAGAGCAAACTTTCCCTTTGATGAGTCCATCAATTACCATCACAACCGGCGTTCACGTGTCCGACCGGCGTAAAATCTCACATCTGCAAATAATGACAAGCCAAACCACAAAGAGGAACACGGAGGCAAAGAAAGGAGGCACATTTTAACCAGATGCCCGGCAATAAATAACCGGCCCAGAGTCCCCCCAACTGAGAGCGGCCATTTACATTTTGAAGTGCCCACACGGGGGTCCCACGGGGCCGGAGCGTGTCTGCGCGTCCGCACGGGAGAGACTGAGGCTGCGATTGTTCCTGCGCGACGCATTTGGCCAAATTTTCCAATGACATGTAAATGAGGCGCCCCGGCGGCCTGTGCAGAGGCTGCAGATATAAACCCCGAAGGAGGGCAGGCTCCGGCACTGCTGCCTGCGCCCTGAACGGCCCACAGAGAGCTGAAATGCAACCACCTGCAGCCAAACTACCGCTGATCCACAGGACTCCGTTTTCTGTGGAGGACATTTTGGATCCCACAAAGTTTACAAGAAGAATAAACTGCGCCGAGGAGCCAACAGGTGAGAATCAAACTGTGGGGCCGGAGAAGCAATCCAGACCTGGAGGGAGAAGCTAAATCTAACTGCTGCCTTATTTTTTCACGCGTTCTTAAATTGATTTATCGGTGATCGGTGTTTCCTTTGTAGGAGCTTCTCTTCCCAGAGATGAAACCAGAGAGCACCAGCAACCTGGGGCAGGTGGAGGCTGCAGGCCGGAGGAGGAGGCTCCGTGTCCGCGGGAGCTTCAGAGGTCGAAAGCAAAAAGCCGACGCATCCGCACCGCTTTCACCCTGGAGCAGCTGCAGATCCTGGAGCACAGCTTCCAGAGGTGCCACTACCTGTCGGTGCTGGAGCGGCACACCATCGCCTCCGCCCTGCGCCTCTCCGAGACTCAGGTGAAGATCTGGTTCCAGAACAGACGCACCAAGTGGAAGAAGGAGCGGCCGCAGGGGCCGGAAGCAGAGGAGGACCACGGCCTCACACCACCCTTCCCCTCACATCCCGCTCTCTGCTCGTCTCTGACCTTCAGTCCTCTTCACTGCACGCAGCGCGCTCCGCTGCAGCTGTTTGCGCCACTGCCGCTGCTGCCCTACCATCATTATTACACATGATGCGCAAACCTGCAGAGACTGCGCGCATGATGGACCAACATGCAGCCCACCAGCATCTCCACGAAGAGCTCCTGCAGAGTGTGGCGCTGCTCAGGAGAGCAGCTGAAGTGCCAGACAGGACTGAGTCAGAAATATGTTCTAATGTAATTATGCTATAACTTATTTTGATAAACATTTTTATTGAATCTGAACTGTTTGTTTGTCGTTTCTTCAAATATACTGACTTCACCCTCCACCTGCCACGAGGCGACAGAAAGTCTTTTTGTCCCAGTGCCTGAAAGGAAAGTGTTAAAATCAAAATAAGTTGCTTGTGAGCTGTAACGGTTTGGAGGACGCCATGATGTTACAGTTGTTTTACATGATGTCTTAGCTGTAATTCTCACTCATAATGAAAACAGCTGCTTTTAATGATCTAAAGGGGCAAACGGAGCCGGACTGAGAGTAAAGCCAATGGGGAATGAATCCATCATTAGGTTTGAGAGGTTTCACCACTCAGAGCAACACAGAGAGCACTTTATTGATCCAACTAGATGGTTCTTGAGTCAAGAATCATCTATATTTAGCATTTATGATACTCTGAGTAGCATTTTGCTGTTATAAGAGAACATGCAGCCACACACATGCAGGAGTGTTGTCTGTCTGATCCTTTTTATTACTTACAGATAGAGAGCAGAAAATGTGATTGTCTCCATTTTATGACCAAAGGCAGCTGCTTCCAGAGGCTTCACACTGAGAAAAAATGAGATGAAGACAGAGGCTCATAAATAAGTTTAGACAACGATAAGCAGCTCTGTGAGGCTACACGAAGGCACAGCCCAGCCTGGTGCTATTTGGGGGTTTGGGGGTCCTGGTGACCTTTAATGCATGTGATGATTACAATCAATCAATCAACATTTAGAGATCCTAAAAACTACATAACTGCACCTTTCAACAATGCTTAGCTTTGCCAACTAGCACAACTGAGCACTAGCAGCTAACATTAGCTTGCCAAATAGTAATTAACATAATGTCAGACAGCCAGGATGTTCAGCAGCAGCACGGAAATGCAGAGATTAGTCAAAGTGTTGAGCGATAACTTAGCCTGAGTGATGTGTCTTTATTCTTTGTTTGTGTCTGCAGTCAATTATCCAACAAATAGTCAGGATCCTTCAGGGTCTCTGGTGCAGGAGAAGAGCAGCAGTTTCACGGTAGACCACATGTTTGATGTGGATTTTGTGGTGAAATCAACAGAACAGGGCCTCTACAAATTCAGCAAAGTGGACAGAAGCACTTCAGGGGCCAGATTTCAGTTATCAGCTGAGGCCAGCACCCCTGTGGCCCAGTGGCCCGGAGCCTGGGTCCATCCAATAACTGATGAGATATTTTACTAAAAAACAGGCAGTAAAAGACAGTAGGACTCATCCTCTGGGAACCACGACTGTCTGTACACTATTTTGTGACAATCTCTCGGGTAGATGTCAAAACTTTGACCTGCTGGTGGCGCTAGAGGGAAGGTCAGAGGACCAAGACAAAGTCATTACATAAAGAAACAGATGTAGTGTGAAACAAAACATGAAACCCACTGAACCCTCTCCAGGCTGAGGTTAGGGTGTGTGCGTGTGTGTGTGTGTGTGTGTGTGTGTGTGTGTGTGTGTGTGAGAGAGAGAGAGAGAGAGAGACAGACTTGGACACATGGTCTGAAGTGGACATTCTAACTGGTAAACTCCATCCAGCACTTTCTTGGACAACTTAAACTCATTTTGTACAGAAAGTATTTTAAAGAGACACATAAAAGAACAAATATCTGCTTTAATCTTTTCTCTCGAAGTCTTTCTCACACACACACACACACACACACACACACACACACACACGCACACAAACACACGCTCCTGAGCACATCTGTATATAATTTAGCACATACTCTTATCCTCAGATGTCAAGGGGCTCTGAACTCTCTAAAATGTCCATCTACTACAGGGAATGAGACAAATCAGAGAAGTGTTTAGTTTTAATGTAGACTTAATGAAGCCAGGTCCAACAAAAGGATCTATGGGGATAACAAAGAAGCACAAACATCAGGAGAAGAAATGATTTAGCGTCAACCTCTTTCCAGGTGCTAAAAACTGAGATTTCTTTTCTCAATGAATAAATCTTGATAATGAAAGATGAAACATCACATTATCGCCAGCTGTTTTTTCCTGGCAGGCCTGTTAGAGCAAAACAGATCTGAAACCACCTCCATCAATAAGGTATTAGAAACAGATGGAGGCCAGAGAAAACAAAGACGCCGACAAAATGGCAGAGAGACGAGCTTATTGTTTCCCAAAATATGAGCCTGAGCAGAGAAATGAGTCAGCAGCTAATGGAAACAGAGGAAATGTTTTCCACAGGGTCTGCGTGATAACACTCATTATTGACAAGTGACATTTAGCAAAGGCTTCTCATCTGAGCAGGTTTGGACCCAGAGGACACAGCTGTTGTCCTCGTGGACATGAGTCATCAGTGATCACTTTCTGCTTCTGAACATTTGTAAAACCACAGTCTGCTTCTTGACTTTCGAGCTAAATTAAGAGTCTGCAGCCATGCAAGCAGCACTGTGAGGCTGCACAGGAGCTCTGAGCTAAAGGTTAACGCCAGCATGCTAACATGCTCACAATAGTAATGCTAACATGCTGACGTTTGGAAGATATATATTAACTTTTTAATATGTCCAATACTTTAGTTTATGACCAAGTACCTGGAAAACTAATAACATGCCAAACTAAAATGGAAACATTATACATCGTCAACATTAGCATGTTAACAGTGTCGCTGTGTGCATGTTAGCATGCTAGTGTTAGCATTTAGTTCAAAGTGTTCCTGAGCACAGCTTCACAGAGGCGCTACCAGTGGAGGAGGAAGTATTCAGATTGTTTACTGAAGTAAAAGTACTGACATCACACAGTAAAAATACTATGATGCAAGTCCTGAATTAAGTTTCTTAAGTAAAAGTATGAAATGTAGGTTGCTGAAGTTGGACTGCTTTACTGAAAATTAAAGTACAAATACTTCAAACTTGTAGAAACCGTTCACGTTCAGAGGTGAGTTTTTATATAATTCACCAGTTTAAATTAAATCAAGGCTTAAAGTTAAGCATAATTAAGGGCAGAGTCACAACGGCTCTTCAGAAACCTGAGGGCGAGGTCACGGAGACCACGTCCATGTTTTACACACTCTGTGTTCACCACATGCACCTCCTGTTGTAGGCTGTTTTGCATGCATACTACCAGCACTTTAAATATCTTTGATTGTCTTCTTGTCTAATTAATGTCCATCGAAGGCGAGATGATCAAGCAGAACAGAATGTCTCTCTGCTGACTTTATAGCATGACTCAGTTTGTTAAACACTTCAATCCTCACATCTGGTAACAGTTTTTCTGACTGAGGTAATGCTGCGTGACCCATCAGTGACCGAGACCACGATCGAAAAAGTGTTATGCAAACGATTCCTTCATCAAGGTATGACTTTGTAATATTAGTCAAGACAGTTAAATCTACATCTTTCTAACATCAGGTCATTCAGACTTTTCCTGCATGTTTTACAGGCCGAGTCCAGAGAGTCTGCTCTGCTAAGGCGGCTCAACACCGACTGTCAGGACATGTTGTCTTGCAGAGGGACTAAGTATTTAGATCTTTTGCCTCCAGAACGAAGATCAGACCAGTCGGAGCCGTCACAATTACCTGACATGTTGGACACAGTGGAGCATTTAGCAGCTAAAGAGCCAGATATTTCAACCGGGAGCTGGTGGAGACCAAAAACAGAGCTAAAAGAGTGTGAACGTTGGATGACATTCATCTAGTGTTGCTCACCAATGCAGCTTTAACAAACTTCAGCCATCATGAGCAGACGTGTGAGGCTGCACCGAGAAATCATTCGTGAATTCAACTTTTCATTTTCATGAAGAAGAAGAGAGCTACTCCTTCTTTCAGAAGTTGCTTTAAAGTACCAAACATCACATGCTGCCGCCTTGTGCCCACGTTGATCATATCTCCTGAGAAACTAGTAGGAGGCGAGCAGTCGTATGTATTTCTGTTCAGGAGAAATGTGGAGGCTCGGCTTGTTCAAATGTCTTTCCAGTTATGTTTTCTATTGTTTAATTTCCTCACTGTGGTCTAATCATCTGCACTGTGGTTAAGTCACTCTCTTCTCGTTGCTGTATGGACAACCTCAAAGCACATTAAAATGTCTTTCTTCAATGCTCTGTCTTCCTTTCTTTCTTTCTTTCCTCCCTCATTGGAATGTCACATGTGGCAGACGCTCCTCCCCTCTGCTCAGAGATGGGTGAGGGGAAAAGGGGGTGAAGGGCCATGAGGGAGAGATGTGACTGAGCAATACGTGGGAGAGGAGGAGGAGGAGGAGGAGGAGGAGGCAGGGAGGTGTGCTGCTGCTGCTCCACTCCAGACAGACGCTCCAGGACGACCAGGAGGCTGCTCTAAAAACTTCAGCCCACAACATTTTCTTCCTCTCTGCATGCTGACTCGCCATCAGAGAGGAGGAAGCTCTCTAGACCTCCACAAACTCATCCCTTTGTTCTCTCCACAGCGCATCCCTTTCATGTCCTCTGAGACTTCTTAAGGAGCTCAACGACTGAGACAGCTGAATCTGTGCATCTGCGGGTCAGATGTTGGGTCGTAGATATTTTTACTAGTTTGAGATTCAGGATTTTTCCCGGAGGACGTCTGCCTCATCCTCGTCAGTGTCGTGCTTCCACTGGAGACATGAGGGCTGAGGTGCTGCTCGTCTGGGTGGGTTTGACCCTGTGCTGCGCTCTGGTCTGCGCTCGAGAGGATGTGAAGGAGGACAAGGTCTCCAGAGGCCGGATTCAGGCGAGAGAAGCCCGAGGACTGGCCGAGCACAGGAGGCGGGGGGAGGAGGTGGATGTCGAAATGTCAGATGAGCCTGCTGAAGCGGTGGAAGAGGAGAAGTCAAAACCAAAGAAGAAGAAATCACCTGAGGAAATTGAGGCAGGTAAGAGGAGCTGCTACAAACACAGGATGGTTTGTCTACTGTCTACTGCTCAGATGATGTTAATCTGGGATTGAATTTAAACCTCGTTTGGCACAAATGTTAAAGTCAGCTTAAGATTTTTCTGGACTTTCCTGGCCCCCTCTCTGCTCCGAGCTTCCAGTCACAGTTTGCAGCCAAGACACTGAGGATACACAGACAGGAAAGGCTGCAATCAATCTCAGAGGCAGGAAAACATTTGGTTTGAACTCTGTTATCTAACTCTCCGTCTCCAGCTTTCTCTCTGAACTCGTCCAGAGATTTGCTTCCCTCCATAAACTCACAAAAACCTTTGTTAAAGTTTGTGTGTTTACCAGATGAATTGCATTTCAAAAGCAGCACAGCAGAGGAATTTGGGGATTTTGCTTTGATGAAAATATCGCAGTGATTCAGAGATGACAGCGCAGAAACTTGCACTGATTCAGTTGGTGGTCTGACATTTTCTTGGCAGCCTGACCGCACTGCTGCTTACAGTGCATGACTTACTTTCTCTGCCAGGAGTACAGGTTGGACATGCGACAACGCTTTTAGTCGCAAGTTTTGTCAAAGCACGAAGGTCAGAAAATGAGCTTTACCATGAGAGTGGCGTCTGTGCCTCAATTGTGTCTACAAGACAGACACATCTGTAAAAAAACTAGTCTGAGCAGCAGCAGAAATATTTCCACTACGATTTTCCATAAGAGAGCGGACAGGATTTACGAGACGACCCACTTTCAGTAGCACTGATTCAACGGCACTCATGTTCTGAATGTTAACTTTCCGCTGCATGAAGCAAAACCACAAGCCTTACAGCCACAGCTTTTCATGTGTGACTGATTTGGGTTACATAAAAGGCCATAATTAACAAAACCTGAGCCCCAAAACCAATTTTTCATTTCTTTCAAGCTTTGTTTATCCAGGGAAGGCTTTGCTGAGCATGCAGCATCTCTATCAGCCCTGTTTGACGTCATACTTTGCTTTGACTTGCTGCTTTTTCTGCACAGATTCTTGCAGCCTATCAATGCTGTTATCTTCTGTTTACTTTGATGACACTCACTGAGTGCACAGCCAGAGGATGTGTTGTTGGGCTCCTACTTCCCAAATCTAAATGTAAAGTTGTCATCAAGCACAGCTCACACAGCAGACCACATGCCCAGAAACAATCACAACCATCTTCGGCCATGCAAAGTCCAGGATGCAGCGATGATGCTCTTGCAAAATAGTGTCAGCAGGGTTCTTGTTTTGAACCTTTTGCACGTGGAGAGGTGAGCCCTGGGACTAAAATGGCTAAACTAACCAGTAACACACAGAGAGCAGGAGTGGAGAATGCCAGCTGAAAGCAAAAGGCAGGCTCTCACCAACAGTCTACTTCCCGTGAGTCACACCATGATTTGATCAAACACAGATTGATGTAGGAATCTGAATTTTACATTTTTATGTACTGGGAAAATTGCACAGCCCACACAGCACATAAAAAGCTACTTCTCGGTCAGTCGCTCCACCACTTTAGTCCAGACTGAAATATCTCGACAACTGCTGGATGGATTGTGATGAAATGAGCTTCACACACTCATGTTCCCCTCAGGATGAGCGCCATCAGCAGGTGAAAACATGAACGCATCTTTTGCAGCTTTGTTTGTAACAAAACACCTGCAGAACTTTTCCATCGGCTGTACTTTGTGTGTTGTGCTAATTAGCAAATGTTAACATGCTACTGCTAACATGCTAATCTAAAATGGTGACCATGTTAAACGTTATACCTGCCTAGCATCAGTATGTTAGCATACTGGCATTAGCATTTAGCTCAAAGCATAGCCACAGAGCAGCTAGCATGGCTGTAGAATCTCGTTATCCTTTAAGTTTCTTTGGCTGATTCCTGTTTTTACTTGAACTGTAATTGTTGTTCTTTGTTGGACACCAGCCTGTTTGGTGTAGCCTCAGGAGAACGTCACAAATAAAACCTTTGCATCCTGAATCTGGAATATGCACCACAATATAAACTGAATAAATGGTCTTAAATTAGATATATTTTTATCACAGGGTCGACTACAAGACAGGGCCGTTTCCTGACAAATGAGCAATTATTTACAGTAAATTACTATGAACCATTGGACATGCAGTGAACCCGAGACCTTTGGGGCCTGTGGTTGTGTGTTACCATCACATGCCGTTTGGCAAAGAAACCATGCGCCATAAAACCACCGTGTATGAGAAGACAAAACAGGAATAGCTTTGTGGTCTGCTGCTAAGGCTGGAGCTGATGCATGCAGAGAATTCACAAACCTCGGACTCGTGTTGTTTAATGTTATTTCTGTGCGCAGTCACAGAAAAGGTGACTGACAGAAATGAAAAGTGGCTCCCCTGCTCACCGAGGGTGAGTCATGGATTGGCTGTGAGGGACTGTTGTGTTTAAGGACCAGTGGAACATCAGGAAACAGACGAAAACAAGCCGCCCTCTGAGTCTGTGCTGGAGTCTGACGATGATTGCATAACGACGGTGGATTAAAAACGCTGAACCTGAAGACCTTTGAAGATCTCCTCTCTGTAATGTTCTGTGTAATTCTACATGAAGCCACCTATTTTATTCTTTCAGGTCTTTAAGCAGTTTCTCATCAGACACTGGAGGGGGTGTAAAGCAACTCTGAGCTGACTGAAGGCCAAAACATTTAAGTTTGGAGGTTCTGAGGTCGCCCCCATCCATCCGCTTGTTAACCTCTTAATAGCTTGGGAAAAGGCTGCATTTTAAACTCTGCATACATTAAAAAAACACTTGGTTTTGTGTCGAGTTTCCTGACACAAAACCACAAGTTTGTCATTTTCATGCACCAATCAAACAAGCAAGATATAACTTGTTAATTAAGACAGCTTTGTGTGTATTTTGGAACTTTAGACAGAGCCAGGCTAGCTGTTTCCCACTGTTTTCAGTCTTTGTGCTAAGCTAGGCTAACTACGTCCTGACTCCAGTTTCGTTCTCCAGGCACAGACGCGAGATCAGCCTCACTCTTCTTCTCTTATTCTCAGAAAGAAATCAAACAAATGTTGAAGAAACGAGAAAAGACAAGTTGATTTAATGAAGCTGGTTTGATTTTAGCCATTTCCTCGGGAGGAAAACAACGTGCTGATGTCGATGTCACCTTGTGTCTTCTCGTCTCGCTCGACCATCAGACCAAACTTTGTCTCCTCTTATATAACTCTTCCGTCATGCAGACTGTTGAGCACCGGGTGTCAAAGGAACAGCTTTCTGGGGAGATTATTAGTCTTTGGCAATGGTCTCCACTCTGAGTGCTTTCTTTTTTGGTCTCAGACCAAAACAAACCAATGAACTGCTGAGTTCTATTTCAGAACCAGGTCCTGCTGGGTTTATGTCACTGTCTGTCTGTCTGAGACTCAGTTGGACTTGTTTTGTAGGAACATAATGACGTTTGCTGTAAATACATGTGCTAAAAAGACAGCCTATAAAGAAAGACTGAAGAGAAACATTTGGCAATAAAAGTTCATATAGTCTGACTATAAAATGCTTAAAGAAGCTACACAGCTGCTTCATGTGCCATGTTGTCTTTCATACATGCACACACACACACACACACACACACACACACACACACACACACACACACACACACACACACACACACTGTTGACTGGTTGAACTGAATGTTTTCCTCTTTTAAACCCCTCTGTGTGAAGCCAGGGCAAAGAAGGCAGCAGAGAAGGAAGCCAAAGCGAAGAAGCAGAAAGCCCCCAAACCCACCAAAAAGCCAAAAGCCCCGAAGCCCACCAAAAAACCCAAAGCACCAAAACCCACGAAGAAGCCAAAGGCCCCCAAAGCCACCAAGAAACCAAAGGCGATGACCACAGTGCAGCCAGACAGCAGGCGACCTTCTCTGGAGGAGGAAGAGGAGAAACTGCTGATTGAGCTGGGCTGGGACACACGTATGTTCACACACTCTATTGATCAGAATATTGATGATTTTTCAGGGTACCTGCAGACCTTACATGATCTTAAAATGAATGCATATTCCACTTGATGCTTTTCAGAGACGGATGGTTGCAAAACTGACTTTAATGTCCTCTTGTGGAATAAATATGAGCATCTGAATGTTCTCTATCCACATTTGTTCTGATGGGATTCCTCCTAACTCTTTCACTCCACCTTCGCAGTGTTTCGACCTGTGACCCCGCAGGGGCCCGGAGCCGAAGAGCCCGCCGAGCCGGACCTGGGTGAGACTTTCATGGCTCACTGCGCTGCTTCCAGGGCTCGTTAAATAAAGAGCAGAGACTCATCACGTTAAACGCTAATATTCCTGATTCACTGCTGCGATACTGTCGGCTAAAACGCAGTGATGGAAAGTACATTTACTCAAGTAGTGTACTTAAGCAGGATTTTGAGGTGCCTTACTTTGGTATTTACAGTTTCTACTACTTCATACTTCTACTCCACCAGGGAAATATGGAACTTTTTTACTCCACTACAAAAATTTGATGACCATAGTTACTGGTTACTTTTCAGCCTCTGAATAAATTATTTAAATGCAGTCAACAAGTAATGTATAAAACTTTACTGATCACGCTCCAGCGGTATATAAAGTCATTAAAATTAGCTCCAGCTGCAACATTAAAGTGACCAGCACATGAATGCATTACTCACTATAATACATTAATGAATTAAATGGGTCATTCTGCAGCATGAGTAGTTCTAATTTTGGTACTTTAAGTATTTTGATGCTCATACTTTTGAAATTTTACTTGTAATTGAGTATATCTATACTATGGTATTGGTATTTTCACTTAAGTAAAAAATCTGAGTACTTCTTTCATGAATTCTAAACTGTAAAACAGTCAGTTTGAATCACTTAAGTGTTGATTTGAGCATCATGTTGTCACGATAGCGATAAACCCAATGCTTCCTCCTCGCCTCTCTCATGCAGTCGACGTTTCCAAGAAGCCGACATCTCCGCCAAAAACTCGCAGCGAGCTCGACGCTGACTACTGGGATGCCAGACGTAGGTTTCACCGACATCTATTCATTCAGAGCCAGAAGTTTTGTGAAGCCTTTAATGACACAGCTTCGGGGTTCCAGCGTGTTATGAGGCGTGATCAAAGCCAGGACACTGCTGTACTGCATGAGACACATCCACCGTCTAAACGTTCTCAGTCAGAGGAATATTTTTCACATTTCTAGTCCACTTTATTGCATTTCTTCTCTTCTGTACTGACTAAAAGGCTGAGTTCGTTTCCCTGTTTGGTGGCAGAGATTTTGGCCTTCATTCAGATGAAAGTGGAGAATGTGTTGTGTCTCTCACAGATGACCTGCCTGGTGGACTCCCTGACAATAAAGAAGTCACAACTACTGAGGTCATCATGTATATTCCAGGTACCCCCCCCCATTGCGTAAAACAGCATAAGGTCATGTTTGTGAGAAGGGGTTTCATTTGTAATGTACGTTGAACTGAAGGATAAAAGTTAGAACTGTAAAAGTGCTTCATGGATATTAGAGTGTGTAATAAGTGTTTAAGACTGATTTTGTCTTGAAAATGATCTAAGCTGTAATCATCTATCTGTTTCAGAGGAGACCACCACGGTCCCGTATGTCGGCCCCTGGTATGAAGAGTACGATTACGCCGACTGTACGTCCCCAATAAAAACTAACCAATAACATAACGAGCTTCATCACGAGCTGCACTTCGTCATCGTGACCATGAGATGATTCGCTTTCTGTCTCTCTTCACAGTGGCCGCCAAGAAACAAGAAGAGGAGGAGGAGCGAGCCCGAAAAGAAAAGGCAGAAAAAGGTCTTTATTCTGCTTTTCTGGAATTCATCTCACTTTTATTTATAGAACGTCAAACCACAGCAGAAGCTGTTTCAGGACATTTTCCATACAGAGACCCAACAATCCCCCCACGAGCAAGAGCCTGCCATAAAAAACACTCTCTAAAGCACCAAATGTGGATTAATCCGCTGCTGAAAATAGTCCCCAACAAACGCACTACTTCTTCTAGGAGGAACCAGTGAGCTTAGAGCTGACAGAGAGAGAAGTCAGGCTAACGTTGTAAATTTGGTCCTTTCATGGGATTGGTTAACAATAAGAAAAATTTATAAAACCTTCAGACTTCTCCTCTATCCTTAATTCTTCAGAGGTTTGAGATAAGATAAAGCCTTGAGAAGGACGGCTCAATTAGTCAATGGAAAAGTTTGAATGAGTAAGATATGGATGATGACTTGTAATATTGCACAAGATATTTGCACTGATGTGATGGATATTAGCAAACGCAGTGCAAAACGCAGGTTTGTGACGTTTGTTCAGGACGATGGTTTGACTTCCAGCAGCTGCCCTGTTGTTGCGGACAGTTTTGTGAAGCTCAGAGAGCAGCTGGCTGATGTTCTGATGATATCAGGAAGGGAGGTGTCCCAAAACATCAGTTTGATAGCTCTTCAAATCCAGCGAAGTCAAATGAAAAGTTGTGAAAGCCGACTCTGAAACCCAGCCTTGAATATCTGACCTCAAATACACCAAACTGACCCATATCTCAGATTGGAACCACATGAGGAAGGAGTGGAAACCGAGGTGCACTGTATGAGCACATGTGGAAACGCTTTGCGTGGTGGCTGCAGAGCGAGGTCCACGTGAGAACATGTTTTGACACATAATGTTTTCTCATTACGCCGTGAAGCTGAGCGGCTGAGGAAGCAGTGGGAGGAAGAGGAAGAGGAGCGACTCAGGCAGATGTCAGTGCCCACTGAACCCAAAAGTAAGAAAATGACTTTTCTCCTTTTAAATTACGACATTAAAGACGGAGAGTCGACTGACTGATGAAGGCTTTGCTTTTGATTTGATGTAGTGTACATTTACTCAGTTACTGCATTTAAATACTAGTACACAGTGCTTGTACTTTGAGTATTTCCGTTTTATGTAATTTAATATTTCTATTACATCTCAGAGGTAACTATTGCATATTTTACTCCACTGCATTTGTCTGGCAGCTTCAGTTACAAGTTACTTTTTAGATTAGTTATTCATCCCCTTCCTGTCCAGTGAAAAGCTCGTATCTCCAGATGTGTTGAATGTTTGTGCTGAACTGAAGGATGAAGAGTTCCTTCATGTCTTCTTCAGCTCAGTAAACTCTTTAAAAGCCTCTTGGATCAGCTGAAAATCATCGTCACAAAGCTGAAAACAGCCTGTTTGTCTGAGATACGAGGTTCTCACAGGACGCCGCGCTGCAGACACGTGATGATCTTCTAGAATCTGAAGCATTGATGAAGATTAAAGGAGTTCAATGAGCTGAAACATCTACAGCAGGAACATGAATGAACACATGAATGAACACATGAACGCAGCAGGAACATGAATGAACACATGAATGAACACATGAACGCAGCAGAACATGAATGAACACATGAACGCAGCAGAACATGAATCCACAGACAGCAGAGAGAAACACTCTGACAGGAACACTTTACTCACACAGGAGTACTTTTCCTTTGAGTACTTCAAGTACATTCTGCTGATCTGTAACTCCACTCATAGCAGAGTACTTTCTGTGTGGTAGGATGTGAATACTTCTGCCTCTGCTCATTGGTTAATCCGCTGAGCCTTTTTCAGTCACCACAGTGTAAACTGTCTTTGAGGACACGTTTTAATGCTTTTGACAGACTCGTTAACGGCTGCGCTGCTGCTCCCACGAACGAGGACGATGATTGTCTTTCTGGATCGTTTGTCAAGCAGATCCTGTTTGTGTGAGCCTGTATGTTTGCTTTTCCTCTCAGAGTGTCCTCCTCTGGGCTTGGAGTCTCACCGGGTGGAAGACGACCAGCTGCTGGCTTCCTCTCAGTCTCACCACGGCTTCGTGGCTGTGAGGGGACGACTCAACATGCAGGTAGACGTACAGCTCACCTCAGCCCGCCGGGATAATGGGGACACGAGGAATTTTAAAGTTTGGCTGTAAAGTAAAGCCGTGGTCACCTGCAGGGCTCTGATAACGACGACGATCTGTACGGCGGTGGGTGGTGCGCCGAGCCAGAGGAGAGTAACCACTGGTTTGAGGTCGATGCCCGCCGAGAGGTGGAGTTCACTGGGATCATCACTCAGGGAAGAAACTCAGAGAAGCAGTGAGTCCTGCTGAAACGAGCTTGGTGCGCACGCTGACGCTGCTGTGATTCGCTGCTTTTATACCTTCTATATGTCACGTTGATGGAGCTGAGGTACGGAAGCCCATTTCTGTCAGGAAACGAAAGACAGTAAATGGGACTAACTTAAAAAAGGGTAAATCAACATTATGAGATACTAGATTCATACTTTCGAGTCAGTAAATTTAAGATGTTTGACAGTCGGCATGAACAGATTTTTTGGCCACTTGGGGGCAGCAGAGCGAGCTGACACTGACATACATTCAATCATTTTAAAACACCGCTAACATGTCGCCAAACAGCGGCATATTTACACATCCAGCAGAAACATTCATTCCTTTGGAGTCACGTTTGTGTCCAACCCTGTTAGCTCTGTTCGTGGTCTCGTCCAGCTCCTGGTTGAAATATCTGGCTCTTTAGCTGCTAAATGCTCCACTATGTTCACTGGCTGGACGCTAACTGTGTCTGTCTGCTGTTCGGTGGATTTAGCTTCAGATTTTTCACTGAAATCAGCTGAAACAAGGTTGATCAGAGTGGTGCGAGTGAACCAAAACAATGAGCTGAAAGACACTAAAAGGCTGAAAGGAGCTGCAGGGTCGGCTGATAATTCTCTTTGGGCTGGATTCAAGCGACGTGTTTCACATGGCACATCTGATCAGTGCATGAGTGCATTTTTAAAAAGTCATAATTTTGATTTAGTATCTCATAATTTATATACCATCGTGTATTGTTTTTTCCTGGCACCAATGATCTTCCATACGGGTCAGTACAATTATGGCCTGATTAATCTCATTTTGTTCCCAGCGAGGATTTCATGTCCTCCTACTTCGTGGCCTTCAGTAACGACAGTCGTGATTGGACAACGCTGCACGACGGCTACGCTGAATGGGTGAGTGGAAATGAAAAAACACACAAAATGTCCGGTGTTTACACAGAAAGACACTGAGCAACATCTTTTCTATTGCGTGTGACCGCCTCTGTGCAGTTGTTCTATGGGAATGTGGACAAGGACACGCCGGTGATGAATCAGTTCGCTACGCCCGTGGTGGCGCGCTACATCCGCATCCTGCCTCAGAGCTGGAATGGCAGCTTGTGTCTTCGAGCAGAGATCCTGGCCTGTCAACTTCCCAGTCAGTAACCTCACAGCACCACTGACCATGTCTAAATGTCACATCTGCAACATGTAGACTTTACAGCAACCAGGAAGCCTTGTTTTAAAGCAGTTCTCAGCGGTTTCATGACCTCATGAGTCTCAGAGCGTCTCTCTGAGGAATACGTCACCGTCCACCCGGAGAGAAAACACAAAACTTTTGCCAGACTTGAAGTCAGAAGTGTTTCATCCAGCAGTGGTGATGCACAAGAGTCTGTTTCACAACACAAACTTCATGACCTCAGTTTTAAAGAGTGGATTACACAACTGCACCGGAAGGTCTGACTTCAGCACTTCACAGCAACGCACATCTTTTTTTGGATTAACGTGCACATTTCAAGTACTCTTATACAGCAGACAGTGAACTTTTGCTCTTTACTGTTTCACTCATTTTTCTTTCAGATTTTATTGTCTTCTTGACCTGCAGTGCTTCTTTCTTTATATTGTTATACGTTCTATGTTGCTAAGCACCAAAACAAATTCCTCATGTGAGAAAAGCAACCTACAAATAACCGATTCTGAAGCCTGCAAAGTGTTTCCTCCATTTCCACTTCCTACTATCATCAGCGTGCTGCATCTTTCAGGCAGCTACCGCGGTGAGAATGAAGTCGACCCGTCAGATGACCTGGACTTCAGACACCACAACTACAAGGAGATGAGACAGGTCTGTTTTTAAGTCTGATAGATAAAAAACAAAGAGTTGAGCAGCTGATAGTTCTGCAAAGAACGATCTCACAAAGGCGTTTCCTCTTGTCTCTCTCCTCCAGATGATGAAGGTGATAAACGAGGAGTGTCCCAACATCACCAGGATCTACAACATCGGTAAAAGCTCTCAGGGCCTGAAGATGTACGCCATGGAAATCTCTGACAACCCCGGAGAACATGAGACAGGTACGAGAGACCGACAGAACCGGCTGAGTTCACGTGAGACCACCGAGAGTTTCGTCCTGTTAAAAGAACAGACTCCTGCCACAGAACATTAGAAGAGTCTGCAGCAGGAACATGTGGGAAGCCAAATGATGTCACTTCCTGTTAAAATAAAGCCCCCAGGGGCCATGGTTGGATGTCACCCTGCAACTCTTTACACTGCCTACTATTTAAAGCAAATTTGTCCTAAAAATGTAAGAAAAAAAAGACAAACAGCATCAGTGGCATCCTGAACCAAACGTTAATTTATCCTCAGAGAAAAAACACACTGAATCAAGGGTTAAAAACCTTTGAGGCAAACTAATTTGAGTTAAAATTGATGTGGCTTGTCTTTGGTCGAGTTTATCCACAGTGAAACCAGGAAGCCTAAATGCTAACATACAGCCTGAAACAGATTCCAGCCAAAATACAAAACCTGGGACCAGAGTCTGCACAGCCAGAAACACCTGATATGAACTTTTTGTTGCTTAGCGGAACAACGCTGACATTATTGCAGATTTTGTACACATTTTGCTCAATATTGTAGCAAGATTGACAAATGTGGGTGTTGAGCATCTGCTTTCACTATCAGCAGAAATTCTGCCTGCGGATCAACAGATTTCTGAGCGCGTCCTGCTGAGCTGTTCGTTTTATATGTATATACAATTATATTATTATTATTATTATATTATTATAGTTATATATACTGAAGAAATGTGTTCATGCACAGGTCTGCATATTCCCATCGTCTTGGCGCTAATAAATCTGCGTGCTGTTCCTTTTGTTTGGCGCTCACCAGGTGAACCTGAATTTCGGTACACAGCTGGTCTCCATGGCAACGAGGCGCTGGGCCGAGAGCTTCTTCTCCTGCTGATGCAGTTTCTGTGCAAGGAGTACAACGATGAAAACCCCAGAGTGCGCCGCCTGGTGGACGGAGTGAGAATACACCTGGTGCCTTCGCTCAACCCTGACGCTTACGAGCTGGCGTATGAGATGGTAGGACAAAGCGTAAATTACACTACTCCTCTAAAGCATTTCTAACCCGAGTATTCTTGAGTTCACAAAGCGTTGGTGCGACTACACACCCTGAAGAAATGACCCTCGGTGTAGCGTTGTTGTTAAAGGAGCACTGGTTTGCTACTCAGCTTGTGAAACCTGTTGTATAATGTCTTCTTTGGCTTCAGAGGAGATTTGTCAAATCTGAGAAAGCGACCCTGATGATGTCATCAATATCACTTTTGTTGCATTATGGGAAGTGTAGTAGATCCAGTGTTTTTGGAGCTTTTCCCTCACACTAAACTGCTGCAGTACTCCTTTAATGTTAGTGGCTGTCTTCACATCTTCACAGCAGATTTCTCGCAATACTCAGCTGAATGGTTGGCTTGCCTTTTTGGACACTTAGCGTGGCCCTCTTCTTGTCGTCCAGGGTTCAGAGATGGGGAACTGGGCGCTGGGCCACTGGACTGAAGAAGGTTATGACATCTTCCAGAATTTCCCAGACCTCAACAGCATCTTGTGGGGAGCCGAGGACAGAGGCTGGGTCCCTCGGATAGTCCCCAATCATCACATCCCCCTCCCAGAAAACTCCCTCAATGGCTCTGTGAGTTTGTTTTATGCCACCATGAGATCATTTTCCACTTTAATCCTACACAGTGTTTTGGCATTCAAACGTTTCTCTGCTTCTTGCTCCTACAGCTCGCCACTGAGACAAAAGCCATCATTTCCTGGATGGAGCGCAATCCGTTTGTGCTGGGAGCTAATCTGCAAGGGGGAGAAAAACTGGTCGCGTACCCTTTTGACATGCAGCGTCCACCCATTTCTGTAAGGCAATTTTACAAAGACGAACCAAATCAACCTGTCGATAACCTCAGCAGTTATACGCCGATTCAGTAATCCTATAATCCCTTCATGTCACTAAAGTTGACCGACAGCCGGCGTTGGAGAAATAATGCTGACATGAACGAGGAGACGTGGGCTCGCATTCAGCGGCAGAATGAGGGAGCTCTGAGGGAGACGCCCGACGACGCCATGTTTCGATGGTTGGCGATGTCATACGCGCACAGTCATCTGACCATGACGGAGACGTACCGAGGCTCCTGTCATGGTGACGACATCACTGCGGGGCAGGGCATCACCAACAGAGCCATCTGGAAGCCAGTTGTGGGCAGTAAGTGTTGACACTGTGGCCAGCAAAGAAGAAGGGCAGAAGTTTGGAGGCAAGATTAGAGGAAGACAACAAAATGACTTCCTCCAACGCAACAACTCGTTACTGAGCAACTGTTGCTTTCAGGTCCTCATCAAGGAAACATCAAACTAATTACTTGGTGTAATTGGAGGTGTGAACTAATCCTTCATTCTTCTGAAGCTTTTGTCATCTCTCCCACAGGTATGAATGACTTCAGCTACCTGCACACCAACTGCTTTGAGCTGTCCATCTTCTTGGGCTGTGACAAGTTTCCCCATGAAAGCGAATTGCCTCTTGAGTGGGAAAACAACCGCGAGGCTCTGTTGTCCTTCATTGAACAAGTAAGAATGGGACTGACAATTACAGGTAGACCTCAAAAATCAGCTCAGCTCACCCGCCTGCAGACTCGAGAGGTGGTCCTAGAAGGTTTGCTAGAATAATGGTTGCAGTGGATTCCAGTGGTGGCAGCCTCCATTGACACCTTGAAGGTATTTGCCCAGTTGTGAGGGACTGGTGCACCAGGACAGTTCCCTGTTTGCTAGTGCAGCCATCAGGACGACACGACACACAAGGAGTGTATTTTAAGGCTGTTCAGCACAAGACAGTCGGTATCACAAACCGCTTCTGACGCCATGTTTGTTTACTTCTTGCTCCAAGAAGTCAGTACCTAGAACCTTCTTCGTGATGACAGGTCGGGAATGATGGAAGTGAATGAAGTGGTCATTGGTCGGGGGCCAACCTATAGTCTGTCATGTTTCTTGGCTGAGTCACAGCAAGAATTTATGACTGTACACTCATCTAATCAGATCCCAGCATTACTCAAACTGGCTTTCCTGGATGTTATTTTTCCATTGAAACTGATACAGTCTGAAGTGTGGTTGGATCTTCAGGTGGGATTTCAGGCATAACATGCTGTTTCCTGTGCAGGTAAATCGAGGGATAAAGGGTGTAGTGAAAGATGTGGAGGGAAATCCGGTGTCTAATGCCACCATATCTGTGGAGGGTATACGGCACGATGTCAAAACTGGTATGTTGGGTACAACAGAAAAGATACTTGGCATGATGGCAATTTACAGTTTTTGCATTTTTAAAGAATTCCATTTCCTGACCAGCGACCTCCCCAAATTTTAGCTGCAGGTGGCGATTACTGGCGGCTGTTGAATCCTGGAGAGTACAGGGTGACTGCCAAAGCTGATGGCTACACCCCCCAGACCAGACTATGCATGGTGGGCTATGACTCTGGAGCCACTCCATGCAGCTTCACCTTAGCCAAATCCAACTGGGACCGCATCAAACAAATCATGGCGCTGAACGGCAGGAGGCCCATTCGACTTGTCACCAGACCGAACGTGGTGAAACCGACGCCAGCCAGCACAGTGGGGTTCGTCAGCACCACAGAAAGCCACGCCAGCGCTCAGAGGGCGGAGCGACTCAGGCGGCTGCGGATCATGCGTTTGCGCAGGTTGCGGCTGCAGAGATTACGAGGCGGTCTTAGCACCACTACCACGACAACAACCACAACCACAACGACGACGACGACGACAAGAGCCACCACGACAACACCTGAGACAGAGAGTACCACCTCCTGGTACGACTCCTGGTTTCCTGTGGACAGCTGGTCCACCGAGAACCCGTTTGATAGTGTCATCTTTGACTCCGTACCCACACAGGACTATCCGTTTGAATACACTATTGATTGATTAGTACTTTCAGTGGCCGCACATCTATGTTACACAAAGACCTTACTAACCACTTCAGTTTGCTGCAACACCACAGCTTTAAGAATACACAGTACTTAGGTTGTTAATGATGTAGTTCTCACAAGGTCTTCACTTGTTGGGTAAACAGTTTGATACAAAGCTGATTTTAAGGGAATGTCCATAAGATAAATGTTTTTGGGGAAACTCTTCACAGAAGATGGATCTGGAACAGAAAGCTTCTGCTGAGCAGAGACCACACAGCACAAGTTCAATTGACTATGTTCAGTAAAACAGCGCACAGGATGTCACAATACAAGGATATGATTACTTCTCCATTAGAAATGTACTGTGTGTATATCTTTATTTTTCTTTAATGGCCTTACAGTGTGATTGCAGGCCTCAGTTAAACTGATTTAATGTACTGCTGAATGCATTTGATTAAAATGAAGTTATTTTCTAATGAGCCTAGTCTGTGTGTTATTTTGTGGTTCAAATTAGGTCTGTAGCATAAAACGTCTCATTATTAGTAGAAACTGAAAACAAACCATAAATAATACGCAGGATTAGAAGAAAAGTGTACAGCTGTTGATTCAAAGGAAGCATGAGTTGGCTCCACAGCCAAACTCAAACCACATGAAACATTTTGATCACTGCACAAACGCTGATTTGGAAACTTCTAACTGGAACCATTGAGGGCAAATCTACAAACCTGCCGTGTTTCCAGTTTCCACAGAGTATACAGACATTTCAACAGCTATGAGATGCATTGCCTTTAAATTTGTTCCAGACATTCATGGTCCCCAAACGATGAGTCCTCATGACTTTCATCAGCTCACGGTTTTAATTTGTCCAAACACCTGAACTAACTTTATGTTTGCTGCTAATTAGCAAATGCTAGCATGCTAACTCGCGTCTGTGGGGACCTGCTACGCCTGCTTAGTACACCTCAGCATCGTAAATACATCCCATTAGACAATACAAATACTCACCGTTTGAGAAGAAATTACTTTAATAAACATTTTCATTGTTTCCAGAACAGACGCATTAGAAATGAGATTACATGGATGCTGCGTTATTCTTATAATCTCAGTTTACGTTTGGATTCGACAAAATCCAAATTCAAACTGATGCTGTTTACATTTTCTTCCGGTTCCGGTGTTGTCATAAGCCAGCAGTCGTGGTCCGTTGCGTCCGTGGTCTGTACAGCTTCAGGAGCCCATTAAATCCAGAGTCCATACAGTTTATATTTGTCTTGTCTGGGCCGACACTGGAGACCAAACCGTCCATCTGCAGTTCAACATCCAGGACTGACGCACGTGTACTGCAGCTATGACTGACCTGCTTTGCCTTTTCTGCTCCTCCCTCCGGTGTATCGGAAACTCTTCAGTGGGTTCTTCCCCTGGACGTTCTTCTGTAAAATAATTACTGCAGTCAACATCTGACGTATCATTTCAGTCAAACCTGTGCATTTCCAGGGCTCTTTCTATTTTAATAGAGAGTTTTTATTCCGTGTAAAACGCGTCAACAGGCAGAAATTTAGGATTATTTCCACTATCGATTATTGACATCTCAACTGTTTGAATAATTTGGTCTATAAGAGGTTAGAAAACAGCTCCTTGAGCCCATGTTGATGTCTTTAAATGTCCGGTTTTGTCTCGGTTTTGAACTAAAAGAACTAGAGAATATTTCCTTTTTAGAAGGAGAAACAAAATAATGAAATATCTAAAAGTGTAGAAAAACATATTTCAGGATGCTAAGATTGTCACTGTAGTACTGCAGTACCCACGCTGGCCATCAGGGAGCTCTAAAGTGCTTTCACGGAGTCTCACCTTGAAACTGGTCTTGACGACTCCTTCTGGTTTTGATTTTTCCCCCATCCTCTTCCTCCTCCTCCTCCTCCTCCCTGACAGGCTCACCACGCTCCTCAGTGTCTCTGGAACTACATTGAAAATGATGAGTTAGCAGTGATGGAGGTCCCTGTAAGCATGCTGTGCGTGTGTGTGTGTGTGTGTGCGTGTGTGTGTGTGTGTCTTACCGAGGTACTCGGGGACGTTCTTCAGGTGGGGTTTGACGACAGCAGGATGGAGGTCTTTGTCATGTCTGAGCAGCTGCAGATCTCTGGGGTTATCCTCAAAATATGTCTGAGTGACAGCACAAACATCCAATCAGAGCGCGTCCACACACACTTCCACCCCCTCCATGGTCTCTGTGAGGTCACTCACCTTCAGTTTCTCTGAATTGAGCAGCTCCTGCTTGATCTCCTTCAGTCTGGCCTCCCTCACTGCCTGCTTTGTCACTGAGCGCATGGCGTCCTGCACGCCAACACAACACAGATTCAACATCCAGACTTTCACAGCGTTAGCACGATGGCCGCTTCCGTACGTCCTAACATTAGTAAAGATAAACGGGACAGAGAGGACAGAGAGTTCGTCCTGCTTTGACTCTTCAGGTACGATGAGGACACTCACCCTGCACCTGTACCTGAAGCCCTCTATCTCGTCCATCTTGAACTTGTACGGTTTCAGAACAGAGTCACCATGATCTAAAAACAAACAATAAACATGTTATTGTCATTATGGCTCAGTAACATCTATCTGCACTAATATAAAACACTGACATCTTCCTGTTAACAAAAACGTAATTAAGTGGCTAACATGTGCCTGGAAGTGATTTTCGTCACATGACCTCAGACTCCGTGAAAAGAAGTCGTGGTTACCTCCAGTGAGGGCTTCCTCCACCTCTGACAGCAAACCCTGCTCAGTGTGAGAGATGAAGGACAGAGCCGTGCCCGGGTTGTCTGCTCTCGCCGTCCTACGAAATAACAGAGAGACGCATCAGGGTTTGAGTCTCATCAGAGGTAAACTGCCTCTTATTGTGCTCCAGAGTAAACAAACACGAGACACACGACGAGGCCGAGTGATCCTGAAGAGAAGCGGCTGAGTCAAAACCTTCTTACCTTCCGACTCGGTGAATGTACGATTCTACGGTTGGGGGGAAATCAAAGTTGATGACATTGGCAACGTTTTGGAAGTCGACACCTCTGGAGACGCCGTATTCTTTGTCCTTGGTCCTTTGAAAACATCATTTAGAAAGGACAGTCAGTGTGAAACCAGTGGAAACCAGTGCCTGATGATCCAAAGCCTCAGGCCCACTATTACTAAGAGAAATGCAGGTCCCATGGACACAACAAGCAGCCTCCTGTTTGTTTTCTGTTTGAGAATAAAAAGGTAAAGTCCTCTTTCTTCTCCCCACAACATGCAGCTACTTACCAGAGGATCAACCTCTGCAAGTGAGCTGCAGGTTGAAGGATCCTCCCGTCAACCTACATGCCATCAGGAGGAGGAGGGCACCTTTCAAACACTCACTTAAATGACTCTGAGCTCTTATTAAACTGCTCCTCAACATAGTTCTTTAAAGGATCCTGGAGCATGCATGTTTTCTGGTACAGTCATGCCCACAATTATGGAACCTCTCAGGTGTCTCAAATCCTGAAAAAACTGAACGATGCGCTTTTCAACTGCAGGAAAATGACACCAAGCATTAAGGCAGAGCCAGCGTTTCTTACAAAATCTCGTCTCACTCACTTTCCTTGTTTCTCTGCGCTCTTCTTCTTCCCTTTGCCTGCAGGCGCCTGTGCAGCTGCACCGGGGTCAGCCAAACTCTGCTCATCTGTGGCGATGATGTAGTCGTAAAAGCCCCGGTTAAACTGGCTGATGATGTGACACCTGCAGCAGAGCGGCAAGCAACGTCAATACGTACAGAAGAGGAGGGATTTCACACGCTGGACGGGTTTCTAACATAGAGAACAATGCACTTTTCTTCAGGTTTGGCTTCTGGTTCGAACGTGAACGGCTAAATTGTTCCATTGTTACCACCTGCCATTGTGTAGCGTGCAGCAGCAGGTGAGCAGCGGAGGGTGGAGACAGAGGTGAGGACTGTTAAAAGTAAATGAAGGAAAAGGAGCGCAGTTACATCAAAGTCAAGGCGTGAAGGGTGCCAGGAGATGAACTTTAAATATTAGCTGAAAAGGGTCATTTCTGCCATCAATAACTCACCACAGAAACAACTAAACACACATAAGAGTCTTGTTATTCCTTGCGTGTCCGTTTCTTTGCATTCGAAAATGTAAAAAGTGGAAAAGAATCAGCTTGCAGACGAACTACTGGAAGGAAAATCACGACATAAAACAGAAGGGCTGAGGTTGGTCTGCGTCCTCTCTCACCTGGAATGGACGGGCAGCTCAGAGTTCAGCACACAGGCAGGAATCCCAAACTGTTCCAGAAACAGTTTGAGTCTGTAGCATCTGTCCACGGCGCCCACAAACAGCAGCGTCTTGCCCTGAACCAGCTGCAGCCTCAGCAGCGTGTAGATGAGCAGGAACTTGTCCTCCTCCTCACACTTGATGCTGTACTGCTGCAGCTGGCTGCTGTCTGGGAGCTGAGAGCCTTGAAGCTTCAGGATCACCTGAGAGGACAAAGATCCAGGTAAGAGGACTAAACCAGACCCAACGACACACAGACGACTTCTCTCAGACTACGACTGCAAAGAGGACATTACAGGGTTGTGCAGCAGCAGCTCCTTTAAGGCCTGAACGTCCTCGGTGAGAGTCGCCGACATCAGGAAGGACTGGTAGATCTTTGGCAAATGGCTGTTAAAAAAAAAAAAAAAAAAAAGGTTTTCCACAGAAAAGGTAAATACTAAGAGACAAGCACGACCCTGATTGGATGATGCTGCTCTGTGGCTGCCGGTTGGGTAAATGGGCATGTTAGTCATATCAGCCATACCACCTGATTACAAGTTAGCTGAGAATTTGTTTAAGTTACGCTGCCACCTGGTGGCCAAAAGATACAACCACAACTTTAAAGGTAAAATCAGCATCATCATCAGTGGAATTATATACATATATATCAATACTCTTCACTGAATGGGACAAAGATCTTTCTGCTGAACAGTTAAAATAACTCACAGCGCATGCAGCCGCCTGAGGAAAGTCAAAATCTGTCTGCGTGTGTTCTCACCACAACAAGTTCTTCAGGTCGGCCTCAAAGCCGAAGGAGAAGAGCAGGTCGGCCTCATCTACGACCAGCATCTCGAGGGACGAATGCAGGACCAGGTTCTGGGCGTTGAGGTGGGCGAGCACGCGGGACGGCGTGCCCACGACCACGTCAGGCTTCTCCATTAAGATCGGCCTGTTCAAACACAACATCAACCGCACACTTAATCGATAAATCTGGTTATGCTTGATGCAGGAGGGTAAATTCTGACTGAATTATCCTCTGGAGATGTAAATACGTCGTGTTTGTACAAACTGCATCGATGACACTCAACAAAATACGTCTTCAGTGAGGGAGACGTGTCGTGAACAGACCTCTGCGCTGACAGGTCAGCTTTTCTGGAGATGTCGGCCACTCGCACGTCCCTCGAGCAGAACGCCGTCAGCTGTCTGATCATGGTCTGGACCTGCTGACCCAGCTCTTTGCTCGGAACCAGGATCAGAGCTCTCACATCCTGCTCACGAACACTCTGAAGAGCAGCAAACACAAAGGAGGCGGTCAGAAGGACGAAAAGGACGAAGCTGCAGGTACGTTCACTTTACTTCATCCATTATAGGCGGACGCTCTCCCGCGGGGTGCATCCACTGCAGCCCTCCACGCTCAAAGAAGTAAAGCGAACAAACGAACATGAGAAAAATACGACCATCTGCAGGCATTAATCACACGAGACGGTTTAGTGGAGTAAACGCACCTGCAAGCTGGTGGACTCTTAGATTAAATTCACTTTCCTCAGTGTAATTTCTCCTCTTTTCCTCACCTGTTTGGAGGCCAGGATGCGCTGTATGACAGGTATCGCATAAGCAGCGGTCTTTCCGGACCCGGTCCGAGCTCGAGCCAGAAGGTCTTTCCCCTCCAGAGCCAGAGGGATGGCCTTCTCCTGGATCAGAGTGGGCTGGGACCAACCCAGGTCTGCGACTGCCTAAACGGTGATTCAGCGGAAAGTTAACAGCAGACATAGGCAGGAGGACGTGCAGCAAAGGTCCTCAGCTGGAGTCGAGCCGGGTTTGTTGTGCTTATACTGTTAAACCACTTGTACACAAGAAAAACCTCCAGTACAGTTTTTAAGTGCAGGACACAAACACATGCACATCGAGGTGGATTAGAACCATCAGCTGGTCTGACGTCATCAGACAAATGCCAAAGGCAGTAAATTCGGTAAAGCTTTCCTAATTACTTTATCACGTGATGTATTTTGATTGTTGTTACCAAAAACAGCCCCAATAACGTTTGGAAAACAGGCTAACTCATTCTGACAGCTAATCATATATACATTTATCAGCTTTTCCACTATCCATGGCTCATTTTTTAGCTTTGATATGACTGAAAACAGAGCATTTGAATGTTTTACATTTGGTTAAATGGAAGAAAGACACCTCGTGTGGCAGCCCAGAGTCCCTCTGAAGCCACTTTTCACCTTCACTTATCAGGATGTGCGGCTGAAGACTACGGAGGACCATTTTCAGTAAGAGACTCATCTACATGTAACACAGTGAAGCTTTCTGCATCATTTGATAAGGCTGATGTTAGATTTACTCCATTAAACGAAACTGGTTTCTGTGGGAATGTTTCAACACAAAGCAAAGGAGGTAAACTGACGTTATTCTACGGATACGAAGAGCAAAGTCTCCTCACATTACATCAGTAGCTAACAGTGTGAGCAGCTAGCGCAGCTGTGAGGGCTCCTCCTCTACTTCTGTCCACCCTCCTTCACTTTTCTGCGGTTTAACTCTTCAGCTGCTTCTTCAACGGTTTCACCGACAGTTTATCGAAGTTTCCCGCCGCGTCAAACGGTTTGTTACCTTTAAAAGACGGTCGTCTAAGCCCATTTCATGAAACTGTAACCTCTCAGCTGCCATCTCTCCGCCTCACAGCGCTCACACGTGCGTCGCACAAGTTTTACGTCATGTTGCCTTCACGTCCCTCCACTAAAGCTCCGCGTCTTCTTTCTTCTTCTTCTTCTTCTTCTTCTTCTTCTTCTTCTTCTTCTTCTTCTTCTTGATTTTTTTTTGAGGGGGCTGTAAATTAATGCGGCTCGCTATGATAATGCATAAAAAAATCGAGCACAAAGAAAACAAACAAAAACACTTTTGTATCCTCACATTCGGGGCGAAATAGAAGACATTAATATACTGAAATACTGATTCAATACAAAATATCACGTTAATCAAAGTTTAATTTAGTCTTTTTGAGGTTGTAAATCAGATCTCTACTCTCGATTTAAATTATTTTACAATTAATGCTAAAAATAATTTTGAATTTCCTCTTGTCAGCAAACGCCTCTTTTTCCTGTGCTGTGTTTCCGCCTCTTAAAAACTTTTCTTGTGTTTTATTGACCGAAACAAAAAGGAGGCTGAACTTCAGTGGTGAAAGAAGTACTCATACCTCTTAGGCTACTTCAGTAAAAGTAACAATACTGCAGTGTGGAAATACTCTGTGAGAAGTAAAAAGACCACATTCAAAATTTTACTTCAGTAAAAGTACAAAAGCATCAGACTATATTTAAAGTACCAGTATTGACGCATTAATGTGTTAAATTAATGAGTATTAATATATACTAGTGTTGTAGCTGGTAAAGGTGGAGTTAATTCTACCTGCTTTGTATACTGAATATACTGAATATACACTGACTTAGTCTAAGTCTAAGTCTAAGTCTACTGCCACACAGTGTAATCTATAAAGACAAACCATAATATTACTTGATTGAATAGTAATTATATTTTGTATTAATCTGAACGTTGTGAAAAGAAACCAATGACGAGATCGAGAGGTAAAAGTGGGCTACAATATTTAGCATAGTATAGAAATACTCACGTACAATACAAGTACCTAGAATGTGTACTTACGTTCAGTGCTCGAGTAAGCGTATTTATTTAGTTAGATTCCATCACAGCTCTGTAGAGATTGTTAATCAATTCCGTCCCTGATGAGTATTTTTAAATACGTTTCCCTGATTTGACCGGAAGGCGGCGACAAACGACTGCGCGCCCACCTCATGTGAACCATCATTAAACAATTACATATAAAAACATCCACGATAAGTGAAACCCAGCTCACATGAACCAGAGACGCCCCCACGACCACAGCAGAGGCGGCGCGTGGCTTTAAAGCCGGAGCCGCGTCTGCAGAGCTCACGAGGACTTGTTGAGAAGAAGATGGTGAAGATGTCTGGTGGATGCTGAGCGGCAGCATCATCTCGTCCATCCTCCCACAGCAAATAAATGAGTCAACATGGCCGCGGAGCAGCTCGCCCTGTAGCAGCAGAGAGACGCGGAATAAAGCAGCACAAAGGTAAAGAAAACACGCGCGGACGGTTCATGGAAAAACACTGTTTTTATTTCCCATTTTACAGGATGGCTGCCTCAGACACACACAGACATCCAGCCCAGTGTTCACCAAAATAAAGCCACAGGTATTCATTACATAATGTAATCACTTCCAGTATTTAAATGATGGCGCCTGTAATTATTCCCCTGAACGCATCTTATTCTGGTCTCATGTATCTTGTTATCGTCCACTGCATTCATATTTTCTCAGAGAAATCCATCTACTCGCTTTCTTCTCCCGTTTGCAGACTAAATGGCGTTCATGTCCCGGTTCTCTCGGTCCCGGAGCAGCTCCAGGTCTCCGAACCGAAAGGACTCGGAGCGCGTCTCCCCGAACCTGAGCGTTTCGGAGCTGGAGAGGCTGCTCTGCACGGGCAAAACCGCCTGCAACCACGCAGACGAAGTGTGGCCACGGCTCTACATTGGAGATCAGTGAGTTTACATAACCCTCAGCTGAAAGCCCTGACAGGAAGCGATCTGCTACTCAGCTCAGTGTACGAATACTCGGTTATACGTAAAAGTACTGCGTTCAAAACTACAAAACACTGCACACACACAGATCAACAGTGGCAGCATTTGTCTGTACATAGTCACACTTTGTCACTTGTCAGAGACGGCCCATAAAGGAGTACTACAGTTACTGTTTGTAAAAGTATTTTTTTTTTTAATGTATTTACAAATTTATCACAAACCCAAGATTCCATTACAAGAAAAACACTGCAACAAAAACAAGAAAAAAAGCAACTGAATGGAGGAAACATTGCTTAAAATAAGCAAAATGATCTGCCAGCGGAGCAGGAAACTTTCACTTACCAGGATTTTTAAAACAAGTGAAAACATCTGGTGTCATACACGGCACAGTTATGGTAAAAGTAGCGCAGCCGGACTGAAAACAAGCACATTTGTCTGAATACAAAGAAATTCTGACTTCCACAAAGCAGTTTTGTTCCTGTCAGTGTCGATCAAACAGCTTTTTATTTCTGGAAATTCTGGTTTCAAGCATTAATTTACTCAGAACTAGCAATTGAGTCTCATAAACAAGTTAAAATATCTTACTGTAATGTACACAAGTACTTACTCTCAGTACTGTAAGTATATTTTGAATCAAAATATACTTAAAGCACACAGTGAGAAAAACAAAATATAGGATGCTGTAGTCATAAAACAGTGTGAAAGGAATCTGCGTAACAAGTATTTTTACTTTGATACTTGAAGTACATTTTACTGTACTTAAAGTGCAGGACCTTTAACTGTAATGGAGTATTGTTGCAGTGCTGTATTGGTGCTTGTACTTACATTAAGGACCTATGTACTTCTTCCCCTGCTGTCAAACTGTGTGTTCATGAAATAGCTGGAGCATGAAGTTGTTTATATCAAACTGGTGGTCAGGTGTAAATATCTGCATGTTGCTGCTGGACTGTTTGTTTCTGTCAACAGTTAATTCACTTCAAATGTTCATCACGCACGCTGACATGTGGAGGAGTCAAAGTCTGATTGTCCTCCTCTCTGCAGGGATATTGCATCAGACCGGCGCGAGCTGGCCAAACTTGGCATTACACACATCCTGAACTGCGCCCAGAGCAAATGGCGTGGTGGAGCCGAGTATTATGCCGGGATGAACATCACCTACCACGGCATCGAGGCTCACGACTCCCCGACCTTTGACATGAGCGTCAACTTCTATCCTGCAGCTGAGTTCATCCACAAAGCCCTCACGAGTGGAGGTCAGTCACTTTTATTCAGTGTGTCAGTCATTATCAGATTATGCTGTCAAACAGGAAATATTACGACAGCACAGCGTCTGCGGCGGATCTTTCCTCCAGATTACACAGCAACAATATGATGAACTAGACAATTTCCCCTAGGGAAATTTTGAAAGGGCCACGGGGGCTACCGCCGCTGTTAAGCTAAGCTAAGCTAACATTAGCATGTCAAATAACACATTAAAAAGGTCTTGAACGCCATTAGACTGCGTTTAAGAATCATTTTAAGGTAGGTTAGCATGTTAGCATTAGCATGCTAACATTAGCATATTAGCACAACAACCTGATATCACAAGTCAAACCTGTTCATAGGACCTCATGTTAGCATTAGCCGCAATGCTAACAGCGGCTGATGCTAAGCTAACATTAGCATGTCAAATAACACATTAAAAAGGTCTTGAACACCAATAAAATGCATTTAAGAATCATTTTAAGGTAGGTTAGCATTTTAGCATTAGCATGCTAATCATTAGCATATTAACACAACAACCTGATATCACAAGTCAAACCTGTCCATAGGACCTCATGTTAGCATTAGCCGCAATGCTAACAGCGGCTAATAACATTATCAGCATGCTAATCATTAGCATGTTAGCCCAACAACCTGACATCAAAAGTCAAACCTGTATGCACCAACAAGTTCATAGGACCTCATGTTAGCATTAGCCGCTATTAGCATTGTGGCTAATGCTAATAGGCCAACATCACTCATTACTAGCATTTCAATTTCATTCAAGGGCTACTCATTACATTGCTAACATTTCAAACTCACCAGTTCAGTTGAACCACAGGGCACACCCAAGATTACAGCACAATTACACACACACACAGACACAGGTGCGCAGGCACGCGCTTGCGCGCGTGCTCTCAGCTCAACACACGCACACGCATTCAGATGGAGAAAAAGTGATTTTCTGCCTCTGCACTGCTCTCACATTTAGGCTAATACTGAGAGAACAGTAGCTCGTATCAGAAAAAAACACAGACCGTCATCGCTGTAAGGACTTCCTGAACGCTTCGGTCTGCTTTTAGTGTTTCTACAGTCAATATTTCGCAGACAGTCGCGAGTTGAAAACAGGGGTCTGTTCTGCTTCTCTCAGAAAATCTTCGTATGGGAGTCAATGAGGAGCAGAGACAGACATGGCCGCACTTAGAGGCCGCTAATTCAAATTCTATAAGTCTCTCTGATTTTTCGAGCACATTGTGAGAGACAGCATAAATTTGTCTACAACTGTGGAAAAAATCATGCGTATAGAGCGTAAATTGTTGCCGGGAGGAGCGTGGAAAGAGAAAAATTCAGGACTTTTTTCTGACTCTCCTCCACTCTAACCGATGACATCACCCACTCTAGCCCGAACATTCCGTGCAATACACACCCATTGAAAGCTCAAAATTTCTCCCAAAACGATCATGGTCATTGAACAGCGATTGATCAAAAACTATATGACATATCGAAACGTGGAATAACACACCGATACACAAGACTTGTGTCTACATTTTAAAGTTTAAATGGAGTCTCTAGGTGAAAGTATGCCGGAGCAGTAGGCAGTACGAAAAGTGTTAGTTTTTTGACCTCCTCCCATTCATTTCTTATGGGAAATTTATCGCGACGTAAGTCGCGAAAAACTGTTCACTGCAGCGTGCGTGCGTGTGTGTGTGTGTGTAGGTAAGGTGCTGGTCCACTGCACTGTGGGATTGAGCCGCTCGGCCACTCTGGTGCTGGCCTACCTGATGATCAGACAAAACCTGACGCTGGTGGAGGCCATCAAAACGGTGAAGGACCACCGAGGTGTCATCCCCAACAGGGGTTTCCTCCGCCAGCTCAACGGCCTGGACGGCATCCTGAGAGAGAGCCGCAGGACGTCGCCACAGAGCTGAAAACGTCCTCGACACTCAAACGACCAATCGGAAGCAGCTGTTTGTCTGGTTGCACCGAGTGAGGTAAAGGGACCAAGTGAGGAGCAGCTATGGGATCTGTAGCAGCAGGCGACAGCAGAGATCCTTCATTCTGTTTAATTGGTTATTTACTGATTATTATTCATTTTATATTGCCTTTTGTTCGTGTTTGAGCCTCTGACAGAACAGCTCTCCAGTGAAGCTGATATCCGTACATGTGGAACTCGTGACTCGTTAATGAAGAATTCATTTAAATCAAGTCAGTTTTATTGATCGCAGATTTACCTCAAAGGGATTTATGATGACACCCTTCAGACAAGGTAACACCAGAATTTAAAACAACAAATACATTAATTTAAATTAAGTGGCCACGATCAATGAGCTTAATCTGGACAGTTGACCAATAGCGAGTCATGAACGGAGACTTGAGTAAACCTGGAGGAAGATTTTTTTTCAGTTATGAGACAGGAGTCGATGGTACAAATACACCTTAAGAATAAACTGTGCTGAGTTGTCCTATTAGCAACCAAGCTAACGGCAAACATGACTTTTCCCCTTTAGTTACTCTTATTTGAAATGAAATGAAAGCAATGCACGATCCTGAAATGTGTTATTGTGACTGATTGGTGCCAGCATGTCACGGCTGGCTATTGTTTTAGCCTCTAGCCACATCACCAAGCTTCTAGATCGTGGATGAATTCAGCCGGGCCACTTTCTGGTGTGACGGGGCCAAGACCTGGACTCAGATAAAAACTCCCCTCAGAGAGGACTTTAAAACCTCCAGGACAGATTTACTCAATCATAACTGAACAAAACTTCAGAAAAATGTCATTTGGAAGCCAGACAGGCCTTCGAAATACAAGAAACCGAAGTTGTAGCCTTGTTTTTCATTAGGTTAAAAAAATGGTTCCCCACCTCGGGGTAGGGACCCTCAGAGGGGTCACAAGAAAAATCTGAATGGTCGCAAGATGATGGAAGACAAGCTGCTTAAAATGGTGCTAATTAACTAATGTGGGCATCACAACTGATTACTGCAGCGTCCTCAGTTTAAATCAAGCCAATCATTAAAATTAAATTAAACTCAACTCCTAACAGAATCCATGGTCGCAGACACACGGCAGAAATCCTCAACAAGTCATGTAACTTTTTGCCCTGAATTTTGCCCCTCAGGCTCCATACAAGCCTTCTTGGTGGAGGTTATAAGATTATGAGGAAGTCTGCAGACAGAACTGAGGGCTAAAAAGTATCAGCTCCTCAGGGTAAAATACCCCCAACATTTCCTCTTTTCATTTTCAGATAATTATGCTAATAAAACAGTTGAATTAATCATCAGTGAAAGCTAATGCAGTCAAAGGAAACTAAAATATTAGTGGCCGAATTTTAAGGTTCACAGTTGTAGTAGCAATTATCAGGTTTCTATCAAGGAAATCGTAGGTGATTATTGGGTCGGAGCATTATGTGAAGCTTTTTTGGTATACTAAGATTATCATGGGTTAACCCTAACCCTAACCTAACCCTGGGTACAAGAACTTTATGGTGAGCGTTCACTTGTAATAAAATCAGATTTTAGGACCAAATAATTGGATAAAATATGGGGGGGGGGGCAGTTTCACCACTGCCCCCTACTGGTAAAATCACATGATTGTTTCCTTGTTTAGGAGGGATCGTCTGACAGTGAGCCTCACATTGGCTGTCCCGTCTTTTCTGATCAGACTGAGGTAAAAAATGTGAACTATCAGCCCTCAGAAAGAAGATTCCTCCTCATAGTTTAAGTCTTTGCAGGTCTTCCCTCCACTTTTACATTCAGCAAGTGTCATTAAGTGCTCTGAACAGCTCTCACAGTAGTTGCAGCCCAGGTCTAAACCAGCACAGTTATGTAGCCTGTTGATTATAGTATTACAGTGTGTCCACAGTGTGTACACGACTCTTCTCTGTGGTGAGTTTGATATGATTTTCCTTTTCAAGTGAGTGTTGAATAAGTTTGGTGTGTTTTTTCAGCCCTTCTTGACTTTTGTATTAAATATCTTGTGTGTGATGATCTGAAATTCATCCAGTAGCTCTGTTGGTGCTGAAGCGCTTTTGGACAGGATTTACATGAAATACTCAATGCTCTGTAATTTAACTGGTCGTCCTAGATGGCACGTTAGCCATCGTGGATGCTGTCTGTAGCAGACATTCAGCAGGACAAAGTCAAAAGTGAAAGACACAGGCATCTCCAGAGCCTCAAAAGTCACACTCTGTCTGAGTCGCATCTGAACACAAAAGCATAAGATATTTCTTTTCAGATTCAGAGTGGATTATGCGTCCTGAGGGTATGAGTATCTCTTATGCCCATCATGAGTAAACATCCAATGATCTGCATAGAAAGCAACGAAAAAGATCCTTCAGAACTTGCCTGAGAATCATCACGTTTAGAAATTTCTCTTCATTATCAAAGTAATCCGGTGAAATGTCTGTACGTCCATGGGTGCATTTCAAACAGGAGCGGCTAGTAGCTAATTGGGCATAATGCTTCCACTTGGTCAAAATACAAACAAATATTGACTCAGAGGACATTATCAGTATCTCACTGTGGCTGACAGACAGAATATTTGCTGGGCTTGTACAATGTCTCTCTCTTCTAGTGGCCTCCATTTTTTTCAGTCATCATATTGTTTCTCAAATATTCCTTAAGGCTGTTGTTAGCATGTTTCCATCCATCAGGTTAACTCAAACATTTGGGCTCCTCTGTTTTCACAAAAAAGCCAAATTTCACACTGAGCTGATTGTCAGAAAAACTCAGAGATCCACTTTACAAGAGCATCGCTCTAGGCAGCTGTAATTATCACGGGGCAGGGGTGAAAGATGACCTACATACAGGTTAAAATCAGCCCACCAGAGAAATAAATCCTGTCCAAATGGTGCCTCGTACTCAACGTCGTACTCTCACGAGACTTCACGTCGACTTCACAGTGACTGTTAGCTGTCTAGAAGAGTACTCTGAGTGGTAATTTAATATGCCAGCACAAGAAGCATGTAGAATAGGCAAGCAGTGGAAGACAATACCACAAACTGCCACTGCCAGAAGCTGCCAGCTGTCCTGAAGGCAGAAGCTGCAGGTTCAGAGCTGCATTCCAGTCCTTGCCCTTTTCGGTTTGGCGTGAGGTGGTGTTTGTGTTGTCACGCAAGTGGAAAACAACAGATGCCGAAACTTAAACCAGCTTTTCCAGAACTTTCCTTGTGTGTTTAATGTTTACGTCAAGTATCAGACAGATTTTGATGACGATCATCAAAATCTGTCTGTGCTGTTTTAATGCCACCGTGATAAAGCAGAGGTGGAAGGGACAAGAGTTTGTTCATGCTGTGCACATTTAAATGCATGACTTTTTGGGAAATATGCTCATTCACTTTTTTTGCTGAGGGTTACATGAGAAAATCAACACCACCCTGTAGGCTGTTTGGAGATGACGTCGCGTCACTCTTTTGTTGAAGTGCAAACTGCAGATGGAGGGCAAGAAGTGATTTTCCGCATAGGAAGCACTGTAACACACACTCAAGATGCCTGTTTTGTGTCATTTACGGTCGCTCAATTCGATAACCGAGAAACCACAAGGAGCTTTTATTGAGTACCAAAAGTTGTTGTTCATAAGGGTGAAAAATGCCAGAAAAATGTTTTGTTAACTGTCTGCGGGAGGGAGGAGACGAGTCGGCTAATGGTGGAAATGGTGTAACGTTAGCTGTTAATCTGTGGTGATTAAATTAATTATATAATAAAATATATGATAAATAATAATAAATTAACAGCTATAAGCAACAAGACTAACACTTGTTAAATCGCCGTTAACTGTTTCACGTAAGACAGGTGAACGTAAATGATGTACCCTGTCTCGTTTTGCGGTGATCCACATCTTTAGTGGTGTTTCACTGGACCTTTGCGAGTGCTTGAACTAAAGTAGCAAACAACCGTAACGTAAGCGTCACCATTCATCACCGCGGCGCTGAACATTTGCTGCTGGTTAATCCATAGGGCAATAAAAGATACGCACCCTCACAAAAACCCAACGCCAGCCATCCCGGTTATTTTGCAGAGCTAATTAGTGCTAACTCCTTTTTCAGATCATGTTAGAGCAGATAAACACACTGTTGAATCCATTTCTACGGTTGCTCTCGTGTTTTAGTTGGTGGTAAAACTCTTCTTTGGCCTCTCCATGAGCTTCAGCTCATGCAGAAATCAAAGTCTGACAGACCCGCTGTCAGCTCTAAGCTTTGATTGGATGATCGCTGTTCGGCTCGTTTAGTGAACCATCACTTTGGAGAAGTTGGTAACCTTTTTTTAACTTTTGTAAGAGCCAGGCTAGCTGTTTCTCCCTGTTTTGGGTCTTTATGCTAAGCTAAGCTAATTGCCTTCATACTGTCTGCAGGACTTTATTGATCTTCTCATTTAAGTCTCGCCAAGAAAGCAGGTAATTCCCAAAATGTCGAATGTATTCCTTTAAAGAGTGTTTTGTATTGTGGCCTTGGAAAGCAAGCAAACAATCTGGACATGATTATCAGGAGTTTGAAGGACAGTTTGTTTCATTGTGTGTTAAATTACCTCTTGTACCACAGCTGGCTGCTTGGGGACCAACAGACCCAAGAGGCCACATCAGACCCCTGTATCCCCACCACTTTAAAAGATGTTTCCATGAGATTGTGGATGTCTTAAGTTTGCATTTTTTCTATATTATGTGGGTTGAATCGTGAGGCCGTGCAGTTACTGCCAAGGCCTAGAATCAAAACTCTTCTGTGTTCCGTTTTGTGTCGGGATATCAGACTGTTAAACCCCACGATGTCCTGGTGCAGCAGAATCTGCCTTTTCTCAGAAGCTTTCCTCCCTCAGTCAACACAGAGGAAACACTGAAAACAGGGAACCATCCATGGACGTTCTCTGGACGGGGCATCGCTGACATTATGATCTCTACCTTTGCTGTATTGGATCTGTACGTTTTGTATTTGTGATTTTACTGTTCCGTGATTGGTCATTGGTCTCACTTCCTGTTTATATTCTGGTACTACCTTTGTTTTCTTACAGGGACCTTTCTATGGGAGAACTTGAATTCTTTTGAATTTATTTTTGTATCACTCTCTTTGAGGTTCACTGAAGGAGAAACTGGAAAAGGAGATGTTGATGCCTTAATCTGTGTCCTTCAACTTGGTTTGTATGGTTTTATTGTGAATAACACTGAGCATTGATAACTTTGTTTTGATAAATTCTGTACTTAATCAGAAATTAGAATAAAAACTTCTGTCAGTGCTGTTGTACTGTATTTTCTATTAAACAGAGGAAGATTTAGAAGCAGTGAACAGGTTCTCATCTTGAATATAATCATTTCCTCTTTACACTTTTATTCGACTCAGCTAGAAAGAGTACTGTTAAGGTTCAAAGTACATTCTTTACCTGTTCTGCAGTACTTCAGTCCTTTACAAAATAGTTGAAAAGCTGAAGAGCTTCACCTCGATCAACTCCAACAGTAAAATCCTGCTTTTACATGAATGCAGAAGTCAGAGAAAAGAGGACAACAGTCACAGGGGACACTTTACTGCAGTACTTTTACTTTCAAAACCTGAGTACATTTTCCTGATTATACTTACATACTTTTACTGCAGGAACATTTTCAATGCAGGACTTATACTTTAGTAATAGATCTGAATACTGCTTCCACCATAAATGTATGACAAACATGACAAGCCGTATTTTCCCTGAGTTGACTTGATGACTTTAATGACCTAGAACTGCTAGAACCATTGATAGTGATGTTAAAGAAAACGTTGGGATTTTCCGCATTTATAAAAGCACTTGTTATATAGCTATGATGGAAAAACACACTGAATTGTGTCTGTTTACGTCTGTATTTATTTGATTCTACACACCGGTGACATAAAGGCTTCTGACAGCCAATCACGGCCAGGTTGTGCTAAAACGCTCAAGAATGGACCAATGGGAATGCAGATGGGCAGAGCAGTGAGCAGATGGAGTGTTTATGTTGCGATACCTGCTCAGTTTAAATATTAGGTGAGGCTAAGTGTCCCATCCAGTCAGGAAACATCTGTCCAGATGAGAAATGAAATGCGCTTAAAACAAGTTATTTTCAGTCAAAACCTTGTTCTGCACAGAAGGGTTAAAGGCATGACCAGGGGCATTATCCTAAAGTGTGATTGGCTGTCTGAACAGCGAGAGGTGGGACATTAGTCAGTTTTTTGAATGTGAATTGTTTGTTGTTTTTTTTGTACATAGTCCATTTTTACAGGTACAATTTCTTTTGTGAACTTAAAGAATAAAATATGGAAGCTTGGTTTTGTATCTGTGTGCTGCCACTCTGTTGCAATTGGTTGAACTATTTCTCTTTTAAATCTTTAAAATGCACTTTTTGTAAGTTGCTTTACAGTAAAGCATCATCAATATCAATTAATGTCAGATATGTAATATGTAAATGTGAGATACTCTAATGTTAGTAATTAAACTAGACACAAGAATATGATGTGTGTGTGTGTGTGTGTGTGTGTGTGTGTGTGTGTGTGTGTGTGTGTGTGTGTGTGTGTGTGTGTGTGTAAAAACAGTCTGGAACAGTCTAAGCCTGGTTCCAATGTTCCAGTGTTCAAACGTTCACGTTGAAACTTCATTCAAAACATGAAGCAGGCACAGCACCGAGGACCTTCTCAAAAGCACTTGTACCATAATTAGCTGAATATAAGACAAACACTTTCACACCCTTTTACCCTGTTTATTATGTTTTTTTTTCTTTGCATGACAAATAAAATTGGTAACATAATTTAAGCTTCCACCAGTAGGCACTTATGAACAGTAGTGTGCACAATTAACAATAAGAAAAAAGCTTCATAATCCCCATAACAAACACATTTTAAACCTGCAGTAATTGACTCAATGGCCATGTAGGTGCAATGATACGCAATGACAATGCAGTTTCTGTTGTTCTGCTCTGAGCTGTACTGGCAGCAGCCTCACCCTTCTCGATTCATCACTACTAACATGAGTTTGATGTATTTAGTAAATACGGAATAACATTATTTTGCATCACCAGCTGCTCCACTAGTTGACCAGGTAACCGTTAAGAAGATTTTTCAGAGCACGTCAGGTGCATTGGTGGATCCAGCACTTGTTGTGTTTGGTCTTGGTCTCACATTGGGTTGGGCCAAAAACATTGATATTCTGGGTGTAGAGGGGGCTTTTGGTAGATGATTGGGCTTTTGCCCTTGCGTATGGATTGCAATGGCTTTTGGAACGATTTTACACAAAGTTTGAATCTCTAGTTTTAGTATTTGGTCAAGCCAGCCCTTGGAAAACCACCATAAAATATCAGCTGTGTGAAAAGGGGTTATATAAAAATAATATTGCTCATGGAAAGATTGAAAATTGCACAGCATGAGCTGTCGTGTAGCTGATATACAATAAATTCTAATGATCATAGAGGAAGAAAATATTTCTAAAACTTCAATATTCCCAAGAAAAGAGATCCCTGCTGTTGTGAATACGCTGTGTAAACACGGTCAACTGAGCTTCATCGTTGTCATTGCCATTTAAGCCCAGGGTCCCCAGACTCCGGAGGGGCCTGGGTCACATTTGGGGTCATCTTCGGGGAAGTGTACCGGCACAGCAGTTTTCTGGTAGTGGCTCAGCCTACTGAGGAGATGCTCCACTACTTCTGGGAACTGAGCAGACACTTCGTTCCTCTCCTCTGGATCTTTTTCTATGTCAAACAGCATTACAGGCTTCAGTGGTGTCACCCGTGACTGCATGCTCTTGGAGTCCGTCTCTCCGGGCAGTGGAAACCAGTCGCCACTATCTGGAGGAAATAAGATAGACTTTAGCAGTCTTTATGCTTTCTTTAGGGAACACTGTCAGGAAAAACACTCCATAAACTTTCATTGCTATGCAGATGATACCCAGCAATATTTATCAATGAAGCCAGAAGACACCAATCAGTTAAATAGATTCCTCCAGTCTTGAGGACATAAAGACCTGGATGACCTGCAATTTTTTTGTTGCTAAATTCAGAAAAAATTGAAGTTATAGCACTTGGCCCTAAACACCTGAGAAACTCACTATCTGAGGATATAGCAGTTATGGATGGTATTGCACTGGCCTCCAGCACCACTCTAAAGAATCTGTGCCTTATCTCTGACTGGGATATGTCCTTTAATTCCCATGTAGAACAAATTTCAAGGACTTTTTTCACCTACCTAACATTGCAAAAAGTCAGGCACACCCTTCTCAAAACAATGCAGAAAAACTAGTCCATGCATTGGTTACTTCCAGGATGGATTATTGCAATTCCTCACTATATTGGCCTGGCACCATCTTATCATAAAACGCTCATAGTACCTTATTACCCTTCTAGAACACTGCATTCCCAAAACACAGGCTTACTTATGGTTCCTTAAGTCTCCAAAAGCAGAACAGGAGCCAGAGCATTTAGTTATCGAGCTCCCCTCCTGTGGAACCATCTTCCAGTCTTTGTCCGGGAGGCAGACACCTTCTCTGCATTTAAGAGTAGGCTTAAAACTTTCCTTTTTGATAAAGATTATAGTTCGGGCTGGCTCAGGCTTGTCCTGGACCAGCCCCTGCTTATGCTGCTATAGGATTAGACTGTCGGGGGACCTCAAAGATACACCGAGCTCCTCTGTTCTTCTCTCCCTTTCTGCCTGTTAAAAGGAATTTTTTCCTTGCCACTGTCACCAAGTGCTTGCTCATGAGGGAATTGTTGGGTTGAATTGAATTGAACTGAACTGAAGATACTGACCTTGGGGGCCAGTCAGCAGTTTCCAGGATGAGGATCGAATTGCTGCCTGAATGGACACATCAAAGCCAGATGTGGCCCAGGTGGTCAACTGATGCTCTTTGTTATGACCTGCAGAGACAGAGGACAGAGGACAGAGCATCACAAATGAAACCCTGCTGAAGGTATTAGGTCTTAATATTGTGTTCTGATGACAGTATAGACAGACTGGTAAAAGCCTCTTATATGCATAGCGAAACATGAACTTACCTGAACTGGCAGACAGGGGGTCAATGTTGTGCAGCAGCTCCACTCTGGGTGAGGCAACCCCTTCACTATAAGAGAAGAATCAGTGTAACTCTTCAACACATGGATCCACAACCAACACACACACACACATCAAGATGTCTGACTCATGCACTGTAAAACCCACTGTGATCTGTTAAAAAAAGCGATGTACAGGTAAAAAGGGTCACAGCCAAAACAAAACAAAATAGTGCTAAATATATACAGTGTAACAACCTACAACCCAACAAACCCAGAGAAAGATCGAAAAACCACCACCAAAAACCACACTGCTAACACTACCACAATCTACACAGATCTGGGGACAAAGTTCTCAAAACACACGCCAGAAAATACAGAGCCACTGCTGTCAAGCCGAGTCCCCCGATGAATGAAAAACCCGCGGTTTAAAACAGGCTGGATGCGGCAGCAGGGACCAATAGGCTAGCGACACCACTTGCTGTATGGAGGAGGGCAGGACCAGCACAGCTGCTAAAAAAAGAAGAGCACACACTCACACACAAAAACATGGACCAGACAGAAAGACACCACAGGAACAAACAAACAGTGCAGAAGCAATACGGCCAGGGCCGTAACAGCCAGGCTGTGACGAGCAGCTCCATTTTCTGCTGGGACTCTGCTGTAGCCCTCAATTTCACCTTCTCTGCTGTGTCCACATTTAGTTTACAGATATAAAGTGTCAGTCAAACAGGACTCGTGATGCTCGTGATGAACTGGTAAGACGGAAAGTTCATCCTAACCCTAACCCGCCAACAGTTGCGTATGACTTATCATATCACTCGGTTTCTTGCAAAGTTCTCCAAAACATAAAAATTCAACTACATGTAATTCAATTTATTACATATAAAAGATTTAAAAGATCTCAGGTATGCTGCCACATAAAAGGATTTGTAGTTAAACTAATTCATTTGTCCAATAGCAGGCTGTCATAGGTCTCAGAGGTGGGGATGGAGACAGGATAAGGGCAGGCTATCAGAACTCAAGCGCTGGTGTCGCTCACGCCGTCAACTCAACTAAACACATTCTCGACCTGAATTCATGTCCCAGCTCTGTGAGAACAGCCCAGCTCACCTGATTGTGTTCCACACGTTGAATCCGTCCAGTGGCTTTGTACCATTGGTGCTCCCTCCTGCCAGGCCAACAAATGTTGGCAGCCAATCAGAGATGTGAATGAGCTGGTGGCTGACGGTCCCTGGTTGCTTCAGTAACGGGCTGGCAACAAATCCGACTCCCCGGATCCCTCCTTCCCACAGTGAATGCTTCCTCCCTCGCAGTGGCCAATTGCTGCCACCAGCCATCGTCTGACCTCCGTTATCTGTCCAACAACCAGAAGCACAAAATGCGACAAGACAAGGAGAAAAACAGACAGACAAGGAAATCAAATTCCTTGATGATTTCAAATCAGTAAAAATAAGGACAACGGTGCAAAGATCTGGGGAAGTGTCAGTGTATTGTGTGGAGAACATGACTAGGAGTCATTTAAACCAACGTTTAAAGGCAACATTTCCACAGATTTGCAGTGGTGCAGTCTGTGGAAATATTGTTTTTGAACCCACACTTTGCTTTCACAGCATCGTTCCTGTCTTCTAATTACTCTTTAAAAGCCCCTGAAAATAGCTCCAAAGGAGTCACCTACTCCATATGCAATTCATTAAGACGTTCCTATTTGCTCTCTACACAAGGCATCTCACACTGTGCAACATGTTTTTACCTTTGTTCAGCAAAACCAATGTGTACCCATTCACATTAAACATTTTCTACTCCACAAGACAGGAATTTAGAGAAATAATGAGTGCCTGTAATTACCATATAGATCCCTTTATAGTCGTAAATTATATGCTGGATATGACATTGATCAGGGTTTAAATCCTGGCTATGTGTCTCAGTACAAAAACGCACCTGTTGAGAATACTAGGACTGTGTTGTCCCAGAGACCTGCCCTCTGCAAAGCCTGAGTGATATTGCCCACTGCCTCGTCCATGGCAGACACCATGCCTGCATACAGCCTGCGATCGGGGTCTCTGATGCTGTTGTAGGGGGCCACATAGTGCTGTGGCACCTGCAGCGGTGAATGGACTGATTGCAATGCCACATAGAGGAAGAGCGGCTGAAAGATAAAGAAAAGAATATGTGAGGACTTATTTCTGTGACTTAGCAGGGTAAACAGTGTAAACACTCAGGGTCAAGTGGCCTGGGAGTTGAAGAATGTAGGGCTGGACAGGAGCAGAGCTGGAAACCTCAGACAGGCTGCCTGGGGCCTGGATAGATGGGTGGGACCACCTGGGAGGTCTGGCAGGAGGTTGGCAGTGAAGGCACTACCCCTATGGAAATCAGGCAGGATAGCTGCAGCCCAGGAAATTGAGACAGCTGCAGCTCAGGCTCAGCGGATCACAGCAGCTCAGGGGTGAGTGTTGGCCTGGCTGCTGTGGGGGAATCAGGAGCAGGTGTCGGCCGGACCACCCTAACCCTACCCACATTGTTTTCTGGGCACCCGACATTGTCTTTGCATATGTACCCATCGACCTTAATTTTAGTGACCGATTGGCATAATCGGGTGTCATTAAGAAGAACAATCTTACTGTATTTACACTTATCCTTAGCTGCTCTGGCCCCAGGAATGCATTTGACTGTGGTCGCTGGTGTCGCTAACTTGACACTTCTCAAAATGGAGCTGCAAGTAATCAGCCTTGGTTTCTCAGCGGGTGTGTCGCTTAGTGAGTAGAACCTGTTAGAAACATGAAGCGGTCGATGGTGGCTCCGGCTACGGGGGCCTGGCCAACTACGCCTTGAGTTTCCATGGTGAGGAGTCGTGCTTTCAATTAACTAAGCCTCACCTCCATATTTATTACACGTACCAGTAATTGAACTTAACATTTTTTGCCTGCCTATCTGTTTGACTGACAGTTTTATGGACCACTGAGATAGCACTGTCCTGGAAGGAAGCTGATTTAATGTAAACAAAAAGTAGCTTCCATGTAGTGAAGTACTTTTGCAGTGCTGCTGTAGCTTAGCTTGCTGCATTTCTCTGGGGGTAGCTGTCACCTTGGCTGAGTTGTATTTTTCAATGATGTTGATGACCCTCTGGCTGAACAGCTCAGTGGAATAGACTTCGTTGTATGTTGTAGCGGCCTCCTCTCCGTCCCGCAGGTCCAACGCACAGCGGTCCAGGCCATCGATGTAATAGCAGCGCTGATGAGTGTAATAATTCCCGCAGCCTGACAGATAGCCTGCAGCACACAGTGTGCAAATGACAGGAATTAATCAGATAAAAATGTGTAATGCTTGAAATAAAACTGGAACATCAAAGGCTTTACTCTTTATGAAATATACCAAAGAATGTGTCAAATCCCCGGCGTGTGGGCAGGCAGTCCTTCTTGTAGAAGCCCAGGTGCCACTTGCCCACCATGTGCGTGGCGTAGCCGGCCTCCTTCATCAGTTGGGGCAGCAGTTTCTCATTGAGCGGCACACAGGATGGTTGACAGGGCTTGATGACATTGTGCGTCAGGCCTGTGTGGATCTGAGGAGGACAAACAAAGTCTGAGAATTGGATGAAGATAGCGGCTTTTTGATTTGCTACTGTGTTAGTTACCATTTGGGTATCCATGTTTCTGGGGATTTCCCAGTGTTCTTCTGTATTTTAGCCTTCTCTCTAGCTGGCCTCACGTTTAACTGTTTCCCTCTAAATGTCCCGTATTTGTGACCTTTCTAAATGCATTCTTTTCAGAAAGGAATGGACAAGAATGTTTTCTTGTTGTCATCGTTTTTCACAAAATCTTCTACTTAGTATTTCACAAATGCGTGATTCCTAAAATGTACAAATATTTGCTGACAATTATCAACAGTACATGTTGTTTTGACATCTTCTTCTTCCTCTTCTTCTTTTAAATTCATACATAAGAAATACCATGGCGGTTATGGTTCCATAACATGCGAGGCTGATCTGGGGAACAGTCACTTTGGGCTGAATGTTGACACATCTGCAGCGGGTGTCCGGTTAGGAGCACGGGAGGCACCTGACCCTCCTCCCGGGTCCGTGGCTTCTGTTGACATCTTTGCAGAGGTACAAACTTAGTCACTAGATACATAAGAGGCAGGAGACAGGTTCTCATTAAGCCGGTAGTCGCCATGAGCCACTCTGGCAGGAACTCAGAGAGCAGGTGGGCTCCGCCCTTCTTCATTTAAGCACGTAACCTTTCGCATTATAATAAAGTAGTGCCAACCAAAATAACACAGTGGCAAATATCACACTCTAACACTGAATCTTGCTGTTCCTGTTCCAAGAGGAGGAGGAGACTTCACCATCACGCAATGATGCCGAAGGAGACGACTGACAGATTCTATTTTCATCTGAATAATGTGCATGGCAGCACCTCATGGAAATGGAAATGCCACAGTCTGGGGATGCCGTTTCTCCTGTTGCATTTGAATACTGTCCACTGTGAAAATTAAATGTGTAATGCTGTAATTTTCATTTTAATTTTGGCGTTGTTAGAAAATTAACTTAAGTTAATTATTCATTCATTCATCTTCTATACCCCTGATTATCTCTTTCGGGGTTGGGGGGGGCTGGAGCCTATCCCAGCTGTCAACAGGCAAGAGGAGGGCAACACACATACAACCGTTCACTCTCACATTAATTTAGGGTCACCAATTAACCTAATGAGCGTGTTTTTGGTCTGTGGGAGGAAGCCAGAGTGCCCGGAGAGAACATGGGGATCGAACCAGCGACCTTCTTGCTGTGAGGCACGCGCACTACTTGCTGCGCCACCGTGCCGCCTTAAGTCAAGTCTTATTTTGTCTGCTTTTGATCAAGATGTGAAAATGGCGATGCAATAGACTGGAGGAGCTGTTTGCCTTGTTTTATTTGAATATTGTCCATTTTAGAGCAGCTAAAAATGAAATGTCTAATGTTATTTTCAATGTAGTTTTATTATGGTCGTTGAACACCCATATGAGTATGTGAAAATGAAAATCCAAATGGATTTTGCATTTTCATTTTGACCCAATTAACACATAGATAAATGGAAAATATAATGCTGGAAATACATTTTCCTTTTCAAGTTTGCACATTATTTTATTAGTCAGTAAATGTACTTTGCTACTTTCCACCACTGCCTGTGAACGACCCTGAAACACAGCCTTGAACAGGCAGCAGCACGCGGACCTCACCTGGTACCTCCCGGTCATGAGCTGGTTTCTGGAGGGGGTGCAACAAGGCTGGACGTAGTAGTTCTCCAGGCGGACTCCTCCAGCTGACAGTGTGTCAAGGTTCTTTGTTCTGATCTCTGAGTCGTGGTAGCCGACATCATGCCAACCAAAGTCATCTGCCATGATGAACACGATGTGAGGCTGCTGAGCCGCCAAAACCAGGGGAAAGTTTCCGAGGAACACGGCTACGATCAGCAAATACACCGACTGTGTTTGATCCATCGTCGTTTCTGAGTGAGTGGAAATCAACAGAGTAAGGAGGAGAGGTGAATAATAGTGATGCTGAAGAGCCTTAATCAAGCAGTTGAACCACTCCACCACATGAAGAATTCAGTTCATCCAGCGTCATCCTCCTCTTCCTGAAGACTGATACTCCTGTTGGTTATTGGTGTTTATGTACTAGTTTATGTACCGTCCCACAGTGCTGTCATGACTATGAAAAAGTGCAGCTGCATTATTTTCTGAACTTTTTAAACACACACAACAGGCGTTCATTCTTCATTTGAGCTCTTCTGTTGAAAATTCAAGAATCGAACATCCTTCAACTATTGACCTGTAAACATTAACATCCATTTGTGGAATTATTTAAACATTGAAAAACTAAAAAGGGCAAATACTCTTCCAAGCATAAGCGCAGACTGTTGGCTCGTTTGTTTATCACCTGCTGATGAAGAAGAATTTGATACATATGAATGAGAGTCTTGTGTGGAAAAAAATGAAATGTGTGTGTGGTCCTTGTACTGAGCTCTTTGTGTCCAACCAGTTTGGACAAGTCGACGAGTCACATTCACATCATTTCACTAAAATGATAATTATGATTTCAACTAGAATATGCATTTCCTGAGGAAAATGCGTGGGCAAGCTGGTAGGTGCAGAAAATCTAAGCCATAAGCCGCAGCCAGAGTCCTCTGTTGTGACACACACATTGAAGAGCCACAGGTAGCGTCTGACAAAGGGGAATCGCCACCCTGTGGTGACAACTGAGAACACACGTTACAATCAAGCTACACATATTCATACACCACTTCCTTTTTTTGGCATGACCTTCAAAATAAAACACTTTTCAGAATAAAACGTTTAAACGCCACCGACAGTTACGTCGTCAAACTTTCATTTAGAAACATGATTCAAACCTTGTTAAATCACAAAAACGTCAGAGTTCCCCGGGTGAAATCCGTATTTGGATATCCAGTTTTTACAATGTCGCAATTTAAACAATCCCACTACGTCCATAGTCTCAGTCGGTCTCGAACTGGCGCTGTTGGTCTCAGCCAGTCTCGAACTGGCGCCACTGGTTTATGAGACAAACGCCTTAACCACTAGGCCACGAGCTTGCAAGCGCACATAGAAAAGATAAAAACCTACCAGACTTGCGGTAAAAACGAAAAAAATATTCAAAAGAAAATTCAATAACTCAAAAACTATGAAACAGATCGACACGAAAAGTAATAGCAACTTAATTGAAGTCAATGTCGATTGTTCAAAGTTTGAATGACATTTCTAGGTTAAAAACTGTAGGAGAAGATAGGTGGCAAAAAACGTGGAGAATAATAATAACTAGAATATGCATTTCCTAAAGAAAATGCGTGGGCAAGCTGGTAGGTGCAGAAAATCTAAGCCAAAAGCCGCAGCCAAACAGAGTCCTCTGTTGTTACAAAGACATTGAACTGGCAGCGTCTTACAAAGGGGAAACGCCACCTTGTGGTCACAACTGAGAACACACGCTACAAAGAGTAGACCGTTGTTTAAATGAATGAAATAGCCTCAAAGTCACACTGGAATCAGTGGTAAGACTACTAAACTCAATTATTAACGTATAAGACAAATATTAAAAAAAACACATTTGATGCAATAGTCAATTATCATGTTCTTCCCCTGTAAATAACATAAAACAATATTCCAGTGTGCTCACTGACAAACTCTCTCTCTCTCTCTCTCTCTCTCTCTCACACACACACACACACACACAAACACAGACATACAGTCACAAGTTCATTATCATTATCATTAGTTCATTATCAATTAGTTCATTATCCACGAAGGTTGGAAAATGAGGGACATACAAGAGAGTTTAGCGAAGATTTTCAGGGCAGACAAAGTCAGAGCGGGGGGTCACGTGACAGGCTGTCGCTGTCATCAGCGTTAAAAATATTGTAGAAACAATTCACTAACTCACAAACTATGAAACATATCGACACCAAAAGTAATAATACCATAATTCAAGTCAAGCTGAATTTTTTAAAGTTATTTACCCCGTGCGTGCTCACAAGCTCGTGGCCTAGTGGTAAAGGCGTTCCTCTTATAAACCAGCGGCGCAGTTCGAGACCGGCTGAGACAACGGACATGATGGGAGTTTTTAAATTGCGACATTGTAAAAAGTAGATATCAAAATACGGATTTCACCCGGGGAACTCTGACGTTTTTGTGATTTAACAAGGTTTGAATCATGTTTCTAAATGAAAGTTTGACGACGTAACTGTCGGTGGCGTTTAAACATTTTATTCTCTCTCTCTCGCTCTCTCTCTGAAAACAAAAGATTTGCGCGGTTTATCTAACAGATTTCGTAACGGCCTCACGTTTGCGGTTCATCAAGTCATTGATCTTTACAATGTGTTATTTGACACGCTAATGTTAGCTTAGCATTAGCCGCTGTTAGCGTTGCGAAATAAACTGCATCTGTAATAAAGCCTCTTTAACTGACAATAACAAACAAAAACTCATACTTTTACAATCTTCATTAGATAATATTTACATCTCTAAAGCCAAAGGTGCATATATTAGATCAAGAGCAAAGTGGATAGAAGAGGGAGAAAGGAGCTCAGCATACTTTTGTAGACTGGAAAAAACGAGACAAGAGCGGAATACAATAAAAGCACTACTGATAGATAACCAAGAATGTACTGACCCTAAGTTGACTTCAAAGGAAATCTTCCAATTCTACAGTACACTGTACTCCTCCTCTTACTCATCCTCAGATGCTGATGTTTTCTTTGAGCATGTTAAAGAGTGGACCCCCAGAATTGATGAATGTTTTAAAAGCATTTATGAGGCAGACATCAGTATGAGTGAAGTCGAAAAAGCTATGAAGAGCTTAGCTTTAGACAAATCTCCAGGATCAGATGGCTTAACTAGCAATTTTTATAGACAGGCTTAAGTCTGGAATTACACAAATTATCTCAGATACACAATCAGGATTTATAAAAGGGCGATCTATTCATAATAATATCCGACTAGTCCTGGACTTACTGGAATACAATCATTTAATTGAAGAAGAAGGTTTTAGGGCGGCGGGGGCCTTTCTGTGTGAAGTTTGCATGTTCTTGTGGCTTGTGTTCTCTCCGGGCACTCCGGCTTCCTCCCACAGACCAAAAACATGCTCATTAGGTTAATTGGTGACTCTAAATTGTCCCTAGGTGTGAATGTGAGAGTGAATGCTTGTGTGTGTGTTGCCCTGCAGTCGGCTGGCGACCGGCTCAGGGTGTACCCCGCCTCTCGCCCGTTGACAGCTGGGATAGGCTCCAGCCCCCCCCCCCAACCCCGAAAGGGATACAAGGGGTATAGAAGATGAATGAATGAAGAAGGTTTTATTTTATTTGTAGATTTTTTTAAAGCGTTCGACACAGTTGAGCATAATTTTATCTTTCGTTTGGTTTTGGAAAAAAATTTATCAGTATGGTTAAATTATTTTATAAAGATACTAATAGCACAATCTTATTACCACAAGGGACGTCCTAGATTCTCTATTAATAAAGGAATAAAACAAGGTTGTCCCATTTCTCCACTTTTATTTATTGCAGCTGCAGAAATGCTCTCAATTCTCATAAAAAACACAGACTTTGAGAAGCTGACAGTGTCAGGTAAACAACTGGCCATTAGCCAACTGGCAGATGATTCGACCATATTTATGAAGAACAGTGACCAAATTCCCAAAGTCCTCCAAACAATCCAATTCTTTTCTAAGGCTTCTGGATTAAAACTAAACATCAATAAATGTGAACTGTTACCAATTCATGATTCTCCTCTAACAACAATTCATAATATCCCTGTTAAATCAACTGTTAAATATCTCGGTATACATATCACTAAAGACATTAACACTTTAGATAATCTCAATATTTGGGATACATTAGAAAAATGCAAATCACATTTAAGTCTCTGGTCCCAAAGAGACATCTCTATTATTGGTAGAATTTTCCTCACCAAAATGGAATGTCTCTCTCTACCCGGCCTATTCGCTGTCAATCTCCAAGAATGCAATAAAGTCTATAAACCAGGCTAACTTAACACACTACATTAAGAAAGGAAATATAATTAAAAGTTACGAGGAAGGAGGCCTTAAAGCCATCGATATAGAATGTATTAATGGCACTATTAAAATAAACTGGCTAAGATCATTTTTAAGAAACGAAAACAGCCTTTGGTTTCATATCCCAAATCAAATTTTCATGAAATTAGGTGGCATCAATCTGCTCCTTAGAAGTGATTATGATTTAAATAAGCTCTCCATCAAATTATCGGCCTATCATAGACAGGTATTACAGTACTGGAAATTGATTTACAAACATAATTATAGCCCTCATAACACCCCTATATGGAACTGCAGATACATTTTATTTAAAAATAAATCACTTTTCTACAAGGATCGGTTAGAGAAAGGTATATGGTCTGTGATGCATTTGTTAAACGATACAGGTAACCTTATTTCTTTTGAGGTTTTTTGTTCAAAATTCAATTTAAATAATAGATGTCAGTATAACATCATTTCCAAAGCAATCCCTCAATCTGTAATTATAATGTCTTATAACTTGTTACAAAGTAATGTAAACCCAACTCTCCCTTCGCTTTTGATGAATGGACACAATATTACTAATCCAAATTTGACTAATATCACAATTAGACAAGCCTTTATTAAAGAATTATTTCCCTTTTCCTCAAACAGGAATTCAATACTACGTTTTTTCTCTAAAGAAGAAGCTTTGAAGCTAAGATCCAGTTTTTTCAAATTTCCCGTTTCACCAAGGGCGAAGGAAGTTCACTTTAAAATTGTCAATGATGTATACCCCTCCACTGAATTCTTAAGACACCGTTTTGGAATCGATCATAACATGCTTTCTGGGAAGATTTGATCCACTGGTTATCTTCTAAATTTGTCAATTTCTCTACTCTCTCTAAAGAAAATGTTTTATTTGGTTTACCTATGAATGATAAGGCACATGAAATGGCCATTAACACAATTCTAATCCTAGCTAAATTTTTTATACATAAAAACAAATTCAAGAAAACCAAACCTATTTTCTATGTTTTCTATAAGGAGCTATCTCAGTATTTATCATCACTGAAATACATGAAGAATCTTATCTGTATATTTTCTTTACCCTACTTAATGTCTGTACTTTTGTTTTATTTTTTTAACTTTTTCATACACTGTTAGATTCTCTTGCTGTATTGTATTGTTGCTCTATATTATCCATTTGAGGCTTGTCTGTTGCCCTGACAACCCATTTTCACTGTACTAAGCCACATCGTTTGTTTACAACGTTGTTAATAAAGAGAGAGAGAAAAAAAAACAAAACAATGGTACCTTAATCCAAGCGTGCCGGCGATTTGGCGTTATGACGCTATGACGCTGTCTCTAGAGCCAGTAGCCGACCGTCAGGATACTCTGGAATTGTCTCTGCGTAGTTCAGTCTCTCTCTCTCTCTCTCTCTCTCTCTCTCTCTCTCTCTCTCTCTCTCTCGTGGTGAAGAAGGAGCTGAGCCAAAAGGCGAGGCTCTCGATTTACCGGTCAATCTACGTTCCTAGGATGTCCCCTGGACGCCTCCCAAGAGAGGTGCGGCTAATGCTAACATGAGGTCCTATGAACACGTTTGACTTGTGATATGAAACATATCGACACCAAAAGTAATGACACCATAATTCAAGTCTGCTTGGCAGCTTGCCCACTAATAGGAATAATAAATAGTGGGAATAACATGAGTGTGCAAGCTGCCAGCTTGCAGGGATCATGGTGCCAGCTGGTGAGAAGCAGGTCAGCAGGCACAATGAGATGATTCATGAAGAAGTCTGAAACCACACACATGCAATAACTTCAGCTCCCATTGTTGCATGTCTTAAGTCTTGAAGCCACGCGCGGCGGATTCCAGTTGTAACCATTCATTCATTCATTCATCTTCTATACCCCTTGTATCCCTTTCGGGGTTGGGGGGCGCTGGAGCCTATCCCAGCTGTCAACGGGCGAGAGGCGGGGTACACCCTGAGCCGGTCGCCAGCCGACTGCAGGGCAACACACACACAAGCATTCACGCGCACACTCACACCTAGGGGCAATTTAGAGTCACCAATTAACCTAATGAGCATGTTTTTGGTCTGTGGGAGGAAGCCGGAGTGCCCGGAGAGAACCCACGCATGCACGGGAAGAACATGCAAACTTCACACAGAAAGGCCCCCGCCTGACCCCGGGATCGAACCGGGAACCTTCTTGCTGTGAGGCACGCGCACTACCTGCTGCGCCACCGTGCCGCCCCAGTTGTAACCAAACCAAACTAAATGCAACCAACCTGTGTTTGTTTCTGTGTTGTGATTCATTTTTTTTAATTCGATTTATTTTATTTTATTTATTTTACTTTGCACTTAAAGCATTTTTTCGACGTCTCGATGCAGCAGAGATCATTGTCAGGGGCGGCGGCTTCGTTTTCGCCCTGGAGGAGAAGAGGGGCTGCGTCAAAGCGGGACCGTGGACAGAGGCAGCAAATAAACGAGAGATTTGATGAACTAGTGTGGACAAAGTTCAAACATTGTCCACCATGCAGCTCAGTAGCATCTTCTCATTTGACTCCCGCTGCTGGTAAATCTCTCTGCATGCATCTAGTTTGTGATGAATCTTTAGAAGATCCACTTTTGTTATTATTATTATTATTATTATTATTATTATTTTGGGTTATTTTTCATTTGGTGTATTTTGCTTGTTACTGTCAGGTTTGTTCTATTTTTCTTAAAATGCTGACTTGAACTCGCTTGCAATATATGAATCTGCACACCGGCTGTGCATTTGTAAAGAAAAGTCAATAAAGAAGTTAAATCCAAAAAAAGGTTCTCCTCTTCTCCTTTAGAAATCAGGGCCCATCATGACTCCTCAGAGGTGCTGAAGCCGGCCTCAGAGCAGCTGTGGATGTCTTTAAAACTCCAAAGGTGCCTTATGTTCTCTTACGAAAGAGCCGAATGATGTGTAATAAACTTCTTCTAAATGACCAAAATCAGCATGTGAGTGGGTTCTGTCCCTTAGAGATGGCTGCAAAGTCTCCTCAGCAAATTAAAGCCACTTCTCACCTGAAGGAAGCATTCAGACAAGGATTCAAAGCAGCCTTTGGTTTTCAAGTGAACTGGACGACTGAAAAAGAACAGAAGACACAGTGAAGTTTCAACTGAATCTGATGGTGTGCAGTGGTGACATGCAAGTACTGCACACAATACATATGAAGTACATGAGTATTTCCAGTTCATGCAGCTTCATAGTACTGAACTACATCTCAGAGGCAAATACTGCATTAATACTGTACTTTTTACTGTACTACATTTGGCTGACAGCATTGATTTTCAGATCAATTTTTCATGCTCCTCCTGTGCAGCGGAAAGCTCGTATCTCCAGATATGTTGAATGTTTGTGCTAAACTGAAAAATGAAATCTTCCTTTATGTCTTGAGAAAATTCTCCTCTTTCTTCTGCTCATTAAAGTCTTTAAAAGCTTCTTGGATCAGCTGAAAATGCATCGTCACAAAGCTGAAAACAGCCTGTTTTTCAGAGTTCGTCAAACGTTTTGGAGATACGTGGTTCTCACAGGACCGCATAACCAACAGTATTTTCCCTGAGTTAATGCCTAGAATGACCTCTAGTGGTCAACTGTGGCAACTGCAGTAAGACAGCATGACACCTTCTTGTTGGATCACATGATCAACATTCACTTGTTAGTCAGGTACAATATTAGGATTCATTCATTCACAGAAACCTTCACATACAAAAGTTAGCCTTCAAGTTGTTTTATTTACACAATCACCGTCACTGTATTTAGATTTTGTTAACAAATGCGCTCCTTGAAGAACAAATTAGAAGGTACCAAATATTACACACAGATATGACCACAGGAGAGAAACATCTTTAGAGGAGGAAGTGGCTTCATCAGGTGTTTTTCTAATGACGCTGCAGACGAACCATCTCAAAGACTGACTGGGATGTGGGGACACATCTGACAGGTCAAAGGAGCTTTGTGGCACTATTTTAGTTCACCACAGTCGGCGATGACGACCTTGGCTTTCGGGGTGCCGCTTTTTGTGCCTTGCTTGTCCATTGCCTTGACAACATCAGTACCTTCCACAACTTTGCCAAACACCACGTGCTTCCCGTCCAGCCTGGAGAGGAGAGGAGCTGATTAGTATGAGAGACGAGTATCAGAAGGGAGCTGAAAGTGCTGATGGAGCCTGAGTGCAGCAGCACGTGGGTCAGAGTGGAGCTCACCACTCAGTTGGAGCTGTGCAGATGAAGAACTGGGATCCGTTGGTGTTGGGTCCAGCATTAGCCATGGACAGTGTGCCCATGCCTGTGTGCTTCAACTGGAAGTTCTCATCAGGAAACTTCTCCCCATAGATGGATTTGCCTCCCGTTCCATTGTGGTTGGTAAAGTCCCCACCCTGAAAAAACAGTGAAATCAGCAAATGTGACAACAGGTTCAATCTGAACGCGAGAAAACAAGGAAACAGCACAAATTCCTCGCCTTCACTGTACCTGGCACATGAACTTAGGGATGAGACGGTGAAACGTGGAGCCCTTGTAGCCGAAACCTTTCTCTCCGGTGCACAAAGCACGAAAATTCTCTGTAAAATAAAGACACTGTTGCTTAAGTACAAATATGTATTAGAGGCTCCTATCAGCAGAAATAAAGTCTTAAGTTGCGTCAGAGCAGAGGTCTCAAACCCAAAAGAAGTCATGAGCCAGGCTGCAGAGGACTTTACTTTATTCTTTCTCAGAAATCTTAATCATCATTACCTCTCACCTCCCTGGGGCCTGTCACACTGCTTGGTATGCTCAGTGGAGTCACGCTGCTGGCATGGAAGGATGAAGAGGAAATGGGCTCCTGGGTGATTTCAAAGGCCCCGCAACCCTCCTACACAGCCCCCACGTGATCTGCATCTCTTTGTTCTGCCTCTTTGAGATCATTTTGAGGCTCTGGTCATTTTGCATCTCTCTCTAGTAGTTTTGAATGTCTTTGTAGTCATTTTGTGTCTCTTTGCAGGTGTTTCGAATGGCTTTGTAGCCGCGTGTGTCTCTGTGTAGTCATTTTGTGTTGCTTTGTCATTGTTTTGCATCTCTGTGGTGGTTTTGTGTCTCTGTTGTCATTTTGCGTCTCTTTACAGCTGTTTACACCTCTTTGTGGTTGTTCTGTCTCTTTGTAGTCGTTTTGCGTCTATTTGTAGTCATTCTGTGTCTCTTCGTAGTCAGTTTGGATCTCTTTGTGGCCATTCTGTGTCTCTTAGTTGTCGTTTTGCATCTCGCTCTGGTTGTTTTCAGTCTATTTGTGGTTGCTTTGTGTCTCTTTCTTCTAGGTGTTTTGTGTCGACAATGTCTATGTGGGTCAGTAACACATGATGCTGGTGTTCTTGTTGGGAGTTGCATGAAGACCGTGTGACAGAGCAACAAATATACTGCTGTCAGCCACTACTAGCTGTAAATAGGCAGAAATAACCAATAGCAGGACATATCAGGGGAACACGTCTTCTTCGTCTTCTTCTCCTTTTAATATGATTCACAGCAATGGCAGCACTCCTATTTACACTCACTCTCAGCTCCGTAAGTGGCTATTCAGCCTCTTTATATTAATGCCTTGAAGCCTTGACCCATATTCAGACCCAGACTCCCAACCAGACTCATTCTGGGTGTGTGGAAGATGCTTAAGCAGCGGCTCTGCAGGTAAAGCTGAAGATACAAGAGATTCTCCTGACTGTCAAAGCTTACCTACCTGCAGTCTTTGGGACCACGTCAGCCCGGAGCTGCAAAACACAGACAGTTCAGATCTTGGTGGCAGTATGACACATAGTGCGAGGACAGGGGAGGTGAGAGAGGCACGAAAAACTGAAGCTCTGCAGGAAAAGAAGGCTCAAAATGTCTGGAGCGTCAAATACGACAACAGCAACAATGAACAAACCGGAGCCGCTGACTCAAAGTTAGCTGTCCAGAACATGATGTGTTTTCAATATCGACTCATCTCAGAATCATTTTATTCAGAGTTTTTTCTGCAAAACGTCAGAAAACAGTGAACATTGCTCATTGGAATTTCTCTAAGCACAATGTGATTTATTCAGATGTCTTGTTTTGTCCAACCAACAGTCCAAAACCCAAAGACATGAAGTTGTTGTTAAGATGGAGTAAGAGAGTCTCGCATCCGGGAAGCTGACCCCAGAGGCCGTTTTTGCTCGAAATAAGACCTCAACTGTTGAGTATCACAATCCTTGCGTTCATGGGAAGATTCCTACTGAAATCTCTTTAAAAAGTGAGTCCTGGACGAGACGGAAGCATGAAACAACCAACGGCAAGAAACGGAACAAAACGTTTTGATAAAAGAAAGACGCAACAGACTGGAAACAAAGTGAATGAGCAGCGGTCAGTTCCACGCTCGTGCAGAGCTGCAGTAATCCCGTTTTATCATCTCGCTCTTAAATCACGCGGTTGGGGACTGACGGGGTGCATCGGCCGCAGACTGTGCGGCTTCCAGGTGAATTTCCCATGACTGACTCCTCAGAGGAGCTGACTGCACGTCGCCATCGGTGTGATCACCTGCGCATCATGTCACTGCTCTCATCCGGACTCACGCATCCATCGTCCTGCATCAGCGCGCCGCTCCGGGCAGTCACACGGACACCAAGATGGCTGAATGAGAAGTTGGCGCACTGCAACGCGTTTGAGGGCGTGAAGGCCTCTCACGGATCAGACGGCAGGATGTAAAACATGTTCTCGATTTTGGAGCTCATTAAAGCAAACAACGCGCCAAACGTTCAGTAAACACTCTCATGCTCATCTTACCTCCATCACAATGCGGCCGGCGTTAGCGCCATCAACAGTGATGTCAAAGAAAACTCGCGGGTTTCCCATGTTCAGGAAGGCGCAGGTGAGGCGGTTCTGAAGGTACGACGCACCTGAATGACTGAATGAATGAATGACACAATGAATTCCGCACGCGGCGTCAGATAATCTGGATCTATGTAGGTCTGCATGTAAGTGAGTCTATGCACCTGTGATGTAAAGCCTGCCGACAGCCAATCACAGCCACGTTCTTCTAAGAGGCTCAAGAATGGACCAATAGCAATGAAGGTGGGCGGGACTAAACGTGAGATTGTCCATAGAAACCCGGCGGGCGGAGCAGAGCACCAATCAGAGCTTTTAAAGGCGCTAGAGGTGTGAAAGTCCAACTGAGCCAGAACATGAGCAAAAACAGATATTCAACACCTGGAAGTATCTGCCAACATGTGCAAAGAAATGTGCTTATTAACAACAACAACAACAACAACAACAACAACAACAACAACAACAACAACAACAACAACAACAACAACAACAACAACAACAACAACAACAACAACACTGCTCATCTGCTCTGAGTGATATTTACATCCTGATACTTCAGGAAAAGTTTCAATTTGCCGATTAAAAAGCTCCATTACAAGTTAAAGTCCTGCAAACAAACAAAACCTTATTTAAGAAAAGTACAGCAGTACTGTCAGCTTCATGCAGTAAAAGTACAGCAGTACAGTCAGCTTCATGCAGTAAAAGTACAGCAGTACTGTCAGCTTCATGCAGTAAAAGTACAGCAGTACTGTCAGCTTCATGCAGTAAAAGTACAGCAGTAGTCAGCTTCATGCAGTAAAAGTACAGCAGTACTGACAGCTTCATGCAGTAAAAGTATGTCAATGCATCGCTGTAGATGAATCCATGCAACAGCTGTAACATTAAATACCTCAATATGAAGCGTATTCACGGCAGATTTAAACACCAGACGGCTGACTTTGTCAAATAAAGTGATTTTTAATTCTGATTCTGAGCTTCAGTTGAGGGACAAAGTAACTGTAGGTACAATGACGATTATGGTTAAAAATAAATAGAAAATAATGGCAATTACAATGTGTTACAAAATATGTGGAATAGTTTACATATTAAAAAACTTTTTTTTTCTAGCAAATCTGCAGTTAAATAGTCCATAATTTCCAAATATAACATTACTGTGATGCTCTCTTGGCAAAGAACATTACTTCTTGCTGCCTTTTCGGGGCGATGTTGGACCACAAAGTCGGAAAAGTGATTCATAGAAAAAAACGGCAGCTTTAAAAAGTGGTATTAAGAATAATTTCTGCATCTTTAACTGCGTTACTCGATGTCAGCTGACCGTTTCCTGTCATACATGCGTCAGTGTGACCTCAGACTTTATCATTTGCTAACATACGGTATGTTTACAGTGCCAACGATGATCCATTATCCAACTAATAACATTAAAATTACCATGATTAACAGTTCATTTGATACACACACGTTCTCTAATGAAAACAGCTGATTATACAGTACATAAACCCGCGTCAGGATGGGTTATACATGTCAAACGATCGAAAAACATACGAATAGCTTTCAAATGGCAGAAAATGCCATGACACACAGCTGTACTCATTTACAGTATGTCTGACCCCCCCCCCCCCCCCCACAGAGGGTGAAAACAGAGGGAAAGTTGGGAGTTTCTATATATTTCACAGTGCTGAAGGATGTCAGAGATACAATGAACCTCAGCGCTCTGCCAACGTCACGTGCACAAAATGTCCGCTGTACATCTTTTTTTTCTCGTGTTCAACGTGAGGTCAACGTGAGATCTGTTCGCTTCGTCATCAGCTTAAAGAAAAACTGTAAACTGCCCGTATCTTACACCGCAACGTAGAAACCCGACTCCAAAACAGCCTGAACTCTGTGGAAAACATAAAACCAGAATCAGTCAATAATCATCATAATAATGTGTTCACCTCCTTCATCCTTCATGTGTTCACAAAGTGGTGAACTCTCTCCATCCTCTATGAACGACTGAGTCTTTCCAGGACGCCTCTTTCATACCCAATCATGATCCTCTCACCTGTTACCAATCAGCCTGTTTACCTGTGGAACGTTCCAACAGGTGTTTCTGGAGCGTTCCACATCTTTCAGTCTGTGAAACGTGTCGCCGCTTCAGATTCACAATAAGAGATATTTACAGAAATCGATGAAGCTGATGAGGAAGAACATTAAATCTATTGACTTTGTGCTGTTTTCAGGTGAGTTTATGTCAGAGAGGATGAGCAGGTGTTCACATTCTGCCTTATTTATGGTTTACACAGCGTCTCACCTGGTTTGGAATCAGGGTTGTATTAAACGAGGAGTCTGGTGACATCATATATTTCTCTTATTGTCAACAAATCCCATGAAACGACAAAGCGGCAGTGAATGCTAACTGCTAACAGTTCAGTGTGTGCGTCGCAGGCTGATGGAGTTTCTTCCTCTGGGCCGTTGACCTCCATTAAAACACATCAGTGAGCCTCACTGAACACACACACTGTAGTTTATTCTGACTCAGTCACACACACTCCATCCTGCTGCCACAAACACTCACTACAGCACCGAATGTGGATTCATCCGCCGCTGAAAATAGTCCCCAACACATGCACTGTGTCCTCCTGCTTGAGCCACGTTTGGTACAAACTACAGTGACCTTCTGCTTTAGAAATTTGCCTTTTTAACAGTATTATTGTAATAAAAGTGTAAATTTGACCCATTTGTGAGTCTTCAGAAGGAGCCAATGGGCTTTGGGCTGAGAGCCACAGACAGGGCAGGTGAGTCAGAAACGCATGAGAGCTGCTGACAATAAGAAACATACTGAATATCAGGAGCTTCAGTCTTTAATGCAGTGGTTCCCAAACAGGGGGGTGGCCTCAGGGGGGTGTGAGGAAAGCATGGAGACGTTTGAATGAGCCAATCGTCACTGCTCCATAACGCCAAAACACAGCTGCTTAAATATTACTTCACAACTCCGGAGAGCTGACACAGTGATGATGATCGTTGGATATTTGGCCGTGATGATCGTGAGGTAAAGAGCGGGAACGTTTGTGTACAAATTAATCTACCAGGAACATGCGTGTGTGTGCCGTTCACGTATGCAAAAGAGGCCCAGAGGGAAAACGCGTGGGAGCCACTGGAGTCCTGCGTCCATCGCCTCCACGTGAACTCATCACAGCCTCCGTTAACCTGCACTTCCACTGTTAACACTGTATTTAAATCCTTCAGCCTGCGGTCTGTGCTATAGTTTAAATGCTGGTCTGCAGAGTCAGCGCTGACGTTCTGCTGGATTCTTCATACGACAGACGGTGATCACATGACACGTTTCCCTCCTGCTCCTGTTTACTGCACTGACTGACTGTCAAAGTACAGCAGGACACCCCGAAAAGACAAAGACACACAAAAACACTCACACACACACACACACACACAGAGCAGTCTTCAGCCGGTGAGGGCGGAGCTACAGCAAACGGAGGCGCAGAGGCCGGACTGGAAGATGGCTGCGGCGACGGCGTGAAGGGCGTCAGTTGTTCTCAAACAGAGACAGCAGGTCATCGCTGCTGTTGGTGGGGAGGTCGGGGGGCCCCAGGTAGGACAGCAGCTCGTCCGGGTTGGTCAGCTCAGGAAGGAGCTTAACGACAGACGCAGAAAGAGAGAAATTCAATAAACGCCAACTTTATGTAGAGCAGTTATGCTAGAGGGAGACACTGGAGGTCCATATTTATTAATCGTGCATGAAGACACTTTTGTGAAGCCACTGACTGCTCCTCACAGGGAAGATTAACCTGTAGGAGCAGCCAGTCACTTCCTGTGTCGGTGTCACATGGGTGTCGCCACTGATCCGTCCCTTCAGGAGACCAGCGGCAGGTCCTGAGTCTGTTCCCTCCGATGGGAGACGTGAACTTGAGCGCAGACTGTGATCGATTCTTTCACCTCGCGGTCGCCGCAGCGGCTGCAGGACGCAGCTTTTAAACAGCCGCACATCATCTCAACGTTCTGACTGTAACATGGCGGCTTTGAGACGGACAAATCAAGAGACAATGAACCTTGTTTGAGATCTGTCTCTGTCTCAGAAACACATTCTCAGAAGATTCTGGAGACCTGGATCGAGCACGTTAAGCTAGCAGACAAAACGTTCTGCAAAACGCCTTCAGCGCCTCGTTACGACTGGAAACGGCAGGAAACAGCTAGTCCAGACGTCCTGTCAAGATTCACTGATTTTGTTGTCAGATCTCGTCCGTTTCGTCTGCTCAGAGGGTCGGCACGTGAGGAACAACCAGTGGAAACTGCAGGGAGTTACTGGTCTCTGTCAAGAAAATAAAATGTTGACTTTTTATTTTCACACTTCGGTTTCTGTCAGCTCTGTTGGTGAGTTCACCTTTAGACAGAGAGGCTAGCTGTTTCCACCTGTTTCCAGTCTTTATGCTAAGCTAAGCTAACAGCTGCTGGCTGCAGCTTCATGTTTACCGTAAGGGCATCAAAGCGGCAGGAAATCTGTGGTTTTTCCAAAATGTCTTCCTGTGGGAGACACCCGGAGCTCTCTTATAAATGTCAGAGCATTTTTAGAGATTTTTAGCCACATTAAAGTCCTGCAAACGTGTCATCATCGGGCTTCCACTCACATCTAGTGCATGATCGGCTCCCTCGCCTCCAGGCGCTCCCGGGCCTCCCAGACCGAAGGAGCCGTCGCCCTGCAGACGGGAATTCTGGGTACCGGCGTTCCGCTGTGGCAGCGGACTGCCGGCGTCACCGAGACTGTGAACACCTGAACCGTGCTGCTGCAGGATGCCGTGGGCGTGCTCGATTCGTCCAGGATGAGGCGTCTGACGGTGGCAGAGCAGGAAGAGACACAAAGACAGAGAGAGACACGAAACAAGAGGACAACCCTTATTTTAATGTCAGAGAAATGAATTCAGAGTGGGTCAACGCTGTGCACGAGGTGGTCTTTCCTTCAGAGGCAGAGCACCAGAAGGGCGCGACAGAGGAGGAGGACTTCCTGTAAAACCTTCAGCAGACGGACGAGCAGCTGGCTGCGACAGGCGGGTTAGCGGCAGATATGGACTGAATGTCTTCTCAGTCAGTGCTGTCGACTTCAGGTTCAGTTAAAGGCTCTTCACTGAGCTCACAAGCCAGACGGAAAAGACAGTCAGTGTGACACAACAGCTCGAGAGCTAAGCTCAGACCAGTCCTACGGATACTGCTGACCTATCCGGTGCTTCAACAGTACTCTCATCCATTATTTCTGCTACTTTGTAAGAAGAAAAGAAACTAATCAAGAACAATTATTTTCTAATATGTACTACACAGCTTTACTGTGCGCATGCATGTGTTCCTTCCTTTGTTTGCAGAAGACTTGTTGCAGCGGTAACAAGTGTTGTCCACATCGACTCGAGTGAAGTGCAACCACACTTTTGATGTGTGTGTGTGTGTGTGTGTGTGTGTGTGTGTGTGTGTGTGTGTGTGTGTGTGTGTGTGCGACAGGCTTCCACACAGGGATCCACCTTCAGGATTGAGAACAGTGAAAAGGCATCACTGTCTGGTGACATAAAAACGTGCAGCATAACATGGAAAGGCTGTTAGCCTCATGTTTGCAGGTACCAAGTCCTCACAAATATACAGTTTCATCTTTCAATGATATCACCAGACGTATCCTTCAGCATTAATCACCTCTACTGGCTGAAAAGCGATCAGAGCAAAGAGGTTTGACTGCCGTCACATTCAGCTAACGAGAGCCTCGGTCTGAGCTGCACAACAGAAACCTCAAACACACGCAGCACCGCCTCCTGTCCGCGCTCTATTCATACTCTGGCTGCCATTGATGCCAACTCGAGCATTAAGGAAAACGTCCTGAGTGAGTCGAACAGAAAAGACAGCGATCCCCGTCACTGTGGCCGGAGGCCGCGACAGGAAACGGGCTGCTGCGTGCGCTCGCACAGGTGTTACGCAACAAAGAGTCTCACCTGCTCAGGCTGATACGGCAGCGGAGGCGGCGGTCCAGAGGAGGCGTACTCTCCGAGCGTCGGGGTACCGGGAGTGTTGGGGAAGTCTGTGAAGCCCGACTGGCCGGAGAATCCCTGGCTCCCTAAAACCACAACAAATGTTACTTCCAGGCAGCAAACAAAAGGAGGTCAGCGTGGACAAAAGCGTGCAGCTGGACGCGGACACGCGCAGGGGGACGGGGACGCTGAGACTGCACTCACTGGTCTCTGCTGCTGAAAAGCTGTTCTGGGTCACCTCACATCTAAGAGCAGATCATCTGTTTGACTGAGCTGCGTGACCGCGACATAGTGCACACATTATGCACAACACCAGTGGAACGAACACGTTTCCATATCTGACTCGATGTGGCACTGGTACATTTTCATGGCACCAGTATTCCCAGAATCTTGGACATAATGCACATGAATATGGTTGATTTTTATTTTTACTCTGCATCCTTTCTTACGGTCCTCATCGTACCTCATGCAGCTTCAGAAAGGTCTTGTGCATCTTAAAAGCCCTGAAAAGTTTTTCTCTCTTATGTTAAAGTCCCTCAACTAAATAAACAGTAAGTGATTTCTAAGCATTAAACGTTTATTTTCTCATTTCAGCCGACTGACACTGCCGCCGTTCTGCTGATTTCCAGCTCTCGTTTTCACTCTTCGGTGACTTTTCTTAAACTCCACCCCACCTGGCCTGGTGTAGTCGGGGGTGTTCCTGCCCCCTGCAGTCACACTCTGGTAGGGGGACAACGCCGGGCCCAGAGCGGCGATCATTTCCATCACATTAGGCAGGACCATGTGACTCGGGCTGACGGTCCGGCAGCGTTTCAGGACCGGCCCGTCGGGCTCCTCCTTTATGTGCAGGTCTGGTTTGACGGGCACCGGCCTCCACCCGCACACCGGGTCTATGGTGATCTCCTCGTAGTCCGAACTGACGGAGGAGCACACAGATGGGCTTTAATTACACCAAAAGTTACTGGACGGCAAACAGAGAGACGTCAGCGTTAACGATCTGATTTACATGAAATCCACAGATTCAGACTCACTTCTGGATGTAGACCAGAATCCCGAGCATGTACTGGTCCACCTCCAGCCCCTCGAGCAAAGCCGTTTTACTGTGAACGACAGGAACAAGCTGCTGGTCACGTTTCACGCTGAGAAAACCTGATTCTGAAAGGCGCCACGAGACCAGGACACAGAACCTACTTGCACACGGGACACCTCCAGGTCCCTCTTTCACAGTTCAGCTGCAGGTAGGACTCCAGGTCGAAACACTACGACATAAAGAGGCCAGCATGAGAGACCTCACTCCTCTGTGTGGGCGGATGTAAACAGGTGCGTGTGTGTGAGACTCCACCTGTATGTGTCTGCAGTCGTGACCTCTGGCTGGCAGCTGGATCCTTCTGAACGTGATCGGGCATTTGAGGGACACTTTGATCGCCGTCTGCTCCACGCCGTCCTCCCCGTTCAGACCAGGGGTGCCGGGGATGGTGCCGCTGCTGAAATTTCTCTTTACTGAAACAAAGAGGGATAAGCGGGAGGCAGAATCACGCTGCTGCTCTGCCAGAAGCACGTTCCTGAAGCTCAGGACAACTCAGAGCAACGTCTGCAAGTTCAAGGACCAGTTTGAAGGATTTAGTGACATCTAGTGGTCACATTACAGATTGCAACCATTGCCAAATGGGGCCCTATTGATGCAGTAACATGTCAATAGTGGTAGAACTAGTACCTCAGAATTGTATTTAAGTGCAGTACTTGAGTAACTGTGATACAGAACCACTGGTTTCACTTCGTTTTTGCACCAAGAGGACAGTTTCAAATCCCACTCAGCTGGACTTCAACTCACTCTTCGTGATGCAGTGCTCGGCCGGCAGGAGCCTCTTCTTCATCAGACCCTGCAGGACAGACCGGACAGACGGCCGGTGGACCAGCTGCAGCACAAACAGGTGGGACTACGGAGAGAGAGGAGGGGAAAAATGCTTAAAAAGGGATTTGATGGAAGGTAACGTAAACGTGTTGGACTGTGGGAGCGTGAAGCGCAGACAGGAAGCGGTCACTCGTACTCACACAGCAGCAGGCTGTTACTGTGATCTGTACGGTGTTACGTCCCGGCTGACACACTTGCTTTAGGTACAAGGGCTTGTGGGAAGTTTTGTTGTCGCCTCGTTCAATGCACAGAGGAGTTGCATTGACGCTGACCTGATGCAGAAGGAGAGAAGGGACAGAATTAAACGACAAGCGGCGCCGTCACCATCACAGAAGCTCGGTTGACGACTGATTGTCATTCACAGTTGCAGTTAACAGTTTAATTGTGGTTTTATGCTCATTTGACGCACCGTGACTCACACCGGTCACCTCAGAAGGCCAGAAATGTGTTCTCATACGAGCCGAGACAAGCAGCAGTAAGGTTTCAACAGCCAAGCTCTCCTTTTCCATGTGTTTTTCCTGACATTGAAGCCTCAGGCAGAGTTTATTTACCTCAGCCTTTCTTCTTTTCAACAGTTCTAGCATGCAGCACAACTTTCAACTGCATTTACAGAACATCAGCACAAAAATGAGCAGATATGTAAATATTAAGAAGCTGAGTGCATCAAGCTAAACAGCTGGTGGCGCTATTCTCCAGTAAGGTGGTTTAAACCTTTGCAGAGGAGGACAAAGTTTCATTCTTTATATTGTTTATTGCCTCGTCATTGTATTGATTATAGTTTTGCACTACTGAACTTATTGTTAGTCAGGCTGAAAGACAACAACAACAACGTTTCACTTTTCTAGACCAGTTTTTGATTTTCATCCCGGCTGCTGCTTCACCTTTAACAGGTGAACCTCAAATCATTCTGTGAGTGAATTATCATCACGGCATTCAAGTTTAACAGTCAATTAATTCACGTTTCAATTTCCATGTGAAAAAACAGCATTTTTAACATTATCTGTCCTCAGGATGACAAAAAGAAAAGAAAAAGGCCAAGAAAAGCACAAGATTATAAGAAGGTGGAGAAGAAAGAAAAGAAGAGGAGAAAAAAAGAAAAAAGAAGGAAAAGAAGAAAAGAACAAGAAAAGGAAGAAAAAGAAAAAAGAAGAAGAGGGAAAAAGAAAAATATGAAGAAAAAGAAGAAGAGGAAAGAAAAGAAGAGGGGAAAAAGAAGAAAAAAGAAGGAAAAGAAGAAAAAGAACAAGAAAAGACAGAAAAAGGGGAAGAGGAGAAAAGAAAAATAAGGGAAAGAAGAACAAGGAAAAGAAGAAGAAAAAGACAAAGAAGAAAAACAAGAGAGAAAAAAGAAGTACAAGAAAAAGAAAAACAAGAACAAGAAAGAAGAAAAAGAGAAAAAGAAGGAAAAGAAGCAGAAGCAGAAGAAGCAGAAGAAACAGAAGAAGAAGAAGAAGAAGAAGAAACAGAAGAAAGAGAAGCAGAAGAAGAAGAAACAGAAGCAGAAGAAGAAGAAGAAGAAGAAGAAACAGAAGAAAGAGACGCAGAAGAAGAAGGCGCAGAAACAGAAGAAGAAGAAGAAGAAGAAGAAGAAGTGGTGTCTGCTTACCTGTACAGAGGCGGGCCAGTTGGTGTTCATCTGTCTGTCCTCGTGGTGGTAACACTTAAACTGCAGCTCCAGATCCGGTCTGCAGGGGGCGACACAGCACAAACCATGAGAGGGGCTGGGTGGGGTTATCAAACACTCCTCATTTGTTTTTCCTCATCTGGTGTTTTTAAAATCGCTCAGGAAGAGAGGTGTGTTCTCTCTGAAGCCACATGTTCTGTTCCAGAGGCACATTTTATTCATATTTGTCTGTTTTTCACCTGATCTCAGCAGAGACTAGAAGACTAGTCTGAGGTTATGACACTGGACAACATACAACAACAACATCAGAGTCAAGCTTTCACTACGATCTCCAGTTTTTCCATGAGTTGGCTCTCAGTGCTCATGAGAACACCCTGTTACCAAGATCTCTGGCAGGAAGCGGGATTTCATGCTTCTAGCTTCTTCTTCTTCTCTTGTGTCCCAACTGTTACTGGACACATTTCCACTGCACGTAACTTCAGGTGTGAGAACGCTTTCGTTATCTGGTCACCACGTATACAATCGCTGTTTCTGGGGAAACCGTCTTTTTGTGGTTAAAAGGTATTTTAAGTCCACCGTGTGGGAAAATTTACTTTCGACTCCCTGACAAGCGACCCCGCGGAGGATTCCTCAGCACAACGAGCGCATGTGTTCTGAAGGCACGCGAGGTAAAATCAGCCGTCCTACCTCAGCATGAGCGTTTTGTACACCGAGTCTCTCAGCTGGAAGGCGTGGTTACTGACGGCCAGGTTGTGCTCCAGCCTGAACGGCTCCAACACGACGCCGTCTCGCACCGGGAAAGTCAGGCGCAGGTCGTCGCTGGGGTTACCTGTGGAGGGAAAGCAGAGGAGGCTTTTAGGATGCTTAGCTGGAACTTCTACCGGGAGAGCGAGAAGCTTTTGGGGAACTCTGTTTTTCTTGGGATACACTAACGTCCAGACAAAGCATGAAACTGGAACTCTGCGTTCTCCAGGTGAGATGTACCTGGAGAAAGTGTTTACTGTTTCCTGCAGCCAGTCTCACCTGTGGAGGGCTGCTGGGTGCTGATGTTGGGTTTGATGTCCGGTGGGAGGTAGGGGGGTTTGGCGTCCTGGCCCGGGGACAGGTAGGGAGGTACGGACGTCCCGGGCGTCATCGGAGGCGTGGGATTCCCTCCCATCGGCGAGCTGGGATATCCGGGCATCACTCCGCTCCGACCTGGCTGAGAGACGAGGACGAGGACGAGCGTTTAGAGCGTCAGATCTTCAAAGCGTCTCAGGTGAAGTGAAGAGCTGGACTCCCTCGAGGGGCGGAGCTGAGTGCACATATGACTTACCCCGCTCACCGCAGCCTGCGTGAAGGCATTGTATCCTCCTGCTCCTCCGGACGGCACGCCGCCCTGACCGTTGAACGGCTCTGACTGCGGAACAGACAGGAAACATGACGGTCAGCTGACCGTCCATCAGATCGACCAAAAGAGCTTGACGGCATTTTGGAAATTAGATCCGTGTGCCCGGAGGCTCGCAACAGAGAAACAAATACCAGATTAAATCCCCGCCGTCGTCACATTTTTCCGATTTGTCATCAAGCGTTTTCACTGTCAAATAATTGACATTTATGGATCATCAAATACTGACGTCAGCCTAAAACATCCAGAGTCTCTGGTTTGTGAAGGAGAAGCCAGCGGAACCGATTACCTTATAGTACTGTGGAGGGTTGGGCTGGCCGGTGCCGGTTGGGAACTGAGCCGGGTTGTGCGATCCAGACGTGTACTGTCCCATGAGGGGCATCCGAGCAGAGGGGTACGAGGGCGAGGGGACGCACCGCTGCTGCGGCCCAGCGGGATACTGCAGAGGCTGGTTCGGGTACCCTGACATCCCACCGGAGCTGTACTGCTGCACCGGAAAACCCTGGAAACAACAGGACTTTCAACAAAACCGATGCACGTTCAGCCCCAAAACTCGAGGTGACCACCAGCATCAGTGGCATTAAACACAGTGATGGAACAATAAACAGGAGGTCCTCCATCACGCTGGGCTCGGTTGAGGGGAATAAATGATGAATTGATTGTCAAAGTAGTTGTTGATTTATTTTCCGTCGATTGATTAGTCAATCAATCGACTAACTGCGTCAGCTCTAATCATCACTGCTGCGTTCTTATCTGATACGAACAGCTGAACTGGTGGAGCTTGTGTACAAGGACTACATATTCAATAATCAAACACACTGTGTATCTGTGAGTCGTGTGTTTGCTGTTCGTTTGAGGACCCCCCCCCCCCCACTGACCTCTGAATGAAAAGGCCGTTTGAGCCCTTGCTGGCCGCCTGGATAACCTCCATGCTGCGGCATCTTCTGAGTCTGGGCAGGGTGGGAGGGATACAGGCTTCCGGTGGTGGGCGGAGGTCCGGGCCTGGAAGAGACCATCCCTGGAGGAGGGCCGCGGGGGCCCGAATGAGACAGGAACTGGGTGCTGTAAGAGGATGCTCCACCCATCTGGGAGGGAAAAGGAAGTACGACAGCGCGGGGTAAAAACACAGTGTTGAGAGTGGGGGGGGGGGGGGGACTACGGCGCTGTAGAAGAAGTTCTCTTCAGGCTTTAAGGATTTTATCAATAAACCATTTGTGACCCGAATCATCATGATGTTTTTCACTCAACGTCGGCCAAAGAGGATTCTTTCAATAAGCTCATAGTTTATCAACGGACGTCTGTGGAGGAGACGACCGAAACATCTGGCCAGTCGGGACAGATGTCCTCCTCTGAGACATGTGATAAATATGACCCCAGAACTTTCTCGAAAGAAATGAGCCACATTTAATGTAAAGCTAAAGTATGTACAGTGACATCTACGCTGTTGGACAGCCTGTAGTTACTCTGCTCACATGCCTGGAAGCAGTAATATCAGGACCATGTGCTCCTACAGCCACTTTTGACAACTGTATTTTGTACATAGAGTCAACACTCTGTCAAATTACGTGATGTCTCTGCCTCTGACGTGCCCTGAATCTGTAAGCAGCATCTGCGTTTGCGCTCCTCCCATAGACCTGCAACCAAACATCACGACTCCGTACCAAACACTGTGAGAAATGGTCTGAAGAACTCTGACTCAAAGTTCTTCAGACCATTTCTGAAGAACTTAAAGACTGAGAGGCTTTCGATAAATAATCTAAATGTGACTTTGGGCAAAGTTTAAAAGTAGTTTTTCAGCCTTTTCAGACGTTTACCTGTCCATAGCTCAGCTCCTGGTTCTGCTTTTCCTGTATTGCTGCAACAGTTGCCGTGGCGGTGGCAGTCGCTGTGGCGGCGGCAGCGGCAACAGCGGCGGCGGCAGCCTGAGTGAAGTCAGAGGGAGGACGAACGCCCAGACCGGCGCCTCCACTGTTACCGGAGTAACTGCAGGGGAAGACGGGGAGATGAGTGGGCGGCGAGCTGAAGGCATGAGTGTGTGAGGTGTCATCGCGAGCGTGAGTCAGAGCCGTGGGTGAGAGCCGCCATGCTGACATATGCTGACACAGAAACCAGCAGAAATAGCACGAAACGAACGGCGCAGCGCCACAAAAAAAACACGCGACAACGCCGTTCAGTCGTCAAAGTCACGTGGGAGAGCATCACAGCCGGACACGAGCGGCGACGCTCCTCGCACAAACTGCTCGGCGCTGAACGAGAGGAAGCTCAAAGTTATGAATTTCTTCACTACACAGGTGATAATTATGACTTCCACACCTGCTGCTGTGAACAGCTCCCATGATGTTTCCTTATGTGACGTTTATTATGTCTGTTTCCAGGATTTTAAAACAATCGGCCGATCGACCAGAGCCAAAACAAACTGAGCTGAAATCAGGTTTTTTAGATGAATTCTCCCTCTAACAGGTGGGTTTTTAGCCACGCCAGCAATGCAGCTGTAGGGGTGGCAACGGTCCAGCCTGAAGCAGGTGCTGGACTGACTGAATGTGGTTCAGATGTTCACGGTCCCCTGAGGATGGATCCCTCAGACTCCGGTGATCCTCTGAGGTTCCCATTTATGGCTCAGAGTGAAATACCAGAACAACTGTCTGATGGATCGTCATGGACTTTGGTTCAGCCATTCACGGTCCCCAGAGGATGAATTACAATCATTCTGATGATCCCTTAACTGTCCATCAGCAGGTGAGCATTTAAAGGTGTGTAATTAGCAAACGTTAGCATGCAAATGTCTGCATCTCACTGTCAGCATGTCGGCATTTAGCTCAAAGCGCGGAGCTGCTGGCACGGCTGTAGACTTGTTACGTGTGATTAAGTAACGGGTGCGATACCTTCCACCGTAGCCTGATCCTGGGTTGTAAGCAGCGCCGGGACGTCCGTACATGACCGGCTGGCCGTAACCTTTCGAGACGGCCTCTCCGTACGACTGCTGGCCCATGAACTGGGAACCCATGCCGGGACCCATGCCGGGGCTGCCGCCGGGCATCATGTGCCCGCCAGAGCTCTCGCCCGGACCCATGGGTGCACAGAACACCTACACAGGAAACGGAGAGAGTGACATGAAGTCAATCAGAGGAAGGATGGTGGAGGAGAGGCTGAGGTGACACTTTACAGTCAGACTGAGTCTCATGGTGAATCAAAGTGAAACTGGCACTAAAACACGAAGCAGAAAGAAGACGCAGAAGCACATTTTCTCATCCGAGAGAGACGGGCATCCCTCAAAACCAGAAAATCACTCCAGCCGATTTCAATCTTGCACTTACAGCCGCCTTTCTTTTCTCTGAGTTTCAGGAGGTCATTTTCCAGGAGGTTTCCTGGAAAAACTACACAATTTGGTACTGACTGCAGGGACAGTCCTTGAAAGAAAAGCTCCATTTAACCAGGCAGGACGCCACTAACATTTCTTTGTCATTACCGATCGATCTGCAGATCCTCTGGCTTCCAAAGTGACAGAAAACTATTGAAAAATGCAGCTGAAGACACAGTTTGAATATAAAGCTTGTGGGTATTTGAAATCAAATGTTCTGCTGCAGCTCTCCCACATCCGACTCTCAGAAGCAGGAACAAATATTATTTAATAAGATGTGAAAGTTGCAGTGAAAAAGGCTCCAAAGAGAGTAAAAATATGTGAAGACTGAGACACATCTATCAAGCAGCTCACTCCTACTCACGGTGAGGTGTAGGCGTGACCTTTAACAGCATCTTGCAACTGTTTATTTACGACTGCGTGGACTTAGCCTACGTCTGCTCCATTGATAACTATGCTGGTGATGGAGGCGGTGTTAAACATCAAACATGATCACAAGCCCCTTCACGACAGCGCTGACGAGCGGACGGAAAGAGAGCGTTCAGAAAAGCAAAGCCGGCTTCGCGTTCGGCGTCGTTCAGTAGTGTGAGAGAAGTGGTGTCAGCCGACCACCCCGACCTTTAAACATCGTGACCAAACACAGGCAGGCCTGCAGAGCGCTCTCTAACCTGACTGCTCAGCACATTTAAGGCAAAAGAAAACGACTCATACGTTAAATGTCACTTAAACTCTGAGTGGCTGATCGTTGGCCCACTGCGGGGCAGCAGAACCCGGCTGTGAACACAACACCGCCGTTAACATCTCACATCAGAGCAGATATGGTGAGCTCGTCAGCAGACAGTTGTTACTGCGAGAGCCAAACGACGGGCTGAGCGTCGCCGTGAAGCTCGTTAAAGCTGCTAATTTAACACCTCTTCTCACACTGTCACATGCCATTTGTCCTGAAAGTATCGATCAAAGCTGCTTTGTATCAATAAAAGTCTGATTAAATTTGGCTTAAATCTATCTGTGGCGATCTGATCATACGCGCTTTGACAGTAAATATACACCCGCCCCTCTGCTCTGCTCTGATTGGCTCCTAATAGCACATAAAACAGGAGGAGACAGAAAACGTCCCCGGGCGCTGAGACATGTGTTACCTGGCTGTGTGTGGGATTGGTCACGCCCCACACTGTGGTTACTACAGAGAGAGATCCCGCGTGCTGATTGGTGCCTGGTTGCCAAGAGACTGGGTCATTTAGGAAGGGGCCGTCACTGCTGCAGAAGGACATGAAGGCGAGTTACTGGTTAGGAAGGTTCAGGAGAGCATTCATCAAGACATCGACCACATCGCAGCGTTAAGGACAAAATGTTGGACACGTCATCAGGGCGTCTTTGTCCTGCAGCCCAACGAAAGGTACATCAGACACCTTGAGCTAACCGTTAACCTGCGCTGGTTCACTCATCCGACGGCTGAGGTTACCCTCTGCCTCCTCCTTTAAACCATTTCCTGAGCAGGAAACGACCACAGCAGCGTTACTGTCACACACGTCCACAGAGGGAATCTTCACCAGCAGGACTGAAGCAGGTTTTTACACTTCACTGTCAATTTCTCTCTTTTTATGCAAAGTCTCATAAGCTTTAGCTGTCAAACACACGTCTGCAAGCCTGAGCGGAGCGCCTTTCTGAGGCTGCCTGTCCCGCCAACACGTCTCCGGCTTTCATGGCTTCCCGGAGAGAAACAGAGCAGTCAGCAGGCTTCGAGGCCGCGCTCAGCAGCCGACTGTCCTCACAGTCTGTGATTACGCATGTGAAGCAGGCCGAGCCCTGTTTGGTGGAGTTCATTCACTTTTTCTGTCTCACCTGTACAGGTATATGCTTGGCGGTGACGCCACTCAAGACCTGTCCCTCACATTCACACGCGACGCTAACAGAAACGTCTGATTTCCATCGGCGGAGCTCTGACTGGAGCCGAGCTGACACTGTTCCAGTTTGATTCAGCCCCACGTCGGTCGGCGCCGACCAGTTTCAGCAGCCGTCGTTTCACGAGCAGTGTCGTCAGTGACCCGGGCCGTGACGCTCGTCTCTGGCTGGTTGGGTTTTGGTGCGAGCAGCTCCACAGGCTGCCGTCAGAGGGTCCCTCATGAACTGTGGTGAGCTGGTTTAATCACTGCAGCCGTTTGTCACATGTTGAGGCTAAAACTGAGGCCTTGAACGAGACAAAACAGGCAGATATCATCTGCTGCTCCGTGCATGTCTTTCTAATCCCTGCAGTTCAGAGCAGAAGCGCACAAAACAACGCTGCCTTCCTCTCTTTTTGTCAACACTGTCGAGGTCGTCTTGTTTGAATAAACTTTATTGGCACTGTCACGAAGCCAGTGAGGGGTTTCCCTGCGTTTGAGCAGCGCTGTCATTGTTCTCAGGTGCGATGAAATATCGCATCGTGTAACGTGGCGGACGGAAACGCTCATTTACTCCAAGTTTATTTGGAGGAAACTGAAGCTTCGGCTCAGTGAAGGCAGGTAACCCAACGAGATCCTGACTGTGATCCAGACCCCCAGGATCCACGACAAATCCAGCACTGAGCGGAGCAGGTGAGGCGTCGTGAGGTTCACCTGAGGACACTGAGCGCAATGTCACCGCGGCGTGTGTGTGTGTGTGTGTGTGCGTGTACCTTTGTGGATTCGAAGGCAGGGAGGGTTTCATGGAGTTGAGGGGGTTCATCGGATGAACGGGGGGATCGTTCGAGAGCCCCCGCTGTCCTCAAAAGGCAGCCCTAAGAGGGACAAAGACGCATAAAAAGACGGTTACTCAGAGCTCATTTACTGCACAGCAACAATTTATCATCGCTGAAGCCCACACTGTGTGCACAAAGACACTGTGCCCTCCCACTCAGAGCCACTCACTTTAATCTGTGTGTGTGTGTGTGTGTGTGTGTGTGTGTGTGCGCACATCAAAACGTTAGCCTATCACTGACTGCTGTAGCTCTGATACCTCTCAAAGGAGGGGGAGGGGTGCTGCAAGCTAAATTTAGCTTGCTGATTTCAAAAGGAATTTAAGAGAACAGAGATGTGAAGAGGCAGCCTCTCCTCTCAGCAGCACATCAGTCGCTCGCTCGCACACACACACACACACACACACACTCATCCCGCTCTTCCATTCGGATCCTTTAATGACACCCCTGCATGTTTATCTGCACGCTTGCTTCCCTCCGTCGGTACCAGATGTTTTCACCATGCTCGGCACATTCCTCGTCCCCGCTGCGCCGCCGCGCTCCTCCCGCCTCCCGCTAATGATTTTCTTTATCTGACGCTTTCCAACCGACATGCTAATTTTCCAACATCAGAGCCTCGAACACCCCCCCCCCCCACACACACACACACACACACTTCTTCTCTTTGCTTTCCTTTTTGCACTCTGCAGATTTGGGTCAGACGCCCCACATATTGTGTAGAAGGAGGCGGGGGGGGGAGGGGGGGTTGCTCAGATCACATGACCGTTGTACCTGATTTCCCACCTATCAAAAGGCACTGGCAGCCTCCAGACAGCACCTTGTAACTAAACCACACAAAGGGAGGGGGACATGTAGGACGTCTGTCTCCGTCAGATGTTGAAAGTGAACACGAGCAGCACAGACTGTACCTGCTGTGGATGATGGAGACACCACGTTCCCTCACACTCGCTTCGCCTCTCCTAACCTCCACTTCCTGACCTCAAGCAGCAGCTCCGCCTCTCCACCCAGCGGCTTTCTCGCCTCGTCCTCTCCCTCTGACCTCTCAGCCACCGGCCGACCCTCCGAACCAGCTTTCAGCTCTCTGCGCTGAAGCAGGTCAAAGATAACAGTTTATGCTTTAACCATCAGCCGCATCTCTTTCTACACTCCAGCACCGGAGCTGCAGCCAACACTGACTCTCACTGTCGCATAAACTGCAGATTATCAACAGTTCGGCCTATAAACCATCAGAAAACACACCCTGAGCCTGAGGTGGTTTCATCAACGAGCTCACTGCTCAGAATCCAAAGAGGGTCAGTTTGTGAAATGTAATTCAACACAGAGAAGCAGCAAACTGTGGAAACAACAAACAAGTGGCAAAAATTACAATTATTTCAACAGCTGCAGATAAATCTCCTCATTAATTAACTGAGCTGTCATTAACTGACAGTCTGCACATCATGTGCACCAACTGATTCAGACTTTTTTTATTATTCATTAATCTGACATTTATTTTCTTGATTCCACGAAACGTCAACACGCTGAAAAACGCTGCTTTTAATTTCTCACTCTTTGAGGTTTCGGGTTCTTTAACGGTCTTGTTTTGTCAAACTAGAGTCCAAAATCAACAAATATTATATATATAATATCCAATTTACAATGAAAAAGACAAAGAAAAGCTGCAACCATCAAACGTTTGATCATTACTTTATGTTTACTGTTGCAGACTCTTAATTTGAAGAGCCAAAATGTTGATATATGCAGCGTGGATGCAACTAATGTTTTCATCACTGATTAATTCAACCACGTAACGTCTGTAAGATGTTCAGACGTCTTTATACGTGCCTGAACGACAGCCCAAAACGCCAAATTATTCAGTTTACAGCGTTATAAAGCTGTTCCTTAAATGACGGAAACGTTGAGTCAAATATTAAAACAGCTGCTCAAAACGTGAATATTTGCTTGTTTTCTTTAGTTTCTGTGCAAAACATGAAGCTAAAACTAATTCATTCACATTATTAATAAAACACATAATAACAAACAAGCATTTGTGGATAAACATGTTTATATTTCACAGGAGAATGAAAAAAAAAAAAGTAAAAGTTCAGTCTCCTGCAGCCTTCATCATTAATCACTTTGATAAGTGATTAATCGTTTGATTCTTCATGCTTCCCGCCTCTTAAACGTGACGATTTGCTGATTTTTCTCCTCTTAAATCACATGAAACTGAATCGTTTTGAGGTTTGGCTCCCGGTGAGAACACATGTGGCGGAGTCACTTCAGGCTCTGGATAACTTAAACTGATCGACTGATGGAGACAAAAACCAGCAGATAATAAATCCTGCCACTCGTGGCAGCCGTATGGAAAACTGTAAAAATCAGCTGCTTACATATGAATGCACGAGTAACAATACTCTAGTCATAAAACAGTCACATGGGCCAATTTTTCTGCATTACTACTACTTAACCGACTTTTTCCTACTCATACTTTTACTCTCGAATACTTCCTCCATCACAACTTACAGGAGTCAATAATGGACACAACACAGCGACTTTCAGTACTTATCACTCGTCCAGGTGTCTGATATAGATGGTTTTCTCTGTTTTATTTTATTAAAAATTGAATGTCTTTGGTTTTGGACTGTTGGTGGGACAGAACGAGACATGTCAGGGTGTCCTCCTCTGCAAAACGTCTGTCAGCTCATTGAGAAAAACAATAAGCAGACGAACAGATGGCAGTAATCTGTCAGCTGCCTTCAGTGAGACAGCGTTCATTCAGGGGCGCAACTCAGGTGTCAAAGTGATGACAAACAGGAAACGCATCACCTTCAGCCGCCACCTGTAACCGGCTGAGGGGGTGAGTGGCGTCGCGCCACCTGAGCTAACAGTCCGGCCTGACGAGCCCGCCAGAAAACAACCTGCATCTGAAACAAAGCCAACAGCTGAGAGCGGCGTCACATGACCGCCACAGCTGTACAGTCACATCTGTACAAACACGCACAGCAGTTCATGAAAGGTCAGAAAACCGAGGAGACCGCGGACAGGTGATTCTGTTATTCAGCCTGCAGCAACAAAACACCTGGCCGGACACAAGACGCAGCACAAACGACGTCCTGGAATGATTGAATCGACGTCTCTCTGACAACAAAACTGAACTCATGAAGAACTGCTGGATTCAACTGCATTAGTTTTACCTGAAAATCCAACCACGCTGTTACTGTCTCCACTGACTGATTAATCATTCGATCTGTAAAACGTCAGAAAATCATCTGAAATGTCAGTCACAGCCCTCTAAAGGCGAGGGTGACGTCTTAAAAACCCACTGACATGAGTTTTGTATCACATAAGAGAAAAGCAGCTGCGTAAAACAGAAACCAGAACTACTTCAGCTGCAAAAATGACTCAAACAATCAAAACATTTGCAAACGAATCATTTTTCTGTCGATCTGCGACTCAACCAGGCGATCACTGAGGGGAGCCTGGCAGGTAAACTGACACAGATCAGAGGAAAACACGTCTTTCCTGCTACTGAAAAAACACTTTTTAACAACAATCCTGCTTAACAATAACGCCTGGAAACTGAAAGCACTTGAAAGCTCTGAATGAGCAAATGACTGATGAAGGCCACTGCCTGATAACTCGTCTGCTGGATGAAAACACGCTGAACAATACGTGAGATTAACTGGTTGATCTGCAGCACGTGCCTTTAATAAAGCACTAATTAAGAGTGTCAAAGGGATCTGAGAGATCGCCAATTAACAGCCTCTTAAATACAGAAGAGGCAAACGACACAAGATGTTACTGCTCCGAGGAATAAAAGACTGTCACACGGACAAAAGACGTCCAGAAATGGTGAAGAGAAGACAAATAAAGGTCTGGAGGACTGAGGTGTGTGTGTGTACGTGTGTGCTGGCATTAAGTGTAATGGACAGCACGGTGTGTGCTACAGGTGCCTGATTTGGATCAATGAATGGTACACAATACACAAGGAGCCCAGGAAACACACCTGGATGCTTCACTTCAGCCTGCAGTTTTCAGTCTTTTTAACCACCTTCTTTATCTCTGACCCAAAGTCAGTCAGTCTGGCTTCGAGCCAAGACAACATGTTGTTGTACCCATGATACATCCAGGAGGTCATGGCCACAGAGAAAAACAGGCACTGGACACCTCACAGACACACCGCAACACAACAACAACCCATGCACATTGAAGCAACTGTTGAGAAACACCCAGAGTACCGAGAGAGCCTGAGCATTTCTTTCACGCTGTGGCCATTCATCTGTTGATGAGATGACTGTCAGCGCGATGCAAATCTCCACCTGCAGCCTGCTTCTGCAACAACACAGCCACAGCGTGCTGCTCGCGTCTGCAGCAGACAGAACAAAGCATTTGAGCAGTGTGCTGGCTGTGGAGGAGCGCAGCCTCTCCGTGTCTGCACATCACGAAAAAGCGGCGCGGCAGATGTTTTCTTCCACCTACCTGTCCGCGCCGCTTAACACACGCTGGTATGTTGCAGTTCACCGCGAAACACGAGTAGAAATAGGAAGTGTTAATAAAGAAAAGCTCTGTTTTGTAAAGCTGCGGTTTGTTAGTGCCGTGGCTTCAAGTTTGAATAATCTGTGGTTGTCTTGTTGGTTGTGTGGAGCCGGAGCGGTGGAGGGTCTTTAACACGCCGCCGCCGCCGCTGCCGCGCTGCTGGCTGAGCCGCTGGCACCGTTAGCTACCGAAGGCTACTTAGCTCACGTTAACTTTGTGTAACGGCAGCTCGTCTTTCGTTACACCGAGTGAGTACGTAGCCACACAGCAACGAAAGGCGCTAGCTAAAGAGCTAACCGCGCTATCTTGATAAGTAATTGCCGTGAGAGGAGCTTACCTTCTGCCTGCCCCTGCTGCCAGACGATGAAGCCGCTGGACTGTAGACAGTTAAGTTAGCTAACGTTAGCTAGCAACACAGTGTCGCAGTCGGGCTAACAAGACAAGGCTGCTGGATAACCGTGTTGTCGAGCGATGTTAGACTCATCACACATTTTCTCTTTGTTTTCACATCCCGGACTGTTGAGGAGTAAGTGCACTATCCAGCACTTCAAAGAGTGTCGTGCTGCTGGTATTTATTACAAACTTCCGTGCGGTGTCACCTATTAGCAGTATTATTAAGTAATAAGGCTAACTAAGCACCTAGCCGAGGTAATTAGAGTTAGCTTGTTGCAGGCTGTGTTTGGGCAGGCCATAACCTGGCAGCTCGGTGTACCTTCCTCATTGCACAATGAGCCGCTATAATATATTCATGAGATCACAGGGCTAATGTCTCCCACAGAGAAAGGCATTTTCCTGTCCCTCCTCCTGCAAGTCAGGCGGCTGACTGACTGCAGACCAGAGCAGCAGATCATTTCAGAGACGAGGGTGGAGGTGTGCGCGCGGGCGCGCGTGCGTGTGTGTGGTGGAGATCATGGAGAGTGACGTCACCCGTAAGCGATCACGTATGTATGATCCATGTATGTAACATGGTCCGTGGTCTCCTCTCAAAGCCATCGTGCACCTGCAACTCCTACATGTATGTCACACGTCAGCTCCTCAGCAGCGCGCGCGCGCACACGCACGCACACACACACACACACACACACACACACACACACAGAGGTAGAGTCTGTGTCACTTGAAGCAGGCAGTGTTTCAGCAGCAGGCCTGCAGCCAGTGTTTTGGAGTCATTAGAGGTGTCTGCAGTGTCTTGCCAGAGGGCAGTGCAGCGTGGAGAATAAAAAGTCCAACCTGCCGTGTTTTTCAGACCTTGTTGCCCTGGAAACAGGTGCCGAGATTTCCCATTTCTTCATTTTTTCTCTACACTATCCATATCACCCCCCACCCCCCACCACCACCTCTACACTCCACACACTGCTGCTGCCTTGCTGCTTCCTCCCCCACGACCTGCCGCATAGTACAATCACACACACACACACACACACACACACACACACACACACAGTTTCCAATCTACTGCAGTCATTTCACAATGTCACAGGACGGACTAACCGACTCTTCCGCGACACACAAAACCTGAGAGCGCCGCCGGATCCCTGACCCTGCTTTGACTCTGAGGCTGAGCAGCCGTCAGTGCTGCAACGATCTGACCTCCAGCAGGAGAAAAGGGGGAGGTGGGGAGGTGGGGAGGGTTGAGGAGACAAAGAGGGAACGACTGAAATCAAGGACTGGTGGGAGTAAAAACAAAGCTGGCTGCACGCTCGGATTCAGCAATGTGGCTCATCTCACTCGTGTGTTTGTGGTGTGGGCGAGGGTAAAGTAGTGAAGTCAGCTTTATTTATTAAAGATCAGTATCACAAATTTTGCCTCAAGGGGTTTTACAGTCCATACAGCGTCCAACACCTCCGTCCTTAGACCCTGAAAAACCTGTTAATGGTAAAACTGGAAGAAACCTCAGGACGAGCAACAGACTGTGGACGCCTCCTCCAAAACAGAGTTGTGTTGAAAGCATCATAGAAGTGCGTGACACGGACAGGGACACGGACAGGGACAGGGACGGGGACGGGAAAAGTGCCTACTTGCTTTCCCTTCTCTCAAAATGTTCACCCAGTTGATTATGCTCACGGGAGCGTCGCGTGGAGTTTGGGCAGATGGTTCACCATATTGCACACGCACCCATTTCATAACTGTAGGTGTTATTTTGAATATTCATGAATAAAAGTGGTGAAGAGTGGAGGCGTGTGTGCCGCAGAGACAGAGACGGGCCGGAGACATGCACTCAAACCGGCTCTGTCTCCTCACTTTCAGGCCTTTTTAAGTCATCCTTGTGTTTCTGCAGTGTTATGTGTGCATACCATTGTAGTGACTTCTCTTTGGCAGGAGGCAGAGCATTCCTGGGAAATGGCTGACCCAGAATAACACACACAGACGCAGGATGACTGAGGGTCCTCCACCCTTTCGTTACTCAAGTGCACTTTAACCGCTGTTTCCTAACGGACGGCTGACATTTGTTGTGGAAAAGCACCGACGCACTCATCGTATATGCAGCTGGAGCAGCAACGCACATGACTGTCATCACAAGAACTCATGACACTGGCTGCCCCTCGCTGCTCTATAACTCCACTGTCATGTCCTCAAACCATACAAATCGTAATTTCTACCCTGCTGTCATCTCTGACCTCCCCCAGGGCTCAGTGAAAGTACATTTACTCGAGTACACGGCTGCAGCGTCATCGCTGAGGAATCTTTCAGTCTGTAAAATGTCAGTTTAAAATGCTCCTCACAGCTTCCACGAGCCCTCGATGATGTCCTCAGACGTTTGGTCCGATTAACAGTCCAAAACTCGACTGAAATCACTAATCAATTATCAGAATAGGCTGCAGTACTCAGTCGAGGCTGTGGGAACAAATATGAGTATGTAGTATTTTCTGTGACTGTACTTCTGCTCCACTCAGAGGGAAATATGGTACTTTTTATGCCACAAAGCAGTGCAGTGGTGGAAGAGGTACTTGGATGCTTACTTAAAGTACAAAAGTCGTATTATTGCTTCGCAGTCCTTTTGTGTGACAGCTGTGGTTCTTAGTTACAGTTATAGTTACTGAACAGGCTCAGTTTTTATACACAAAATATAAGATATTTAAAAAAATGAATACATCGGGATACTTTGAACTACCAACAGTACAGAACAGCAGTATAAACCTCAACAGTAGGATTCTGCTTCTGCATGAATGCATCAGTAAATGATGGAACAGAGCGTCTGACAGTAAAACACCCACAGAGAGCATTTTTCTGCCTTTTCAGGACCTCCACTTTTGGGCCTTCGTGCCAGTAATACTTGCATTGGTTTAATCAAACGTCTTGGATGCTTCGACCTGTCGTGTTTGCGAGTGTGGTTTTATTTTATGATAAATGGTCAGAATACTTCCTCCGCTGCTGCTCTTTCAGAGGATTCCTTTCCCGTAAAGTCCTCCTGAACCGATCCCTGTATCCTGCTGTTAGCAGCGGAGGATTTTTACTCCTCTTTCACTGTTTGAGAGCAGTTTGTCACAATTAGCATGAACTCCAGTCATCCCTCCGTCCTTCAACCTCTGATTTTCATCTTCTTACATGCTACTCCTACGACCATCTGGTGCCGCGGACTCAGATTTCATCTCCTGCTCTGATCTGGGCAGACGTGGAAGTGAAATGTTTGAGGCTCCTCGGCTGAAGCTTCATGTAGCTGCATGGATCCAAACATCTGCAGCAGCTGGACTCTGCAGTTACAGTTAATGCCTCCATTGGCTCCAGCGTGCACAGCTGAGCGTAACTGAGGACGTTTCAGTTTCCCCATTCTGTGCTCACTTTATGCTGCGACGCTACACTTCAGAGCTACTGAAGCTACTTTTCACATTAAGATCTTACATTAAAAACATGATCCGTTTATAAAATACAAAGAAACATTCACGATTAAACCACTGGTCTCCATCAAGCTGTGGCTTCTCGCAACATTTGAGACCCAAAAATTAGAGAAAAGTCAAGTAAAGGTTTTTGCTTCTTTCCCATCAATCATCTGACAACCCCTCACATTGATCTGCTGACCATTTGGAGGGGCCCGACCCCTAGGTTGAGCCCCACTGGCCTGAACTAGCTAACTGTATATGAAGTATTTGGAAGTATGCCAGCAGCTAGTGATGATGATGATTTTCATTCATGTGGTGGGAGAAGTATTCAGATACTTTACTCAAGTACAAGCAGCAAAACTGCAATGTAGAAATACTCCATTCAAAGTACACGTCTTATCAAAGTATCAGCCAAATATACTGAAAGTGTATTAGTAAAAGTGTTCATTGTCTAAGCAGATCTGCCCTGTTACATTATGATATATGGACACATTTGATTATTATTACTGCTGAGTAGTTTGATCAGTATCAATATGTGGTTTTTTCTAAGCTGATCATGTGTTGTGTGTGTAAGAGATGAATGTGAAAGGTAAACAGTAACTGTTGTTGTTGTTGACTGAATGAATGCAGAGGAGCAGAAAGCTCAGTGTTTCCCTCTGACATGTGGAAATCACAGCCGACTCACTGCCGCCATCTAGTGTTCAAAAACCCAACTCCACTAAATGCAGCATGAGGCTGCTCTGTTCACTGGTCCAACAGTCGTGTAATTAGTCCAATTAACGACGCACACACACACACACACACACACACACACACACACACACACACACACACACACACACACACACACACACACGCACACGTGAGGTTTTCATCACTTGTGGGGACATTACATAGACTTACATTCATTTCCTGGAGACTTACCCTAACCCAACCATAACCACTATTTGCCTATTCCTAACCCTAAACCTAACCTGTAACCCTATCCTCAGCCTTCAATTCAATATTCCTTTATTAATCCTGCGCGGGGAAATTCCAGAAAACCCTAAAAAACCCTAAAATGTAAAGATTTAACTTGTGGGACCTGTATTTTGTCCCCACAACTTCATCTCATGTCCTGACTTCACCTGGTCATCAGCTGCTGGTTCGAGCCCACTGAAACATTCAAATATCAGCTTTACACAAAAAGAAAGCACGAAACAGGTACATAAGAAGAATTTTATTCAGTGTTAATACAATAAATATACAAAACTCAAACTAGTCAACATGCGACTGAAGGTGAAACCAGAGTGCATCTTAAAAGTACAGCAAAATTTAGAGCAAACAGCCGACATCTGGAAATCGTACAAAACATACAAACATCCTTCTACTCGTCTTCAATAATTTCATTAAAATATTTTAGAGTTAGAGATGCTTCTGAAAACTTTAATTTCCTTCTCAGTGTTTCTACCACAAACCATGTTGATCATGAAGCACAGCTTAAAGCCACAGTCGAGCAACAGTACATCAAACAGGCAAAAGACTCCAAGCAGTGAACACCTGAAACTGACAGATCACCCAAAATCAAAACATAAAAATGTCTTCAGTATCAAACACTGCATGTCGGCGGGAGAGGAGGCTGCTTAAAGTCTGACAGACACGACCGGATCAGATCGACCTCAGATTCAAGCAGTGAAACGTCTTTTCAAAGGAGAAGAGATCAATCAATTGATTGGTCAATCAGTTGATCGACATGAAATTAAGCGACAATCGATTAGTCCCTGCAGCAATGCTAGCAGCTCTGTGAGGCTGTTAGCTAAATGCAAACATGATCGCAATGATGGCGCTAACATGCTACTGCTTAGCAGGTATAATGTTTACAGAGACACCATCTCAGTTTGGTTAGAATGTCTTTGAGACATCCAGTCATTGACCAGAATATCGGACAAATTTAAATTCAAGCTGGGTATAAATTTAAGGGATCGAACGGCAAACTTCCAAAAGTTGTGGAGACATTTCACTGAAATCACAAACGCTAACTTCATGGTGGCGTTGGAGCAGAACTCCTCCTCTGGGGAATGAATGTTTCTCTAACGGTAAATACTTGTTGATATTTCAGTGAGGACCAAAGCGTGGACGGACCCAGCGGTCCCGCTCTCTGCCTCACACACACACTGAACATCTTTGCTCATCATTGGCCCTGCAGCCTACAGGGTGAGTGTTTGATACTTCACAAATGAGATTTGGGGTGGCACATCATGTTAAGGAAGTCAACCTAAACACTTCCTGAAACAGATTCAGAGGACAGCAGGAAGTAGAAGGCAAGGCAGTGAACTGGAATGCACAGCATTCATCTTCAATACAAAGTCCCTCCACCGGGGGGCAGCAGTGCTGAGTCATGTACTCATCAGAGAGCTGCTGCTTGTGCATTAACCGACAACTACTGAAACGAGATGACCTCCGTCTGTCCGACAATAAGTTAATTAAAAAGTAGTGATTGGGTTGATAAATTAGAGAATGGCTCAGAAACACAGGAAGCCACAGAACCTGGCAGGCGGTGGATGGCGGAAATGCCCAGGTAGGTTTAGAAAGTGGGACGAGGTTCAGCTACATCAGAATCTGTCGTCAGAGGACAGACAGGCACACAAACATTCATTTAGTTGGCCACACAGACACACACACACACACACACACACACACACACTAAGGCTGAGCCCGCTGGTGGAGAGGTGGTGGGAGTGCAGCGAGGGTCTCAGAGTCTGTGGTGGGAGTGCACGCTGTTGCCGGGCAGGCAGAGGAGGACAGAAACGAGCCGGGTCCCCGTTTCAAATTCAGACGCTGAATCCCAGATCGTGGAGACTGGACACCCGACCTCACATCAACCACCTCCATATTGTCAGGAGGCGGGGGGGCAGTCGGCTCAAGTGGAGGCTGGAGGAGCAGAGATGGAGGGTGAAGGGGGGTGGGGGTTGGACGGAGAGATGAGCGAGCTCTGTGGGCCGATCAGATCTGCTCCTTGAAGGTTCCCTGCGCTGCCCTGGAGGCGGCATTAGCGGCGGCCGCCTGGACCGTCTTGTTGGACATGACGCCTGTGGCGAACTCCTGCTGCGCCCTCTCAAAGCTGGCGCCGGTGGTCCGGTACATCGCGTGGACCTGATGAGGATGAGGAGGGAGGAAGAGATGAATTACATCTGAAGGGACTTTAATAGAGGTCACTTAATCTTCCTCTCTGTTTGTTTTGCGTCTACCTTCTTGAACATGATGAGGGACATGACAGCCAGTGAGGTAAAGAGAGCAGCGATGAGGATCATTATAATGCCCACCGGGACGCTCCGATTCAGGCCGGTCAGAGCCGAGATCCACCCGCTGCGGACGACAAAGTCATTACAGGGTCAAGCTGCTGCTCTTCTATCGTTTTCTTTCTGTGAACAATCCCACACACACTGTCCTACATAAACACTCAATAGTGCATCAAATGTGTATTAATCCGCAGCTGAAAACTGTCCCCAACAAACGCACCATGTCCTCTGGTTTGAGCCACGTTTGCTGAAAACTACAGCCGATTTAGGAAGTTAAAATCAGCAAAAATCATGTTCTAATCATTGACACTGATTTGGGCAGAGCTCTAAAAATGACTGGACATTTAAATTGACGTTGCTGTGTCTCTTCTCGTCCTGCCTTCTCACCTGGCGCCCCAGCCGGTGATGCCGATACACTGCAGAACGTAGACGCCAAACTGACAGATGTACACGAAGAAGAAAACAAAGAACCTGAATGAACTGTCGCTCCTGCAGAAAGAGAGGAAACAGGACATGAACGCCACAGACGACAGCGCGGAGGAGCTCTTTATTTGCACATCCACGATGAACACGCACCTGAACGCTCCGTAAAGCGGTCTGTACCAGCAGACGAAGGAACACGGCGTGAAGAGCATGAACCAGAGGATGGACAGGCCGAAGTCCACCCCACGTGAGGTGTCCACACAGAACCAGGCCAGGCAGCCCACCATGTTCGCAAGCAGCGTCCCCGCGTGAACTGAAATACGAGCAGGAAGAGGGAAATATGTACCTTTAATATTCCCTCCGTACGTTTCTTTACCTCCAGCCGGTATGGGATGATACCCGGACAACCCCAAAACACACGATCTGCTTTGTTTGTGAATCTGACAGTGCTGCACGCTCAGGCTTAGTAACACCGTGCAGGACTGAGAGCAGAGCACACAAATGCACATTTAATAATTCGTTATCACCATTTGTTCATGGGGTCCTCAGGGCGACCGCACGGCTAAAGGCGCCGCTCGCTAACGGCCTGTGAAAGTGAAGGGTTTTACGTTCCGGTGTGAAATATGACATCCGCCTGCTGGTCGGGGGCGGTGCCGACGTGCCCTCAACATCTTCTCTGGAAGACGTTCGCTGGAGTTCCTCCAAGGAGTTTATCAAACGAGCGAGGGAGAAATGTGAGCGTATCCGAGCTGACCTTCACGCCATCATCTGACCGAGTCACTTCAGCGGCCGCATGACTGCACCATGTGACCAAGTGCCGCCGTCATGTGGCCGCTGAAAGTCAGATGAACCACAGAGGGGAACTCTAACTGTTTGACCAGCAGTGGGGTGGGGTGGGGTGGGGGGTGTCTTTTAGTCATGTGAACGCTGAACGTCAACGATGTGACGCAGTACGATCCCGATAATCAATTCTATCAACGACCGGTCATTAAAAACGAACATGCCTCGCCACATTAAAAGCATCAGAGAGAGATAAGATGACTTCAAACGCATTCTTTTGGGGACGTCTTTGTTCTCTCTCGCTCGCTTCACCCGTGGATGACTTCGCCACCCTGGGACGAACGCGTGGTCATAAATGCAGCGCCCACCCTGAATATGAGAAATAAAGGCACAAAAGCAGCCACTCACACATCCAGAGGTAATACATGATCTTGACCGTCTTCTGAAACTCTACGGGGATGTCCACGGTGATGTCGTGGTAGAAACACGGACCCACGGGGAGCATCTCCGGGAGGGGCGGCCAGTTGTTTTTCCTGCCTGAAACAGGACAAGACGAGCTGGAGTTACTGGAAAGCTGTCAGAGAAACGCCAGATCGGGTTTTCCATCGTGCTCTTCAGGAAGGATTACGGGCTGTGTCTGACTGCTGTGCAAGTAAACTCATCTCATGGTTGGCAGTGAGATACCAAGATGCTGAGAGTTACATGAGGCAGTTAGCTTAGCTTAGCATAACAACTGTAACAGCAGGTGAACAGCTGGGCTGGCTCTCTACATTTGACTAATTAACCACTATTACTATCCACGCCATTTCTTTGCAGGGTGCAGCAACATTTCGAGGTGCTGGTGGTACAGAGCCAGGCTAGCTGGTCCCCCTGCTTCCAGTCTTTATGCTAAGCTAAGCTAACTGCCCCGTCTGGATTGGACTTTTTGGGTTGGTGATGTGACGCCGACCTCCTGAAGCGCTGAGCGACTGCATCTCTCGCTCCCGGCGGTCCAGCTCTGCCGCCTTCCTTTCCAGCTCCTCCTGTCTCCTCAACAGCTCAGCAGCTCCTCGCGACTGCTCCTACACACACACACACACACACACACACATAAAACAGATGTCAACACACTGGTTAGAGTACAGCAGTGTGTCAGACTGTCTGGTCGACTACTTTTTTCTACTTTCAGAATAAATCCAATTGTCGACAGAGGCAGCACCGGCAGGAAGAGAGACATCACAACAGCATGTTCCCAGGAGCAATGACTAGAAAGGAGGCGCACCGTCACGAGTTATTTCTCTCTGTCTCCCTCAGAGAAACAGCCTCCTGCAGAGCGACTTTTCTGTCCACAAACTCAGCGTGAAACCAGCTGTCATGTTAACGGATTTTCTGCCTTCAGCGGCTCTCAGAGTCTCTGCCATCGACGCTGGACTGAACCCATTAGAAGAGTCTCAGTCTGCTTCCTGATACACAGTGTGATCAGCACAGAGCGACGTTTCTCAGTGGACCAAAGAGCAGAAAGCTACAGGAAATGAGGCTTGGATTTGGACTTGGGCTGGATGAGGTCCAGTCGTGGTCAGCGCTACCTGTGTCTGAGGCTGTGAGTAGGCCGGAGGCTCCTCTGTGGGTTTCATGATGGCGGGCTGTGTGTTGATGGCGGGTGCTGCAGCCTTGGGCGCCATACCTGCAGGTGTCTGTGGAGGAAACATGCAAACAGACAGATGTTTGCCTCCAGTTCATCAGAATCTGCAGTGCTGAGCGTCTGAATTTAACATGGAGGCTAAAAAATATGAGACTTCTTCTTCTTCTTCTTCTTACATATAAATCAAACAGGTCAGCTTAGTGGAGGATTTTAAGTCCAAGCATGAAAGCGCTCCATTAAAGCTGCACAGTGTAAAAGGCAGATCAGTGTGAAGAGCGTTCGTATGAAAGAACAACAGAGGAAACCTAAAAGTGTATGATCGGTGACTAAAAAACGTTCTTTAATGTGGAGGGAGGACAGCTTAAGTCGCCTCTAACGCAACACAAAAAGGTTTTAACAGAGCTCAAAGGTTCACTTTCTGGCTTTTAACCACATCTCATGCTCTTTTCCAGCAAATGAATCATCCGCTGATGATTTGTTTTATTTAGTTCTCAATATTTATCAATCAAAAAAGACTACATGATTTTAGTTAGCAGTATGAAAGACAGCTACATAATGAACTGGGATAGACGAGGAGGATTTTAATCCAAAGTGTCCATCATATTCTCACGGCTCGTCATGTGAAAAGCAGAAATAACATGTATGAACTCACTGGTTCAAAGTACAAATACTCACCGGTTTGCCATCTGCGAAGGGATTGTACTCCTCCAACCCCGGAGGAGCAGCCTGTCTTACCTGTGTCACTGATGGATCCTGAGAAAACAGATGAAAAAAGACCTCGTGAGAACAGTGATAAACATAAGATGCACATGAAAAGCGTAATAAAGAGTGAGGAATGGTCTTGATGTGTACCCTCGTGTTCTTACCAAGGACAGCAGCAGAAATCTGCACAGTGCCAGTAAAATGGCACATGTGAGCGTAAAAACCCTCCATTATTCTGTCACATCAGGGCCAAACAGGCCTATAATTCAATACTGGCAAAGATGGGATGATTCCAATAATTTTCACAGGAACATGTCTATAAATACTCCACCACTTTCAGAAGGAGGGGGTGTCTAAAGACAGACATACAGAGAGACTTTGTGGTTTTCCAGTCTGCTGCACTGGACGCAAAACCTGCTTTCCGATCCTTTAAAACACAAGAAAATCAAAACATCGATGTTCACAAACACTCGTGAACGTCAGTTTTATTGTGCAAAGACACAAAGTGAACTAAAACATGGAGCTGAAATATTCAGAAAAGTGCAAACTTTCAAAGCACGCAGTTTAATTTCCTCCTGCTCCTGCAGTTAAGCTACAGCAACACACCTTTATCTCACGTCAAGCTTACCATCAGCTGCTGTCCGTCTCACACTACTTTCATTCAAATCACGGCTCAGATTAACATCCAGTCTGCATAGTCCTGCAGCCCTGTCCTCATCCAGTCTCTGTCCTGTCCTCTCGCTGTCTCCCTGACTCTTGTTCTGCCGAACGCACAGGCTGAAACTTGTCACCAGACCAGGGTCATCAATATTTCAGGCTATGCCGTGTTTAAAGTTTAATGTCGCCCTATTGCACAGCCAAACCAAAACATGCACATTCCCCGAGTGTCGAGTTTTCGTCCTGAAATCTATACTCTCAGTGGTAGAAATCAAAAGATGGCCGTGCACGGTCCACTTGTTGCATGTGTGAAAACTGATCTCGTAGATATGGATTTCCTGTCGCCTAACAAGACTCGAACCAGCAAACTTCCATCTCCCTGATGCAGCTGACGATAAAACAGACACTGTGCTGCGTGAGCTGCTGCACAAGTCTCAGCGGCCGATGACACTTCATCCAAGACTTCAACACTTTGCATGCTGTGCCGTGCTTAAAGGTGAAGCTGCGATATGCAACACGGTGCCGGGTCAGCAAAAAGCAAACCAGCTGGACTCCACGCTCTGAACGCAACTCACATTTCATTAAGCTGCTAATAAAACACAATGTGACATCTGTACTTTCTTTTATTAAGGAGCATGGGAGACTAATCCCTGTGATTAGCCTACATGGGAGAAGTAGGTCAAAACAGAATCTGATGCACGACTGGGAGGTGAAATTCAGCAGGAAAGGCACCACAAGGGATCAGATCACCACATGTCGCCATGATGGCACCATATGATTTCATGAAGAATTGAAGATAGCTCAGAGGAGGGAACAAAGCTGTTTCTCCTCAGGCCAACGAGTGTGTGCCAGCGAGTGACAGGAGAAGGCAGGACAGCAGGGGTTCACTGGACACGTCACTATGTTAATGTGTCTCCATGAATAATTCACTTTCCACGCGTCTGTGCCGTCGAACTGTGCCGTCAGCGTCCTTCACCGCCTCGCGCCGCACGAGCAAGATGGTGGGATGACTTTTCACGTTTCTGTGACACATTACAGCCTCGAAAACGGGAGGAATCAGGAATATCTGTGTCTGAGAATCGGCCAATTATGGCATTTTTTACTTGTTCAATCACATGTGAATGAACAGTTGATTACCTGACCAGTCTTATTCATTTATATATTAAAAACGCCCAGCGTGCTGATAACAGCTTTACTGGTGTGAAGACTGCTCTGCTTTTCTTTGGGTAACATCTGAATTTAAGGAAGGAGACATCTTTAGAAATCACGTCTGTCAACTTATGATGGGCAGAAACAATCTGTTGATTATGTTCCCAGTGAAATGATAAATCATTTGGCCTGTAAAAATATCAGAAAAAAGAGGTTAATGCTCATCACAATATCCTACAGCATTTATTGTTATTGTTCTACTATTATTTTTGGCACAGCAGGGCAGGGCTGCCACTGATCATTTCCATTATCAGCTGATCTGTTGATGATTTCCTTCATTCGTCTTTGGCCCATAAAGGTCAGAATAGAGAAAAACAGACTCGCTGATGAAAGATTTTTGATACTGATTTTGATATTTAGTATTTAGGAGTTAATAAACAAACATATAAATAAAATCAGACAATTATATAACTGCCACAATCAATTTTCTTAACACAACCCCTTCACATAGAAATAAAAACAGTTGATAAGATTCCTTTAAATTTTCTTTTTTGGCAATGCGATGGTGGACAGCGCAGGACATTTCCCAGCTGTCCATCCCCTGGTGGACAAACTATGAACTGAACTATTTCAAAACATCTTTATTTCAGCTTCTTGTCATTTAACAGATGACGCACATCAACACTGCTCTGATACTGTTTATTACATCGGCCGGACTGATTTCTCAGTTGGCTTCTAGTTGAAAATGTTCATCACAGTTTCCTAAATGACAAACTGACGAGTTCAGAAAACTCATTTTGTTCAACCAACCGTCCACAGCTCAGAGGTATTCATTACACTATCACAGGAGAATATGTCACAAAAGCTAATAATCACACCTGAGCGGCAGGAAGCAGGGACTTTTCACTGAAAAATCAATGTTTAATCAATCAGTTGTCAAAATAATCACTTGACTAATCAGTAAATCTGATCTTTTCAACTCTAATGAAAATGCTAATGAGCTGCTGCCCTAGGGCCCATGTTCAGAACACCTGATACGATGAGACAGAGAGGGAAACACCGTCTTCAGGCCGGCTGACGGAGGTTTAAGGCTCAGGAGGACATGATCAAATGCATGCTTTCACCATGACTGGACACAAGTGTGTGCACGAGGCCAGCAGCAGAAAGGCACGACAGTCATCTGTCCAAGAATAATCCCCTAAAATCCCGCACCTCTGCTTGCCTTGTTACCACCTGTGGCTTGTTGCAGAAAGTCCATGAAGTGACTCTAATCTAATTTCAGACTTACACTGAAAAATGCATTGAATGTCCAAACTATTGCAGCACTGAGTCAGGCAGAGAAATCTACATGCATGACAACAGGAACAACATTTTAACACCAGAAATGCATTTCCTCAACGTTAGAAACAAATGTGTGTGTGCTCCCTATGTAAGTCCGTCAGACAGAGCTGAAAAGTGCAAAGAGAGCATAAAGAGAAGCACAGACTTTCTCTAAAAACACACACACCTGACTGAAAGCTAACACCTGCTCGATGGGCAGGAAGGCTAACACAAGTCACTCAACTAGCTAACACAATACCTGCTACCTTTACGTCATGTCACACCAGTCAGGCAAACAGTCAAAGACTCTAACTAAAGCCGACCAACAAGTGCTTTAACGTCTGTTTTCAGTTGCTATTAATATATTTAAACTCACACATCTTTACCATCTTTTCTGCTTAACACAGAACAACCAGAGCCCGAGTAACGTCAACCAGTTATTAATGTGAAATAACGCAGATGCTAACGCTAATGTGGCTAACGTCGCTAGCTAACGTTACCTGGAAGGGGTTGTTGAACTCCGGGTCCGCGAACGGATTGCTGTCGAAATCCGACATTCTCCTGAGAGGATGACTCGGGTGGTTTCCGTTAAACGTGTTCCAAAGCTAACAATTATGAGAAAAGTTTGAGACAGCGACTTGAAAGAAACGACTCGGTTTGAGGTAGAGACGACAGATGAGACGGAGGTGAAGTCAACTGTTGACTGTGTCCAGAGATACTACTGAGGAGGAGGGTCGGTCACCAGCAGCGAACCAATGAGATACAAGCACACGCCGGGCGGAAGTAAAGTGTCGTCACTTCCTAGGTCCAGAGGCGGAACTTAGTACATGTACTGAAGTACTTGAGTACGAACTTTAGAGGTACTTTTACTTTACTTCTTTTCTTTTCTTTTCTTTTCTTTTCTTTTCTTTTCTTTTCTTTTCTTTTCTTTTCTTTTCTTTTCTTTTCATGCCACTTTAAGGAAAATATTTCCCTTTTTGCTTCACTACAATTACTTTACAAATTGAGATTTTTGCAAACAAAACACATGAAGATCTTGTAGATCCGGATGCTTTGTTTTAAATTAAACTACCAACAGTATATACAAACACAGGAGCAACGATTAGTCGTTTCATCAGTTGGTCAATTGACAGAGAATCGATTGGCAAATATTTTCATAATCACTGAAATCATTTTCCATGCAAAAACATTTTATGGTTCCAGCTTCCTAAGTGTGAAGACACAGCAGATTTAGATTATTAATTCAAAATTAAATCAGCTATTAGATAAAGATATATTATTATAGGTTAAGATACCCAGCAGTGAATGAAGTAATTAAAATAAGCACCTTTACCAACTGCAACGCTGAAGTGATGAACACATTAATGCAATAATCCAGTGAAATTATAACTATACTATTCTGAAACTGGCCATAGCACACAATGAGCGCTTTCATTTTTGATACTTGCAAATTTTTATAAATAAATATTTCTTCACTGTGGTGTTACTTACACAGAATTTCAGAATCTGTCATTTATTTCATGACAGAAAAATACCCATTTTACAAATTTGGAGTGTTTTATTATATTTGTTATCAATATTATAAAATATTAAATGCCATAAAAATCCGATTGCCACGGAAAGTACTTTTGCCAATATTCTCACGAGGAAAAACTACTAATGTCATATGTTGTATAGTTAAAAAGTTTATAGTTATAAAATTTATAAAAATACTTTTGTCAATATGGATAATATATAATGTTATTGCACATTTGTGCGAAATATACAACTTAAAAATCGCATTGTATTAGCAATTTCAGTTAAAACGGCTTTTCCGTTTGACGAGTTCGCAACTTTTGACTTTCTTCCTCTCTGGTTGCCGTTGTTACCTTGGCAACACAACGGCTCGGGGCGTTTCGACCATAGATCTATGATTCTAAACGAGACGTCTGTTGCTACAGTAACGGGCGCCGTAAGAATTCGTACAGAGTGCGTTCTAGTTCACGCAGATCTGTGCGCTATCTGCGGCTGCAGCCCTGTCATGTGACTCCAGCTTGTCCAGCTCACACTTCCGCTACTGCGTGTGAAAAGTTAGTTGAAATCTCGGAGAAGTTTGGCTTCGGCGGAACTTTGAACGCGACGTTACAGAAACATTTCCAGAAGATTCTGAGCCGTTTTTCAGCCGGAGGAGGAGCAGAATCCATTAACCGTTTTAAACGCTAAGCATGTCGACGAGCGCCTTGTACAATGACCAAGGAGGAGCGGAGACTGCTGTGGAAGCGGGTCAGGAGAGCACCCCGACCTCCTCCAGCACCGGAGCTGCCTTTGGACTCTTCAGCACGGACTTCAAAAAGTAAGCTAGCTTAGCGTGTGTTCCGTCTGCCAGCACAATTGCTAATTTGTGGTAAAGTTCGACGGTTTTGGAGACGTTTGTGCGGCTAACGTCCAGCGTAGCGTACGTGAAAAGAGGCCAGAAAGAGTCCGCATCATCAACAAGCTCGGCAGTGATGGCGACTGACGGTTAGCCGTTAACTAGCAAAACTCTTATGGATTTAGATGAGTTTCTGAGGCTTTATGGATAACTTCTGTTTTATTCTGTGTGTGTCAGCGTTTGTCCGAGTAGAAAAAGCCACTTCAGGCTCAGACCTTCATGTGCACAGGACTAAGTGGAAAGTGAACATTTTCCCTTTGCACTGCACAAACTGATGATTTAGGAGAGTCAACCCGCCAAGAAATGGCCGAACAAAATATTCCTGGTGTCCAGATGATCAAAAAGAAACGGCTGTTGGTAAGATTGATGAGTTTTGGTGGAGATGAAGAAGTTCTGAAGAGCTGCTCGTAGAAGTTAACTTTTCATGGCATCGTGTGGAAATGTGAATACTGCACTTGTGTGGTTTACGTGGATCTATGGTGTCCTGTGGAGCCATGCGGGCTGCCCATAGTTTTATGCATCTTCTACAGTTTGCAGCAATGAGCAGGAAAGGACTAATTAACGTCAGCTTCAGTACAAAACTCCTTAACCAGTTCATCAGTTTCCAGTCATTGCTCTGTGCTTCATAGAAATGTGCACAGTAGTGATTTTCTTCAGATTTAGCAGAATTGACAGGCGGGCCTGAGGCTGAAGGGCCTCCACAGGTCTGCACAGTGTTGATAAGAGTCCCTGTGCTGGATGATGGTGGTGTTGAACACATCAACACAGCAAAGTGTGCTTTTATCAATGAGTGTAACACACTCTCTCTTTACATTTTTCACCAGTCAAACTCCTGTTAATCCACATATTGATGCCAGTTACTGACTTTTCACTCACAAATGTTGAAAACAACCGATGTGCATTAAACCTGCCGTGCGTAAAATGAGCATACACCTGCATACCACATGGAAACGGTAGCACACATTTCAGCCTGCAGGTGCTTTGGACTGAGCTGCCTTATCGTACAGCGGTCAAACAGAAAGATGAGAGCACATGCAAAACATTACTCGTCCCAGGAACGAGATCTGCCTGCCTCACCTTTTGTATTTGTCAATGGTAAACGTGTGAGGGGCTCTCCGTGTGAACAAGTTCATACATTAACCTGTTTGTGTACAGACTGCTGTTGTGGAGCTACCACCAGGTTTCTGCTTTTTTTCTTTGTTTTCAGTATCATGTATTACACACAGTGTTTGTGTATAGAATTCGTCTTAGCAGCTGAAATTAGTTTGTAGCTTAATTCTTGCTTCAAAGTGGACGATTCATTTATTCAAGCAACATTGTTCAGACGAGAGAGAGATTATTTATTTTTTATGGCTGTGTGAATGTGGGATTGAATTAGGAAAGCAGAAATGTCTTTGTTTGGACCTTAAGGTTTGTCTTGAAGGTCTTTCTGCAGAATATATCTGCCTCTTTTCTAAGCTTGGCTTGGTGGTTCTCTGTGTTTTATTATGCCTGAGTGTGGATAGATTAGAAACTGGGATGTGGAGTGTACAGTCAGAGTCTGAGCCAGTTGAATTTGTCAAGACGTGGGACCTTTCTGGACCTGACACAGTGAATTAGTTTTTGTTGCAGCCGTGCAGGTGTCCAAGGCTTCCTGTGCTCCATACAAATATCACATCACAGTTAGCTTCTGCATTAGCTCAAACCATGTAAAACCAGCCTTTCACTGGTATAAAGCTGTGTTGTCAGCATGTTTTGCTCATGTTTTGAGTTTCACCTCAGAAACCTGCCACTAGAGGGCAGCCAGTCATCGCTGTGTCCACCCTTTGCATTTGTAATTTACTTGTAAAATCAGTTTAATGCACTTTGAGTGGGCAGTTAGCAAAGCACACACCACACTAGCTCCACAGGTGGAGATCGTAGCTGCTTAGCACTCAATGCTTTTATACGGTCAGTCCAGCTGGATATGTAGTCAGTACGTTTCCTGGAATCTGGCAGCAGAGTGTGTGCGGCTCCCCTGCAGCGTCTCGGCTTGTTTTGCGCTCTGTCTGCAGCATAAATGCCATTTTGATGACGTTCTTTTCCCGTCGTGTTAAATGCTGCATCGTATGCTGAAGTGAGCCTCTAAGCTGTCTCACATGACCATCTACCCAGCTAGGCGAGGTCATATGTTTGCCTACCTCTAAGCCAAACTGGGAGATCAGAAAGAGAGCAGAGGGGCATGAATGATGCTTCTGTTTGCACGTCTGCCTCACACCGTTCACCCTGCCTGAGCCGTGCCAAGACAAGAATCTGCATCTCATATTAGTGCAGCACACAGGCTTTGTCCTCCCCGGCATGCATGCCTGCAAATTCAAGTTAGCCCCAGCTCGCTTCCATAGTTGTGCTTTTGTTGTTTGAAATTGCTGAATGTTTGTCACATGTGAGGGGCACAAACAACATTCCTGCAATGTTCTGCAGACATATAGGCGTCTTCTTACCGACGGAAAGCTCCGTGCCAGACCTCAGCCGGGCGTGAGTCATGTGACGCGTCGTTATCTGTGACTGAAGAGGCGTCCGCTGTGGCCGAGTGCTTTGGCTGTATGGATTTGTTGTGTGAACAGTGTGATTTTGGGCTGCTTTAAAGGAAGATTTTTGCTCTTTAGCTCTGTTTATGTTGGCACATTTATTAATGATATCCAGTCCAGGGCACGTTTGACTTTCAAGCACTGAAAGGTTTTGCAGTCTTACACGCTCACCAGGAAGTGGAATCAGTGGTGTTTGGTTATTGGTCACCGCCCACTTGTTATGGAAGTGTCACAACCCATGAAAAGCCTGTTTCTCTGTGTGCTTGATTTATTATTATTGACAGTCTTTTTTCTGACTGCTCACCTCACTGCAGACTTTTTGTGCTGCTGTCAAACCCTCCTTTTGGCAAACTGCTGGAGGTTTGAACAAGAACTCGCAGATTTTCCCAGACTTCTTGGCACGTTCGATCAAACCACAGCAGCTTATATTTTCCCCCGTCATTGAGGATAATTTGCAAGTTTTTCCTTTTCTGACATAAACAAACATGCAGTGTTTTCTTTTTGCTGCCTGCCCTTTAAAAAGGTCGCATTCAGCTGTAAAAATGTTCTGCTTTGACCCCCTTTTGTCATCAAGGCCAAGGATAAAAAACGTTTGATCACAACTTCACATGGATGAGAAATCCTTTCACCGGGGGTATTTATTTTTATGCCAGCATCATACATCGATTCACAATGCGTCATGTTGTTTCTTTGAGTTAATTTAGGAAAAAATGTGACCACGTCCGTCCATTGATTCATTAAGTGGTGAATGAACAGAGGAATCCAGCCAAATGGTCAGACCGCATCGTTTTCCTTCTGCGCCCACTTTTACTCAAGAAAAACACTAAATTTAGAATTTAGTTTTACTAAAGTCAAATAAGAATACAGTTGTGCATAAAATCCAGCTGTGAGAGACGTCTCTGCCGTCCGTTTGTCCTTCACGCTTCCCTCAAATGACAGAGTTTGGATTGAAATACAGAGCTCAGATAATGATCATCAAATCTCATCTTCTTTCATCCTCTGCCATGAGTAAATGACACAGTAATAAGTCTCAGCAGTGATGGAAAAAAAGGTTCGAGAAGCTCATAATGGTGCACATTCGGCTTTTCAGTGAGTGGAGAGATTGAGAGCGATGCAGTGGTGTTTGCAGCAGCTACTAAAGCATTTCTGATCCAGTGAATTACAATATTAAACTTGAAAAACTGGATTTTGTCCAAAAAAGGAAGAATTAATGTGGACGTCACAGCTGGTAGCGAATCACTGAACGCTTCCTGCTCAGCACCAAAGAGCAGACCGACACCAAGCGACTGAACATCGAGCAGATAAGAGCGCGTGTTGGACTTACCTTCCTCAGGTGGCCAGAAACACATCTTCAAATGCTAATGTTGCTTTGTTTCTACTGTAAATAGGCACCGGTTTGCTCACCAAATCAACTTAAATGCTAATATGTCAGGTTGTGTTAGCTTGTCTCTGCTGCCTGCCGGTGGCTAGCTTTAACACAGTTGTGCGATACATTAATTAGCTCGTGAGAGAGTTGAATCAAATTTGCACCCTCCAAAATCCTCCTGTAACGTTCTCGTCTTCAGGGTGTTTCCTGACATTCAGCTCCGTGCTGTTGACTTCGCCGTGGGCCCGGCCCGTCGGCCCTCTCAGCCAAACTTGGCAGGCTGTGTGCTCTTAGCGGTGTCAAGCTAAAGTCGATTATTGTGCGGTGGAGGTGATGAAAAGTAGCACAGTGTTTACCCACCAGTGCTGATAAGGCCCTCCTTTTTCCCCTGGGGGGAAGTGACCACAGCCACACAGAGACCGAGTCACAAACACAGCTAGAAGGCAGGTGAGATAGCCTCCAGAGGACAGTTCACATGAATGAAAAGAGAGGAGTGACGGCCCAGCACAGGCCGGCCACAGCTGACCACAGGAGGAGAGAGGTCTCACCGAGCGAGCTGCTGCCCTCAGGCACGAGTATGACTCGCCATTAGCGAGCTGACGGAGCATCTTGTGACTCTTTTTTTGCCCAAGAGAAAGAGGAAGGGAGCAGTGAATGACAGGCACAGAGCCAGTGGAGCCAGTGGAGCCAGTGCTGTTTTTCCACTCTTCCCAGCTTTGACAGTTATGAACAAGAAGGAGACGAGGAGACAACTGTAAATAAAGCCAAGGCACACAGCCTGAAGGACAGTCGTTACCGCTGCTCTGGTTCCCTCTCCAGCTACTCCAAATACAGTCAGCTGGGTTTGTGGACTCTCTCTCTCTCTCTCTCTCTCTCTCTCTCTCTCTCTCTCTCTCTCTCTC
>JBBMOE010000003.1:1621712-1677671 GCA_037975065.1 Chaetodon trifasciatus
GCTGCTGCTGCTGCTGCGTTGACATCGATGGCGCTCTTGCCGTTCCCCTCCTCCCCTCTAATCTGTGAAGGTGACACAGGTGTCGTACACACGGGGCTTTCGCAGCACCTTTGGTCAAACTGTTCAAACCGATGAGTGAAGTCACCTGAGCGGCGCTCACCATAGCACAGGCGCTGGAGGTGACGGTGTTTTCTGTCCTCAGGAATGAAGACCTCAAAGAGATGCTGGAGAGCAACAAGGAGTCGCTCAAGCTGGAGGCCATGAAGAGGATCGTTGGGGTGAGTGCATTGTGGGAAATCACATTTTAAATTTCTAACAGCATTGTGTGTGTGTGTGTGTGTGTGTGTGTGTGTGTGTGTGTGTGTGTGTGTGTGTGTGTGTGTGTGTGTGTGTGTGTCTGAGTTTAATATTAGTGACAGAATTGGTGGGTAAAATGTTTTTATTGTTTGATTTGTCCTCAGCTGATCGCCAAAGGGAAGAACTCGTCCGAGCTGTTTCCTGCCGTTGTGAAGAACGTCGCGAGCAAGAACATCGAGGTATGACATGATGAAGAAAGAGCTGTTGTTATCTTCACGACGGTCGGTCGGCTGTCAAGATTCAGTGAGTTCTCGTGTTGGCTGCTGTGGACGGGCTGCACGCAGAAGCTTTTCCTCAGTGTAGTTTCTGTTTGTTTGATTCATTCAAATGGTCTCATTATAGTAATGACATCAAATAAATGGATAAAAAAATAGACATGAGTTAAGAACAAAGTCTCGATCATATGCTCCACTGATGTAAACAAAGAGCTGTCATACAGCCACCATACTTTAGCTTTAGCTACTTGAGCTTTAACCTGGAAAAATGGCAAATGAATGAATCAGAATTAGTATATTACAGACGGAGAAAAAAGCAAAAATGAATGAATATGTTAGAGCTTTAGCTGAAGTTTGATGTGCTTAAAATGAATTGAAATGATGGCAATTAGTAAAAAGAAAGACGGCATTTAGTCCAAAGTGACACTATGGTAATGTTTATTCTGTCCAAGCAGCAATCAAAACCTACCAAAATATTAAAAATAAATCCAAACCATGAAATGTTTTTACATGAAAAACGATTAAAACGATGCGTTTGTGTGGCGTGCTCTTTAACCGCTCAGCTAACTGGGACACGGTGAAGTTATTCTTTTTTATTTTGAGGTTTTTAAGCGTTTTTTAAAGGCCTAATCTCTGATCAATCAAGAGCAGCTCGACAGGTTTTATCGCTGCAAATCATAAATCAGTGCCGCCGCAGCAGCGAGGCCACTGTAAGACGGCGTGTGCCTGTCTGAGTGCGCCAATACTGAACCGTGCAAGGTGTGAGCCATGTGCACAGACTATTCCAGTGGACGACCAAACACTGAGCTGCAGCTCAAGAGGGGTTCTCATGGCCAGGGCCTGTGAATATTGATTAGCAGCAGAAGAATAATCAGGTAGCGCGAGGGCCAGCGTGTGAGCGGGGGGCCCAAGCCGGGCCCTGTGTGCAAGGCATGCAGCCGAAGCAGCTCGTGGCAGGGTAGGGGAGCAGGTGGGTGGACGTAATTGGCAGCAGACAGCCCACAGTCACGTCCTCGGTCTCCCACCTCACACACACCAGCTGCTAAGGCAGCGCGAGCTTCTCTCTCGGTTCCTTTGCCGTCTCCTCCACACTTCACTCGCCTACAGTACGCCGCGCTAAAAATGGCCTCGTCTCTCGTCTCTCGTCTCTCGTCCTCGTCCCTTCTCATCCGTGAGCCGCCGCTCATCCCCGCTAATTAGAAAACAGCGCAGAGCAGCGATGTCATATCGGTGCGCTTCATTTCAATATCACATGTGAATGTGTGTGTTAGCAAGTTTTGGTTTGCTTTTGAGTTCAGCCTGTTCAGCTGCTGAGAGTGAAACCAGTCGCGTGCTTTGTGGTCATAGCAGCCAGATCCTTGAGGGCAGATGGGCGGCGTCTCCCTTCATAGTGAGTAATGCCATTAATTCCGGCAGTAATGACCAGAACGATGATGGAGAACTGTGGTGCGGCGCTGCAGGTCGATACTCGCTGCATTAGAAAGCATGGTGCTGATTGCTAATTAAGCTCTTGGCGATTGTACCTAAAATGCGACCTTACCCCTGACCTCAGATCAGATCTTAAATGAAATTAGAAGTATCCCCTGAAGTAAATCATCTTTTTTTAAGACCACTTTTATTCCAGCTCCATTATTCTGTGTGAATCTGCAGCCTCACAGGCAGAAGTCAGCTTTGATGGCTGATGTGAATCAGCGCAGGAGCGACCTTTGACCTCCGGTTAAACTTGCCAGACAGCAGGACAAATATTATCTCAGGCTTTCCTGCGTGAAAAGAAGTGTGGATGTGTGGAAGCCAAAGCTAATGGGAGCTGGGGGGGGGGGGGGCAAAAATACAAAACCTCGCTCTCTGCCTGAAACAACACTGGATCCAGTCCTCATCAGGTGATCTCAGCTCAGGAAATCTTTCTATACCAACGCTTTTTCTCAACCGTTGAAACAATAAACTGAAACTTCCTGCAGAAAAAGCGAGCTGAGAAGACTCCCCGTCTCATTCATTGTTGTTCATTTGTTCCTTTTATAGCTGCAGTCTTTTATTAGATCTAAACCCACGCAGCTCGTCCTCTCACGTAAACCTGCTTCACTTAGAGAACACGGCTGTTTTAATTGTTTTCAGTACGTACTGCATTAACTTCCACTGCTGTTTGGTTTGATTGTCGTGTGCAGCTCAAGAAGCTGGTGTATGTGTACCTGGTGAGGTATGCAGAAGAGCAGCAGGACCTGGCTTTGCTGTCCATCAGCACCTTCCAACGAGCCCTCAAGGTAACAGTTCTACCTCTGCCCTCTGCCTGTCTCTCTTCATTACCATGAACACGGTATAAATGCTTGTACATGCTTTTCTCTGGATCTCCATGGCAGGACCCAAACCAGTTTATCCGGGCCAGCGCGCTGAGGGTTTTGTCCAGCATCCGGGTCCCCATAATCGTCCCCATCATGATGCTGGCCATCAAGGAGGCGGCAGCTGACCTGTCCCCGTATGTCAGGAAGACATCGGCCCACGCTATCCAGAAGCTGTACAGGTACAGTTCTGTGCATCTGACGGTCTGGAAGCTAACAGCCGCACGTGTTAGCCTGACTGGCTCTGCTCACTGTCTCTCTAAGACTGGCGTGGTTCGAAGAATGACCGAGTGCTTAAAACCTGACCGAAGCAGTAAAACTGAACTTCAGTAGATTAGTTGCATGTTTGATTTAATGGTTCAGGTGATCTCACCTGTTCACTCTGTGCTGCACTGTATCCTGAGGGTCTGAGTGTGAAACGTACGCTTTGTTCACTGGCCTTTAAAATGTCCTCAGTGGGACACAAAGTAGTGTCCACGGTATTCAGCTTACGATCAGATGTGACAAGCAGAGAAATCATCACTTTTGAGAAGCTGCAGCCAGCGAATCTTTGGAAATTTGGCTTGAAAGAGGACTGAAGCGATCGATTAATCAGCGTGTGGCAGCTGCAGTTCATGGCTTATACAGCGTTCATTGCATTTTACATATCATTGCACACTGTATGTATCCAAAGCCTATGAAACACGCTCATAGACGGCTGACCCGATCCAGCCCGAGCTCTCAGACACCTCAGCATTCAGGGCGCACAGAGGGGACATAATTTGATTTGTTAGTCCATCAAGTTTTCATGTTATGTGAATAATTGCCATTCCTTCATGACGGTTTGTCTGCCTCTCTGTTGTCTTCAGCCTCGATGCGGAGCAGAAAGAGCAGCTGATCGAAGTGATAGAGAAGCTACTGAAAGACAAAAGCACGGTGAGTACAGGCCGAGCGGCGAGTGCCATACAGTAAGCCTCCGGCGCCGGAGACCACTGGAGGGCGCCGCAGTCAAGCATTTGCCCTCTTAGCTCTCCATCCCACAGCTCATTCGGCAATGCCATGGTTTGTTAACACCCACTTAAACCCACACATCTTCAGATGCTCCTTGTTAAGTGTCCATTTGGAGGGAATTTTCGCACTGATGCTAGTGTCAGCTTAATTTTCTCAAAGGCCAACTTCTTCTCTTTTTTTCCAAAATGGACTGTAAATGAGTTGGATTCTCAAATCCTGTTTAGGCCAGTCTCAGACACAATGCAGGCGCCCCATTAGAAGTCAGCAGGCAGCACATTAATTTGAGGAGGTCACAGCGAATACTAAGGGTGTTTAAATGCCAATTTCAAATATGTAGACGTCGGCCGCAGAGTGCGGAGCGTGCTGTGTTTGAACGTGCAAGTCATGCACAGTTTGTTATAATTATGTATTCACGGCGTATACCTATCGTTATACAAACAAAACAAAGCGGCTCAGGCCAAGGGGGGATGGAAAGCCCAGTACCAGATGCATAGCATATTTAGCCCCAGACGCTAACGAAGACAGATGACTTCTCCCCGTCCGAGCCCACGTTGTGAGGCAGGCGGACAGAGAGAGAGGGCACTGTCATCACACAGATGCACAAGCACTATCAGTCTGTGATGAATGGTGAAAAAGCCAAACATAGAGGATACTTACTGTGTATCAGGACCATTTCATGGACGTTTAAAAGTCCCACAGCGATGGCGAGTCTTCACGCCATTTTATTTCTTTTTCTATTTGCCGGAGTAATGCTTCATGAAGACGTCCTGGTCTGGAGTCAGTGACGTAGGAGACTCTTGGTGGGTCACTGAGGGTGAACGTGTAGCTCAGCGTAAAGGGGAACGTCACACCTGAAGGTCAGAGTCATGACCTGAGAGAGCAGGGTATAATGTCTTTTTGTCAAGTCTGAGAAAACCACCCCTGATGGTGATGATGATGATGAGGATGAGGATGAGGATGGTTTGAAAGATGTGTGCATTAATCAGGCAGGGATGAAAAGATGCTATTGGCTACATTATTGGAAATATTCAAATCTGAGAAGCTGGAAGCTACTAATTGATCAATTATCAGAATTGTTCCTGTTTAAAGTTCCTCTCCAGGATTCGATTAAACCCCTAAAAACTCATATGTGTTCATCCAAAACAGTCCCAGCCTCTATCTCCACCCGCCCCTCTGCTGCTGAGTCACACCTGTCCATCACCTGCCGCGACATGTCAGAATAAAAGCTCTGTTCAGGCTGGAGGCTCTCCAGACGTCGTTAGGTCTGTAGCACCAAGCCTGATGTTAATTAATCAATTTAACCACAGATAAGTGAATTCATCTCCGTAAACGGCGTTCAGCTGATGCCACTGTGCCGCCTGTCGAGGAAGGAAGCGTTTGGTTATTGTTCCAGGCTGTGGCGGTGTCCAGGCCTCCTGACGTTTACCTTTACAGATGTGCCTGCTTGGTTAAATGGCTGTGACACGCGGGGCGCCTGCTTATAGGCAAGATGCTTTAAAGAGAAAATGGGAAGGCCTGATGACAGAGACAACATAGGAGTTTGTGCAGCTGTTTTACCGTGATGGATCTATTATCCGGCCATTACAAGATAAATGATCGATCCCTCCCATCCTCCCTCCCCGTGCACCCTCTGCAAAATTGAAATGAGAACGGAAAGCAGGGGAGGGGGGGTGCTATGATTAGGGGCTAGGTGAGATGCCCATTAATTTAAGAGAAAAAGGAGGGAGGAGGAAGAGAGCAGGAGAGGAGCGAACGGAGGGAGGATAGGCCGACCCCACGCCGGGCCATCAATCAAAAAGGCGCGCGTTGTCTCTGGCGTGATGACCCAGCACTCTCTGCCTCTCTGGCACCCTAATTAGAATTCATAGCAAAATAGATGCAAGGAAACGGTTTGGGCCCTTCATAATTTTATAGGAAATTTATTGTTATTAGAAGAACCATTTGCTTAGTGTGATTTTTCCATTACCGGCTTGTCACGCAGGCTAGATAATACGGTCGAGGTGGAGGAGGAGGGGGAGGAGGTGTATGAACTCCATAGATTGGGGTGTCAGTTTTGTTGATGGTGCATGTAGTTTACCTTGGAGCTGTGTCTAATGGGGGAAGTTGGTGGAGAATGCACAAAGCCTCGCGGCAGGATCCGCACGCTCACAAACGGTGGCGCCTGTAATAGCCTTCGAGACAGGAGAGGCCGGAGGAGGGTGCCGGGGGAGAGGGATGCAGAAAAACGCCCCAGAACGCGCTGGAAGTAGATATTCTAATTGGCTGCTCTGAGTCGGTTTATCTACAACAGAATCTGTTGGCAGAGATATTAAGTGAAAGCCCGGCTGTGCTTTAACATAGAAACACACAAGCCCGTGTTACTCAGATCACATGAGGTCGTTTCTGTTGTACGTCATGTGAACACAGCTGGTGCATCGTCCAGAAAGAGAAGCTCAGGTCGACATGTTTGTTCTTTGCACTGGATTGTTGGCAGAAACCTCAGCTGGACAAAAAACCAAACCCTCAGCAGTCTGACTGTCTGAGCCGCTGAAGCACAGGTGATGGCTCAGCTCCATTTGGATGTTCAGTAAGCTCGTGAACACACCACCCGGGCCCTGAAACAGTCACACTCATAACTGGAATGCAGCCATCGTAAAGGTCAAAAGGTCTGCCGTGGAAAAGGTGTAAAGAGGTGACAGCTGAAGGCACTGGCTGCTCGAACGAGGTAAACTCTGTATACGTTCACGTCCTGTAAGTCCACATTGTGCTTTTAGAGGTCTTTAGAGGGATCTGTGGGGAGAAATGGAATATAATATTCAGAATTATGTTTTCATGAGTGTACGATCACCTGAAAATACGAGTCCGCCATGTTGCACCGTCATGTTTCTACAGTAGTAAATACTGACTCGTGAGGCAAACCAAATAAAAAAGCAAATATACATTTTTATTTTCTCTTCTTAATAGCTGTCAGTAGCCAAACATGCATTTACCAGTTTTTATTAGGTACACCTAACCAAAAGGCAAACTGCAGCCTGCAAATTGATCATAAAGGTGATTAAAAAACAAGCTAGCTTCAGCACGGTGTACCTAATAAACTGGCAGCTGAGTGCATGTTGCCTATGATAACATGCCTTTTGGCCCTGAGCTGCTTTCATCATGTAAATACCTGCTGGATCTACATGCAAACATCATTTTCCTGAAAGCTGGTGGAGTGTCCGTGAGTATGGCCTCGTGCGTCAGCGTGACACCTTTAAACGTCGTTGTTTGATCCCTCCAGCGATCTGTTCATCAGCGTTCGTATGTGAATGAGAAGCTGACCGTCACTCGCATTTAAGGATATCTCAGAGAATCTACGACAGCAGCCGTGCACACACCCATCTCACACACACACACACACACACGCACGCACGCACACGATCAATGCAGGCTCATGACAATGCTGATGGGTAAATGCACCGGTTTCCCACAGGGCCACCAGGGGCCAGAAGGCTTTAATTGGGAAGACCAGATTCTGCTCCCTCTCTCCTCTTCTTCACCCTCGCCTGCCCATGATAATGCTGTTTGCATATTAATACACCGCCATGTCACTCAGTCTCACAGTCAGTCAGCGAGCCAGCAGGCAGTTGGGTGGCGGGGGGGCATTCAACAGCCAAATGGGTTTTTTCCTTCTACCAATAAAACACGGTTGATTATTGGCTCCCTCAGCTGCTGCTTCCCTCTTGTCCTGCTTTCCCCGTGAATTGAAGATAAAATGAGTTTTGTACCTGAGAAAAAAAATTCTAATTTGTAGAGAAAATATGAGAAACACCCACTGATGGATTTCTTCGGCAGGGCTGCCAGTTAAAACTTTAAGCGCAAACATTTTCCTCCTAATTGTCAGCTAAGTACTCAGAGGCTGAAGTGTGTGTCGTAATCAAAGTAGTAAATTGGTAATGTGTTTTTTTAAGTGCAGTAATAGTACTTTTTTGACCGGGGTCAGCTTTTCTTATTTCTCCAGAGTCCCTATATTACTGCTTTTCTAAGAGACAAAGTGTCTGTTCATTTTGCCAAACAAAAGTGTTGATCCAGGAGAGAAGGAGATCAGGAACATCAGCGTTTCCTCCTGAGCTGGTTTCTCCTCTTCTGCCTCCCTTCGCTCCTCTCTGCAGCTGGTGGCCGGCAGCGTGGTGATGGCTTTTGAGGAAGTGTGTCCGGATCGCATCGACCTGATCCATAAGAACTACAGGAAGCTGTGCAACCTGCTGGTGGATGTGGAGGAGTGGGGCCAGGTGGTCATCATCTCCATGCTGACGCGCTACGCCAGGACGCAGTTCACCAGTCCCTGGAAGGAGGTGAGGCGCTCTGCACCTCAGAGACTTCAAGCAGTGGTCCTCCAGATCCATAAAGTGGAAATTCACCACACACTTACATTGAGTTTAGCAGTGAGCAGGTTCTCCAAACATGGCGGTAACTCCTGATTATGCCAACTGCTCAGTCAGTCAGGTGCTATTATTCCTCTGTGCTTTAGAGCTCCATCGTTCACTTCAGATTTTATTTGTGTAGCACTGTCTCATTCAAAAGTGCTTTACAATGAAAATTAATACACCAGAAAATCCATGCATGCAATCTCATAAATACATAGAAACATACACTTTGTGCAAAGTCAGCCACAGCTGGTAGATGATATTCAGTCAGCTCCACACACGCTGACCTGCTGCAGGGAGTAGTCCTCAACAAATGCACCGTTCACTCCTGCTAGAGTGATAAAAACTACAGCAAAAAAACCTGTTTTTGAAGGTAAGTCTTCACAGGAGCCAGTGAGCTTCACACTGTGGACATTAAATATTTAGAGGCTGACTTCAAGCTTTTCGTGGCATTTGTTGACATTTCCCAAACTTAATTTAAGAGGACCAATCTTTTACTTTCAAATGTCATCATGGAAATGTTTAAATTGAAATGACAAAGCCAAAAAGTCTCTGGATTCATAATTTAGGGATTCAGATTGTGACATCTGAGTTAAATTCTTTGTGTTTTTAAATTACTTTCTGTACAAAATGTCTGATGGCTCCTTTGTGAAGAGGAGTGAAGAGAGATTCTGGAGGCACTGAAAACATGTTTCTATAATTAAAGTGAGAACATTGTGGGATGTTGTCCGCTGTCAGCTGAATGCTGGTGGAAGATGGTTTAATGCGTTGTTGTGATGTGTTGTTTGTGCTGCAGGGTGCCATGTTTGATGAGAATAATGAGAAGGCGTTCTACGACTCTGACTCAGAGGAGAAAAAAGAGCAGACGGAGGCCAAGCCCTACATCATGGATCCAGATCACAGGCTGCTGCTCAGGAACACCAAACCTCTGCTGCAGAGCAGGAACACTGCTGTGAGTTAGCTTCACCACAGACGCATGCAGCAGCGTTCGAGGGGTAGATCCAACGCCCATCTGCCGCGAAGATGATTGACACGCGTCGTTGAACGTGTGGAAAAGTGCAGAGTGTGTCAGTGTTTCACCCGCTCCTGTCTTCGAAACACAAAGCCGCACGTTAGCGAGCGCCGCCGCAGCCCCGTGTGGACGTCAGCACGCTCTCAGAGTCACAAACACAGCACACACACCTGGACACACAGAACAAATAGCTGAGAGTACACACACACACGTGCCACAGTGCCCCCCCCCCCAGATAGAAAAAAAGATAAAAAACACAGAGCAGATCTCCATCACCCAGGAGCCTCAAGGTCTCTGTCGCTGTGTAGCAGCGGGAGGAAAAATGCTCCCAAATGAAAGTGTTGATTAAAATGCGACATGCTGTGTCTTTTACTGGCAGCAACGCGGCAACATCCTCCATCTTCATAGACGGCTGAAGCCTTTTCATTCCGCCCGCCATGATGGACACACGTCCGTCTGCTATTTAAAGCTCCGCTGAAAAATTACCTTCATAGAGTCTTGTCATGAGCGCCTTTGTAGAGCCCGAAGAGATGCAAGTGAGGGAATTCAGTGTTAGCTTGGGTACACAGATGGTACAGTAATATCCTGTGGGTGGTGCAGTAATAATAATAATAATAAAGCAGTTAAAAAGCTAAAAAGTGCTTTTCAGGGCGATAAAAACACAACATCAGGCTAAAGCAGCGTGTGGAGTTGGAGGGTGAAAAGTGGGCAGAGCCCTCTGGAAAGTGTCTGAAAATGAAACCAAAGACAGAAGCAGGTCTCGTCAAGGTGTTTGAATCTGTTGAACTCCTGACTGCGTTCCAGGTGGTGATGTCTGTCGCTCAGCTCTACTGGCACTTGGCGCCGAAGCATGAAGTCGCCATCGTCACCAAGTCGCTGGTTCGACTGCTCAGAAGCCACAGGTGACGCAGACAAACCACATGCTGCGTGTCCTGTTTGCCTCCTCCTCACTCAGCCGTTGTTCATGTCCCGATGTTATTTTCTGTCTTTGCACAGGGAGGTGCAGTACATCGTGCTTCAGAATATAGCCACCATGTCCATTCAGAGGAAGGTGAGTCTGCTCGTGGACAGCAGGACGGTGACAGTGTCTCTCATTGACGCAGGCTGCCTGATAACATGACATTATCTCCCATCGAACAGGGCATGTTCGAGCCCTTCATGAAGAGTTTCTATGTGAGATCCACGGACGCCACGCATATCAAAACGCTGAAGGTAACTCCCACTTTATCATGAGCGTGCTCCACCTCAACACGAGCTCAGACGAGGGTCAGCGAGATCGGGACTTTGAGACGTGATGCTCAGAAATGATTTCACACCCTGTGCTTGTTTTATCCCTTTTTAAACCTGAGCGAAATTTCTGCAGGTGAAATTCAAGTTTGTGAAAATGTTCTCAGTAGAACAAAACACGTAAAATCTGCCAACGGTGAGGCGACGCAGAGACTCAACCAGCCTCTCCCTTATGATTTCCATAGCTGGAGATCCTGACCAACCTCGCCAATGAAGCCAACATCTCCACTATCCTGAGGGAATTTCAGGTTTGCTTTGTTTCTTAGTGATCACAAGTTACTGACATCAACAGTCAGGCATTAGAGATCAGATACCACTTTGGAAATTATGTTGTTACCGACGGCGATGAAAGCAAGAATAACAAAGGAGATGTAGAAGAAGAACAAATTGACTATGTATAGACTATACTCAAAAAGTGTAGAAAAATACAGTTCCATGTAGGATGTTTGAGCACGTAAGATACGGATCATAAAATAGAGTTTTGCACTGTTGCACAGTAGAAAATATGTATAAGCACAGTAGAAAAAACAGGACGTCTGCAGCGTGTCCACTGTGAGAGTCCACTTTCTGATGACTTAAACAGCTTGTCCCCCCGTCCTCGTCTTGTTTCAGACCTATGTGAAGAGCCAGGACAAGGCGTTCGCGGCGGCCACCATTCAGGCCATTGGCCGGTGTGCCACCAACATCTCCGAGGTGGCGGACACTTGTCTCAACGGTCTGGTGCTGCTGCTGTCCAACAGAGACGGTAAGGACGCGTAGCTGCGACGTCGTGCGGTCCTGACCTTCCTCGCCGTGTTAACGTGCTGTTTAAAGGGACGGCGTCGCGCCTCTTGTGTCAGGCTTGCTGTGTTGTCTTTGCAGAGAGCGTGGTGGCCGAGAGCGTGGTGGTGATCAAGAAGCTGCTTCAGACTCAGCCCACCGAGCACAGCGAGATCATCAAACACATGGCCAAGCTCTTCGACAACATCACCGTATGAGCCGCCGTCTTATTATTCGTGCTGTTGAACCGTTGCTATTTGTTTTAGACCGGAGTGTGTCACGACGCAGCGACATGACAGCGTTTCCTCCAGTGCTGCCGGTAACTCTGCTCCTTCCCTCTGATTGGTTGCCCGCACTTGCAGGTCCCCATGGCCCGAGCCAGCATCCTGTGGCTGATGGGAGAGTACTGTGAGAAGGTGCCAAGAATTGCACCTGATGTTCTCCGTAAGATGGCGAAGACTTTCACGGCAGAGGAGGACATTGTGAAGCTGCAGACTGTCAACCTGGCAGCCAAACTCTACCTGACCAACTCCAAGCAGGTACAAAACACACAGTCCAGCACCGAGAGGCGTGACACACGGAGCACACGGCTAACCGCTGCTGATGTCTGAAAGCAGCACATACGTGGGAACTATTAAAAGGAGATATCAGATTCCTGTCGCCCATGAATTAGTCCTCCACGACACGCAGCTTCGTCTCGCAGTAATCGCAGACTTCTGCAGTTCAGCGCTAAACGCTCAGTTTAAATGCAGAGCTGTGAATGAGACAGCTTCAGCGTAATGGAGCGTCTCCCAGCGCGGCTCTCTGCCCGCAGGCCCATTCGCTTAGATGGGGTGATTTTGGCCTCCGAGTCGGGTTTATGAGCCCAGACGGCGCCTCCTCAAACGAGCACATCATTACACCTCTCGCTCCTCGTAATGTGTCGGGGAGGACAGAGAGGGAGAAACAAAGACAGTGCAGGGTTATAAGGCTTGCTTCATGGCAGCAGTAATTTTTGCCTTTACGCCTGCTTAATAACATTCGTCAGCGCGAGCGCTCGCTCTCCCTGTTTTGGGTCGAGTGTTTTCCTCATCAGGTTGAAATAAGAAGCGAAATATGTGAACAAGGAGAGGACAAAAGGGGTCGTTAGTCATCAAGGACCAGCCGTCAATGGAAGTGATTGCTCTGTGTGTGAAGTTTATGGCTATGTTGCAGTTTTTATTGATTTTTAAAGGAAAAGTTGAACATTTTCAGAGATGTTGCCTCTCTGATGTTCAGATGAGAAGATCGGCCTCATGTTTTCACAGTGCAGAGCTGGAGGAAGTCACCTCAGCCCAGCGTAACACATCTTGTCTGTTTAATCCAAGCAGGAGTAGTCATGTGACAGTGACAGGTTGTGGTTTCCAGGTGAGTTCTGCGCTGAGGCTGCTGTGTTTCTCAGAGACGTTGACTTCCTGCGATATGAAGATCTCGACGCTCTGTACTTGGCGTGCAGACGTGAGAGCTGTAACGATCTTCTCTCAGCCAGGAAACAAATGAGTGTGCTTCCTAAAATGTCGATCTTTTCCTTTTAATGGCTTTTCCTTCTGCTCTGGTAAATTAGCTTTCTAAACATCCTTTAACGCCTCCGTCCCTGCCCTCCGTCTCTCTTACCATCCCGCTTTTCTCGCCCCCCCGCACGCCCTCTCTGGCTCCAGACCAAACTGCTGACCCAGTACATCCTGAACCTCGGCAAATACGACCAGAACTATGACATCAGAGACCGAACACGCTTCATCAGACAGCTGATAGTGCCCAACGAGAAGAGCGGCGCCCTCAACAAGTACGCTCGACGCATCCTGCTGGCCCCCAAACCGGCCCCGGTGCTCGAGTCGGCCTTCAAAGGTACTTCATACATTTCTAATATCTGCCCATTATCCTTACTTTGAGACCTATTAGCTGGTCCGAATCGGCTGAAAGTTTTAGATTAAATACCATTCCTCTCTGGTAATTGATCTATTTCTCATCGAGTGGCTCTTATTTGAAGAAGTATGCAAAGTTGATTCAGGCAGTGGTTTTATTATTCTGCTGTGTCTGTCTCTCTGAAGGGCAGTTAGGTCAGACCCCTTTACCTCGGACTAATGACATGGGTAAATAATTGAGCTAATGCTAACCTTTTTCAGACACTCGGAGGAGAAAAAACCTCCCTCATTTAGCTGCCTCTCCTCTCTCTCCCTCCCTGACAAAAGGGACAGAAACGGCCTCCTGCAGCATTAAAATTCAGAGGCAGCGTGCAGCTTCTGGATGTTTATGGAAAGCGTTAACCGCCCCGTCATTCTTAATATTCACAAGTGAAGTCTTTTTTTCTCTTTTTGGTTAGCAAAGCACAGTTTTTAGAGCACACCTCCCAGGGCACAGACACTGATTATCAGCCTGTGTGAGAGGAAGTGTGTGTGTGTGTGTGTGTGTGTGTGTGTGTGTGTGCGTGTGCGTGTGCGTGTGCGTGTGCGTGTGTGTGTGTGTGGGCTGGTTTTAAAGCGTGGGTGGGGATGCCTGCGTCTCGTTTTAAAGGTTTCTGTTCGTGCACAGTGACGGTTTGGTCATCGGCCCAAATTCTCCACCGCTCATTAACCTTCTTTCATTTTTGCTCTTTTGTTTTCCATTACTTTGAAATGACACGAGGAAATATTCAGATCCTTTACCTCAGTAAAAGTGCTAATACCACACTGTAAAAAGACTGGTACGAGTAAAAGTGGCGCATTGTTACTTAAGTGAAAGTATGGAAGTGGAATCAGGAAAAGTATTGAAAGTTACACGACTGAGAAATTTCACCTTGTCACCAGTTTCAGCTTTTTGATTTTTTTCTGCCGTTTTTCCTCAGTTTGTCTTCTCTGTGCTTCCAGATCGAGACCGTTTCCAGCTGGGCAGTCTCTCCCACAGCCTCAACAGTAAAGCTAATGGGTACCAGGAGCTCTGCGACTGGCCGGCTGTGGCTCCTGACCAGTCTGTGAGGAACGTGGAGGTCATCGAGCCAGTAAGGAGTCCACCCTCCGGACACGCCTCGTCATAGCTACACTCATATGTGTCTAATTCTGTCCCGCCTTTAGACAAAAACATACATGTGAAGTGGATTTGAAGTAAAACAGGAGCTAAAACGGAAAAAAGCAGGAAATAGAGAAACGAATGAACAACCCTAAATTTGATCAGTGGTGATCAGAAATGTTTTAAACCTCCTTGAAAAAGAGGTTTTCTGACCTCCGGCGTCGTCGCTGTCCAGCCTCGTTTTGTGGGATGCGTCAGTTTTCCTGCACTCCGTTCAGAAGTTTTGTGCCTTGTTACAAGTTAAAGAGCAAAAATTACAGATATTAAAGGGCTTTGTTTTTCAGTGAGAGATGTTATTGATTCTGGTTTTGCTCGGAGCACCAGCTCAAACTTTACTGCTGGTGCCTCGTGGCCGCTAATGGAGATCCTAATAAAACAATAAACAACAATAAAGCAGAGCGCAGGCGGCCATTTCAACAGGCTTTATTCCTTCAACATAAGATGGATTCAACAGAAAAGGTATCTGCTAACTTGTTAATTGACTGAAAGTGATTGAGGGGTGTAAGTGTGCTCTTCACAAGCTGCTAGCAGGCAGATGATGCTCTGCTGTGTGAATGGTTCGGTCATGATAATGGAGCTGCACAATGATTAGTTTTTCCCATTGACCGTGTATAAAGCAACCACTATCGGATGATGCCTCTGATTAAAGTCTTAATAATTGAAAATCTGCTCAGTATGCTCATCCCTAAATTATCAATCTCAAATGTAACTGACCTCATTTCCCTCCGCCGTATCCGTTCAGGTCAAAGAGTGGACGCCGTTGGCTCGGAAGGCCAAGCAATCCAAACCCGATGACAAGTTCTACTCGGACGACGAAGAGGAGAAAGATGAGGAAGGATCAGAGAGCAGTGGCAGTGAAGGCAGCAGCAGCAGCAGCAGTAGCAGCAGCAGCAGCAGCAGCAGTGAAGGTTTGTTTGTGTCTGTGTTTGAAGTTTCTGCTTTTCGTCTGACAAAGAGTTGTGCCGTCGTCCTCGTGGGCTCGTTCGCTCAACTTAGAAAACTCAGTCAATCATTTGCCTTTTGCAACCTCGATCTGATTTTATGCTGCGCACAAGCTCATAGTTTTCCACTCAGCAGCCAAACACTGGAGGCACATTGAAATCTGGGCGGGAACGGCGGACTCCGCCACTAACAGCGGACATTATGCAGATAGATGATAACACAAGGAAATATGTGAAATGGCCTCATGGTTTCATGAAGATGTGAGAATTCAAACTTGAATTCAGCAGGACGGTGTTTGATATGTAAACTGTGTGTGTGTGCATGTGTGTGTGCATGTGTGTGTGCGTGCGTGTGTGTGCGTGTGTGTGTGCGTGTGTGTGTGTGCACGCACAGAGTCTGGCAGTGAGAGTGAGGAGGAGAGCAGCGAAGAGTCAGAGAAGACCTCCACTGATTCTGGACAGAGCTCCAGCGGGTCTGAGAAGAGCTCCAGTGAATCAGAGTCAGAGCAGAAAAAGAAGAAAAAGACCAAGAAGGCACCACAGAAGAAGAGCAAGCCGGCTGCTGCCCACAGGTACGCTTTAATCCCTCCTGTCTGGAAGCCTCATTTTTCCTCCCTGTGAGTTCTCTGTGTCCAGATGTTACCTGTTTCTTCCTCTCTTCCTCGTTCTCGCTCAGCTAATTAGACAGGTGTGTGTCTGCGCGGTCGTCACAGCAAGTGTGATCAGCGCTCTGCTGCACCAATAAGCTCAGACTCCCATCTGTTCACAGCTTCAGCCATTTTTATCATGGATATGACAGCCCGCCGGCTGGCACCATGCTTCCCTCTGTTCAGTTTGGTCTTTTCTTCTCTAAACACGCCAAACTTTGCACTTCTTCCAGCTCGTTTGCCAGGAAAAACATCTTTCCAAGTTAGCACAAAGACACACCTCCAAAACAAGATGCTGGGCCATCAGAAATAGACCAGATAGTAGAATTAGATGCACACTTCCATAAATGGAGAAGAAGATTTGGCTTATGCCTTCATTGTTTGCTGAGTAGAGCCTGAACGAGAAAGTCAGACCTGAACAATCAGAGTGAATAAACTATCCTGGTTTCTACCCAGGTAGATCCTGGTTCCCCACACCTGGGACACGGTCTCTGGAAGCAGGATATGATGTTTACATGCACAAAACCCAGATAGTCCAGAAACCGGATCAGGACCTGTATGAGAGTCAGCCCACTGGACGCTGTGCGTCCATGTTTTCAGAGAGCAGAGCAGAAATCAACCTCACACCAACCGTCTTAGTGGAGGTATTGATATAATCTGTGAGCTACACACACCTACTGTACTGTGTGTACGCCTTCTGTGTCCACGCACACACACACACGCACGCACGCAGACATCAGGCTGGCAGAGCTGCTAGAATATCGTTAGTGTGAGTTCCATTAACAAGCTAATCAAGGAGAATTTTCCTCCAGCAGCGTAACCCACATTTACATGGCTAATGGATAATGACTTTTGATTGGTCATTTAGCAGCCTGGTGTTACCAATGAATGAGATTTGAGTCATTACTGCTGAATATGCTCACGTACACTCTCTTACACACTGGCAGATTTAGTTTCTTATGCACTCCACTTCATTTCCTCACGGACACACAGACTCACAGCGAATGTACCTGATTTCGCTGTGTGACAGGCCGCCGGCTGACCCTGTTCTCTCCATTAGAGGGTATAATTAGAGCAACTCACCCCAGTGCTCGAACACACACAAACACGCGCACACACACATACACACAGTAATTAGAGCAGCTCACCCCAGTGCTTCCACAACAAACACAGCATAATGCCCTCATTATGGCCCAGTCATTTCAGGCAGGGCCTAATCAGGCCCACAGTGATTTATATCACTTTTTCCTGTTCGCAGCAAATGAAATCTGTAGGCCAAATTAATACTGGCTTTTCATCATCGCCCAAGTTAAAAAGCCAGTTACCGTCACAATTCCCCTCATTAATTTAACGGCTGAAAATCCCAGGCAGGCGGAGTAAACACTCATTATGGGGACAAATTGAAGAGGGACAGAGCAAGTGGAGGAGAGAGGAGAAAGATGGGGAAAATCTTTTTGAGTGAATTAACTTCACAAACAGAAACAGATTGATCGCTGCTGCTCTGACGGGCCCAGCTTCAGCTTTCACTTCGGATGGAAGTGCTTTGTCTTTCCTGCTGTTTTCAGCACTGTTTGTCCACGTCGTATCGTGGAAGCCGTGTGCCTGTTATGTAAATGTGGTGATGAAGGTGATGCGCCTCTTAAAGCTGATCAGAGTCAGCAGGCAGGACCCTCCTCGTCCGTCATGTCTGAGGTCTGTTCCTGCTCTTCTGCTGTGTTTCAGTGACTCGGATGAAAACGGTAACGGACCAGCGACCCGAGCCAGCAGCTCGTCACCCGAAAGCTCCCCCGGCTCGGAGACAGACTCCGAGGACGACTCCGACTCAGACTCCGTCACGGCGCAGAAGAAGAAGAAGAAGAAGAGTGATGCGACGTCCAAACCCAAGGTGACGTTATGATTCATGTGGACGCCGAACAGTTTCTTAACTCTGAGCGTCAGAAGTGAAGCTCGCCGCTCAGTCCAGCGTGCTTCACTCACAGCCGGCGTTTCAGGATGGTGACCGAGGTGGAGACATCCCGTTTGCCCACAGGCCATAAATAAACATAGATTAGTAAAATACTCCATTACTCATGTGAAAGTGTGACGAACGTCAGCTTTGGTTTTGTATTCAGTGTCCTGCCTTCCACAGATGATGATCGTTTCTCTGAACATCGATCAATAAAGACCAATAATCAATACTTAGGGTTAATTAACACCTAACGTGCTTCGGCAAAATTGTTTGCAGTTCCAGTAAACAACTCAAAAAATGTCCAAAAAGCAGGTCAGTGACTCACGATGTAAATATGGGTGTAGTTGAACTACCAGCAAGCTGCTGCAAAATGTAGTTGAATGAGTAGTTTGACTGCTCTGCGTGTTTTAACGGCCGGCTTTATCAGAGCGCCCCGAGAGATGCTGAAATACGCTTAAAATACACGTAATGATCCTAACTGTTAGATCACAGGTTAGTGCCTGTGTCAGATGTGTTGAAAGAGATTAAAGAGCTCAGGTGTTATTCTGGATGTCATGCTGCTGAAAGTTCATCATCCAAATGACGTAAACAAGCACGCTGAAAACACATGTAAAATATTCAGAATACGCAATAAGAAGACACAAGTCTGTCTCAACACAGTGCTCTCTGTCCTCTGTGTGTGTGTGTGTGTGTGTGTGTGTGTGTGTGTGTGTGTGTGTGTTGGGAAGAGTTCCTCCTATGAGGAGCACGTTGTGTGTGGCTGTTATTAAACGTTTCATCCTGTCGTGTCGTGAGACTCAAAGCTTCGACGGTTTCGTCTCAGTTTCGGTCAGAGTTAAATCTTCATCCCTGATCAGAGATATTCCCAAGCATCCACGATGTTGAGCCGCTGTGGATCATGATGTGACCGTGAAGAGGACGAGGAGGACCACCGTGTTCTCCCTGGGAGTTTCCTCCTCTGTCGTCAGCTTTATTCTTCCTCCTCTCGTCTTTCGTTCGTCCCCTCTCAGCCCTCCTCCTCTGTTTCTTACCTGTTACGCTCATCACGTTATTTCACCCTCCCTTTGCTTTTCTGCTCTATGAAATTCTCATTTCATACAGTTTGTCATTTGGACATGGCCTATGAATTATGCATCTCGCTCTCGCTCCTCCAGACCTCCATTTACTAACAAGGTTTCCGTCTCTATTACCACCGCGAGCGTCAGTCAGAGGTCTGATGAGACACGGCCTCTAACTTCATTGTGTGCTTTCACCCTCCTTCCTCACTCCCTCCTCTGTCCCGTCCTGGCTGTTTTTCCTTCCCGTGTGCTCGGCCCGGAGTATGCAGAGTGGAATTTTATGGTTCTTTATGCGACGTGAGCGGAGCCGTGGAGAATAACGGCGCTCGTGTGTTCAGGCGTGGTTTTATCGTGCCCGTTGTGGAGCGAGCTGTGTTGTGATTCCCACAAGTCCACAGCTGACACGCCGGTGTGTCAGTGTGACACGACACGCGTCACTGGTCTTTGAGAACTCCAGACGTGTTTGGGATGGACGTGTCGCGTCTTCAGACACGCTGTCAGCATATGTAGCACAACACACAATTTCTATTTCTCACCGTCGTGTTTCTTTTTCAGGTGGAAGCGAAGTCCAAGACAGAAGTCTCCTTACTGGACCTGGATGACTGTGAGTTCCTCCTCTGTAAAATACTCAGTTCCCAACATTTATGGTGCAGCTCTCCGCTCCTCTCAGCTCTCTTAGCTGAGCGAATCCTGCTCGCACCATCCCGGTTTTCAACAGCGCAGTCTCAGAAACAGCTCCAGTAAACCAAACGTGCCAGACAGAGGACGTTTGCATGTTCCCAGAGAGGAGAGACCTGCATCTAACGTCCAACAGCCCAGAGGTTTTTCTCTGGAGCTGAAAGAGCCCAAAGTGAGCGAACAGCAGAGTGAATATCTACAGACAGTGTTGTTCTGTCTCTGCTGGATGTGTAAAAGGACAGCTCACGAGACACATTAAAGGGAAACTGTCTTTTCCGTGTTGTCGTGTCCACGAGACTAATGGGGACCACATTTTTGACGTTGGTCCAGTTTTGAGCGCTCGCTCTCCTCAAAACCACCAGACTCCATTGACTAAAACGCAGTTCATTCAAACCCGACAGAAACCAACTAAAACTCACCAAAACTGTCTCGAATTGTCTTTACAACGATCGTCAACTCTGGTTTAGCTGAAATAAACCCATAATTCACCAAATTAGGTGTGAAAATATCAAGAGAGGAGCGGGGGTGGGGGGGGGGTCGGCCATCAGAGAGGGAGCAGGAAAAAAAATAAAAGATAGGTAAAATATTCCCTTAAACCTGCTGTAGATGAGTAAAGAAATACGAGGCTTATGCTAATCCTGAAAGCGTGGCCTGATGTCATTGAATACTAAGCAGTGCCTCTGAGAGGACTGGCTGCTGTGCCTCAGGCAGAGCATGAAGTCCAATAAACTTTCCCAGCAAATAACACACGTAAGTCGTGTGATACGCTTGTTTTAAGTGAACCAGGTACCCTGCGGCTTCACGTCAGGCCCGTTTGACCAGAACGGATTCACGTGCCGACAACGTTGTTTTTTCTACCAATCATACCGACGACCTGCTCGACCAGGAAATCTGTTAACTCTCTTTTTTAACATAAGCTGCTGTGACTGTTGGTGTTATTTAGGGAAAAGTGGCACCTGGCATCGCTGTTATTCATGGAATAATACTGAAAGTAAGGTTGAAAGCACACAGGCCGGCGTTGGCCACTGGCTGACAGGTGTTATTGAATAAGGTGATACGATTTTAGCCTTTGGCGCCCTCCAGTGGCGTTATCAGAAGAGGCGGACGTGCTCGCCGCCGCTCCACAGCAGCTTTAACCATCTGAAAGTCTCTGTTTTCTCTGCCTCCTTCAGTTTCTCCTGCGCCGACAAACGCCTCGAGGTACTCCGCCCTCTCCTCCAGCCTCCTGTCCGACCTCGAGGGCCTCTCTCTCTCCAGCGTCTCCTCCGCCGTGCAGGTGAGCACACTCGTGCGTGTCCGCATTAGGAACACACGGCGACGACATTTCCTCCATCAACGTGCGCTGAGAGTCAATCGTTCCTCTCTGTCTGACGCTGACAGGACAGCAGAGCGCCGTATGCGATGGCGAAATGAGCCTCTCTCCCTCGTGGAACATTTCTGCCTCAGACGCCAACTACTGACCTTTCCTGCCTCCTTATATTTATAGCCAGGCAGGACAGGACAACTGCTCTCCCTGTTTCCTGTATCTCTTATAGTCTGTCTCTCTCACCCTCGCTGTCTTTTGCTCTTCCACACCCTTGAACTCTATTTCTGCGTCTCATCTATAAGTCCACCCACTCCCTTTCTCTCCCCCTCTCCCCCTCTTATCTCTCTCCTCCTCTCTGTCACCTTCCATCTCTCTCTGTCAGATGTTGCGTCCCTCGTGTCTCGCTGGTGTGTATATCTGATGGTTGACCTTTCCTACTGTGACGGCTCCTTTCTCTCCTCACTGTGTGAGCGGCTCTGCACCTATGTGTGTTTTCTATCTTGTCCCCCCCCCCCCCACCCCCCGGGAGGAAAATGTCCAGACCATTCTTTCTGCTGTTGCTGTGTCTATTTTGTGTCTCAGAGCAGGTCTGCGCTAACTCTGCTGGGTCTTTGTGTTTAGCTGTTGTTGACGCCTGCTTTTGTGATGGGATTTAGCTTCTGCTCTCAATAAATTGCTCATAATTATGAATGTGGCTGCCAATAATGATTATTTTGCTTAATATTTGTTTCGCAGACCATTTGTTTTTATTTTTAAGATAAAATTGTCAGAAATTTGCCCCAAGTCACAAGTTCTTGTTGCAGTGAGAGTATTCTGCCAAGTGCCTCTTTAATCTCAAAGGCATTGCAGTGCAGAAGAGTTGTGTTTTTTAGACAGTCGAGGTAATTTTATTTATATATATCATGTTAAAAATGTAGTCTCCGGAGGTGTTTTTCAGTGCGAGCGACGTGTGACGTCCTGTGTTATTGTGGGAAAAGGTGAGAAACCTCAGCGGTGGAGGGCGGTTTCAGGAGACGCTGATATCTTTAAAGTCTGCGCGTAAACAGACGTGTTGGCGACGCGGCTGCGTGTCTTCCCAGCAGCCTCTGCGCCGTCCCGGCTCCGCTCAGCTTGGCGGCGAGTTACTCTATATTCTGAGTCTGCCCGTCAGCCCTGCCCGCCTGTCACTCAGCTTGATTGACAGCTGCTCTCAGGACAGCGTTTATGCTGCGCGGCTCTTGTTGGGCACTCTCTCCTCCTCAGGTGAAGGCCGTGCAGTAATAGAGAATAGAAATGCAGATGAGAACAGGGAACTTTTGGCGCATCAACATCTGATTTTAGAGTCAATTCTATGCATAAATACATGATGGGCATCGGGATTCATAGACAAGAGTAAATAACCTCACCTTTATTCACACACGCCCCCCCCCCATGCATGCACACGCTTACATATCAGCTCGCACACACACACACACACACACACACACACACTGGCCTCGGTGTCATTTCTATTTCTCAGCAATCTGCCCACAGAGGCAGCGAGTGTGTCTCAGCTGAGCGCTCGGGCCCTTTTAGAGAATTACTGCATGGTTATCAAAGGCATTTAGATTAACCCTGGTCACTGTCTTTGACCCACCTCCTCCTCTGTCTCCTCCTCCTCTCCCCAGCTTCTGCATGCTCCCGCTCTCTCTAATAACATTTTGACATTAGGATCTCTCACAAATGCCTCTTAAATCCCCCACCCTGCACCCCCCGCCCCACACCTCTTCCGCCCGCTGTCCGTGTGTGCGGCGGGGAGGCTGAGGCTGATAACTTTTCATTCATAATTAGCAGTCGGCGAATGGCGCTGCGTTGGGGGGAAATTGAACTGTCAGCGGCGGGGCGCGGGGCGTTTGACCCCATCACGCCCAGAGGGGGCCATCATAATTTGTTCATTTGGTGTCCATCAGGCGGGCGCCAGCGCGGCCCCTCCTCCTCCCCCGCCTCCCTCCTCACCCCTCTGACCTCCCCGTAGTGGGCGCTCTGGGTTCACGTCTAATTATGAATCAGCAGAAGGACCCCGAGCGCCACGAATATAGCAGCCCCTGCCCTCCAAACCTCCCGCTGCCACTCAAACTGCGGAGATTGCCTCTTAAATAGGAATAAATGCCCACACAGAAACAGCCAGTCGGCGCTGTGGCCAGCGCGGCGAGCGGAGACTTTGGGAAATGTTTGTGTTTTCACGCCGCTGTCGCAGCATTTCTTCTCTCATTAGCTTCTTCTAGAGACTCCGAGGACAGGTTTCTGTTTATTAGAGGATTAACAGGAAGCTCCTTCCTCTCGTCGTCCTTTTCCGAGGTGACAGAGGTCATAACGGCGGTCCCTAAGCCTCGAATGTCACGTATGTTTTCAGTGTCCACTTGTCACAACAAACCACTGAGCTGTTTGATTACTGTAAGCAAACGAACTCGAACCCTGTGTTTTGAAAGCCAGAAACAGAAATGTGATGACACATCCATGTCTGCATGAACAACATGCAGCTGGATTCTTAAGGTGACGGAGTAATTATCAATTAATTATTGACCCCGAAACGTATTTTTCTTAACACAATAATGAAAGATCATCTCTGTGCTTGACTTGCACTGTTAATGAACGCGCCGGGAAGACGAGCGACCGCTTTGTGGAAGCTAATAAGATGGATTAAATTCAATTAACAATATTGAAGAATGAAAGAATATTCTGCTTTAATCATCTGCAGGTGAAGATGAGCGAGGAAAGATGCACGTTCATCTAAAGAATCTGTTGAGTCCCTCTCTGCTTTTGATCCTGTCCAGAGCTGAAACGATTGGTCCATTAATCAATTAGATGATTTATTGTTTTTAAGTATTTTTTCAAGCAGAAGTGCTAAAACTTCACTGCTTCCAGCTTAAATGTGAATTTGCTGTATTTCTTCACCTTGTGTGACAGAAAGTTTAACATCTTTGTGTTTTGGACTGGGGGATGTTACTTTCGAAGATTTTACGAACCAAACAATTCATTGATTAATAATCCTGATGAAAAGTCATTAGCTGCAGCCCCAGATCCATTAAATATGGTGCTAATACAAAGAAACTGTTGGCAGTTTGTTAGTAACACTCGCAAAGCTCGATGAAGGACAACACTTTCTGAATAACAGTCCTCTGTTATTGCTAATATTCCTTAATGGAAAATTTCAAAATTAATCATTTCAGAATACCCAATTTACTGACAAATTGGCATAAATGAACTAACCTCTGTCTATATGCGCTGGAGAGACTTCCTGTTGCATTAAAGTAGTTTTAGATGGCTGCAGTAACATTTATTTAATTCAATTTGCAGTCAAGGTCTTTGTGACGCCCCTCAATTAATTGTCATCTCCTGACTGAGGAGAACAATTAGGCGCTAAAGTCAAACACATGTCCCTTACCTTAATCCTCACAGCTCTTGTCGAGCATAATGAAACCCTGTCCCCGCTGTTGGCGGCAGACGCTGTCTGAAAAGCAGAAATGGATTTTCAATATGTGCCCATACATCTCTGCACCCCGCCACGCCACTTTCTTTTAAATTGGCCTTCTTGTGCACACGGCACAAGGCTACCCGGCTCCGGTTAGCCCTTTTGAATATGTCAGCGGGATTTTCAGGTCATTTGCTCGAGAGGATGCTGGGAGCGTGGCGTCCGGGCTCTGAAGGTGACTGGCGTCTGTGTCATCCATCACGGGAGCTTCCTTTAAGTTGATGCATAATAGAGCCTCTCAATCAACTTCCTCCCTCATTGTCAGCTCCCTCCTCCTTCCTGTCCAGGCTGGAGAAGGCGAGCCAAAGCCAAAGAAGAAGAAGAAAAAAAAAGGAGATGGAGACTGACAGAGGAGTCAAGGTTACATCCCTCCTCTTCTCTTATTTACACTTGAGGTGTTACGGGCTTGTGCGGCGTAACAGGACAACAATGGATGGCGGAGCGAAGGGGCTCGTGTGGGCGCTTGTGTCAGGCTTTAACTGTCCACCGTGTCAAATTGGTGATAATAAGCAGTTTGAAGCCCTGTCCTGTCTCCGTCCGTCCCTCCCGTCGCCGCCGCCCGCTCGGGGCGAGGCGACAGACGGGACCTTGAAGCAGGATGTGTCTGTCAGGGAGGTAAATCTCCGTCGTGATGGGGTGGCAAACATTATGGCCGGCTTTATCGACACCGACTGCTCTGACACATCCAAAAGTGGCCCAATAAATTTGCGGGCTGGCGGTGGCGTGACGGGCGCTCGCGAGGGCGCAGCGGCGTTACAGCACGGCGACAAATGTTTGTTTGACCTCCTTTACAGGCGCTCCGGCGGTCCGGGCACAAGAGACGCCGCTGCTCCGTCAAGGGGACTGAAAGATGGTGGACAGTTCATCCTTTATCCAACGTGACGTGAGCTGGCTGCTGGTTTAAATGTTTCATAGCGCGACGCCCAGACTCAGCCTCACATACCCTGAAGGGACAGATTGAAAGAAAAGACAGGTTTCAACAGTTTTAATGCCCTCTGAGGTATGGATGGAGTCAATGTGCTGTTTGAAGTTTGGATTTTTACCTGTGAAATGTGACTAATGTTTAACGTTTTTGGCTGAATGTCAAATATCAATGAAACGCACTCGAGAATTAAAATGTGTCAGAGGTTTCAACTGGGACACCAAAAAGGTTTGAACTCTGTGTGAAACATAATAAAACCAGAATCGATCATCTGCGAACAAACTGTGTCTGAGTCTCAAGAAAGATGCTGCTGCGTTGCATCATGGGAAATGAAGGCTCCGGTGTCTTTGAGGCTTGACCCCCATCAGGGACTAAAGAAACAGGATGTTGTGGCTCCTGCTGCTTTGATGATGATCATTCCTTTTAGATGTGACGCTCTGACTTTATGGACGTGTCATATTAGATTGCCTCGAGTCTTTTTTGGTGAAGCGGCCTCATGTTTCATGGCCGTGGGTTACTCGTAGGCGCTTTCCTCGACAGATCCTCTCGATAACTCAGCCGTGAAACCTGTTGCCTCTCCACGTGTTGCTGCTGCAGCACGGTGATGGTGTGAACACAGCGGCGCTCATCCCCGCAGCCCCTCTTGTATGTCAAAGCGATTCTTCACCCTCGCCGACCACATGACAAGTCGCGGGATGTCTCGAACGTTTCCCTCCGAGTCCGAACACGCTGCCACTTCGTCCGGCTTCAGTGAAACGATGTACAGTGACACCGCCCGAGGCTGCGGCCTGCGCCTCCACGGCTGCGTGTTTCCACTGTGTTTCTTCTTATCATATTATCAGTCATATCCAATTAGCTTAATCAGTTTTCTTAATCATCTCGGTGTGTTATTTGCGGGATCTGTTTTTGTTTCTTCACGTAAAGCTTCGTGGTATTTCTTACTATTTCTGCCCTCTGTCACTCTTCTTTGAGTGTTATATTTGTTAATTCTTCCATCATTCTGACACGTCTTTGAGGTGGTAAATATTATTTCTCTCCTCTGAACAGCAGGATGACACGTCTAAGCGTTGCCTCTGAGTCAGAGTATGAATACGCTCAGGTGCTAAGTGTTTTGGAAGGTGTGAAAAGGCTTCATCCGTCCTGACGTTTTAAACTAATTACCGCTGTCACTCTGCACAGACGGACCCCTTTGATTTCCTCTGAAGCTTTAAGAAACTACTCAAAGTTGTTCCACTTTTGTGATCTTTTATATAACTTCTATCGATACAGCAGAGGTGTGTCTCAAGTTTCTGCACGTTATGTGAGTTTTCTCACGTTTGACAAGCGCCGTATGTTCAGTCCGCTGCGCTGCATTGTGTGGGCCGACCCACCTTATCTGTCTAATGGGAGCTGACAGTTGCCACCATCAAGTGAAAAACTGAAAGCCACCAAGTGTGAACAATGTTCATCTAAGTAACAAGATGTTAATTTCCAGGAGAAAAAAATACACCAGCAGCACATCCACCCCCTTTCTCTTCCACATCTCTCAGAGGTAATGTAATTTCCTGCCTCTGAAAGGGTAAAAGCCTCTTTAAAAAGGCCTGCGAACGGCAGCTTTGGCCCATGCAGGCACTCGTGTTTCCATTCATTAGAGGTTGTTTTTATTCAGCCAGTTTGACCGAGCGTCCCTCTAACTGGGCTGATTGAGGACATTTCTTAAATGGGGTCCTCTTTACCCCACAGAGTTAATGAAGGGAGGGTTGGTGGGGAGTCATCAGCCAACCCTCCGTCGCACTCCACTCAGGAGTGCTGCATTCTGCGCGCTGATTGGACGCGGTGAATTGCATGAACGCAGGCGATGGAGGGACCGGAGCTTCTTGTATTAATCTGTCCTCTTGTGTGGATGCATTTGCAGTGTAATGTACAAGGCGTCCCTGGATGTCGCGTTTTGTGCCTCTGGGTAAATGTTCCGCATGCGCTGCTTTTCTCATCTTCCTTCTCTGCTTCTGCTCTCAGGCTTTTGTTTCCAGCAGTGCGTCGCTGCTCGTGGATCAATCCGGCCCATACTGCACTTGGTTTCTCTGATAATCAAGAAGTTTGAGTTATTTTTCAGAAATGTTTGTTCGCACTAAACTTCTGTACCACATCCCACTCAGACTCAGCCGCTGTCCGTCACGTGTCCCTCCAGGTCACCACTCCATCTTTCGGCCCCGTGAAAACCTACGAGCTGCTTCACCACATGACAGGAAGAGGACTGTCAGCCAAGTACCACTTCCCCCGGCAGCCATGTTTGTACCAGCCCAGCATGGTGGCTGTGCAGGTCACACTGACCAACAGCTCAGACCACAGCCTGGAGGAGATCCATGTCGGAGACCAGAGCCCAGCGAGCCTCCACATCCACTGCTTTAACACCATCGGTGAGTGTTAGCGCCACGTGAGTCAAATACTCCACTGCTGACTCATCGAAAAGCCACCAAGGAGTATTAATACACTGTTTTCTTTGCAAACTCACAACACACTATGGTACTGTTCAGAGTTTTGCAATATAAATTGTGATGCAGTACATTTTGTGTACTAATGTGTACTTGTTTTAGTAGTGTCATACTCTGATCATCATCGAGTCCCATGAAAAAGCAAAAAGCAGCAGTGAGTTGTTCCTAACAGGTGTGTGTGTGTGTGTGTGTGTGTGTGTGTGTGTGTGTGTGTCACAGCCTGATGTCTCTCATAGAGATCCACAGGTGTCCAAAAACCATGCTCCTTCACGACACACACCAATGGCTGCAGAGCCTCAGAGAGGACGGAGAGGTCAAAGTGTTGAGAGACGAGCGTCTACATGAGCTCATTTTGCGCCTGTTATAAAGCCGCTGGCCCGCTGACACATGCAGGGTGACAAGTGGGTCAAACCCCGGCCTGAACTCTGCGTTTTCCCCTCTGTAATGTAAATTTATTACAATCTTTTCAATATTAGCAGTCTCTCCCAGTCACTCATGACGGCTCTCTGGCCTCTCTGCAGCTCTGTTTACACTCTGCCCGTTTTCTCAGATTGATATTAAATGCTCATTATGTTATCAGAAACCTTTAAGCCTGTTTGCTGTCAGCTCAGCAAATAGCCCCGTCCCGTCCCGTCCCCCAGCCTCAAACAGCCAGTGTTCCTTCAGCTAATCCCTGTTCATTAGTATCGATCAGGACCGACGAACAAACACCATCTCCATATTTCTTGTCTCGCTGTTGTCTGATGGCTGCGCTCAGTACAATATGAGACTGAGAGCAGCACTCCCTCAACGTTTTCTTTGTCATGCACACACAAACATACATGCATACGCACACGCACAGGCAGACCTGGTGTGCGGTGGAGCACGTTAAAACTGTCAATTGCGAGGGATTGATTGGGCATTGAAGGAACTCAAGCAGCCAAACAGTGGGTAATTTGGATCGATCGAGCCCGGCCACTGCGAGCGGGAGGCTGGGCTGGCTTTGAGAAGCTGCAGGGGATGAATACAGACAAAGCTTTATGTAACGCTGCTGTGTGCGCGTTCGTTAAGGGATGCACATGACAGGGTTTGCATTTAATAAGAAATACACTCGCACTTTGCCTCTGCAGGGCGCGTTACTTTCCATCGCAGCTAATCTCTGCCTGAACGGCTGTTAAACGCGTAATTTAACAGTTTAAAATGTGTGGTTTGGTCTCTGTTTACGTCCACCGACGTGTTCCTGAATCACTTAACATCTCTCTAGTCAGCTGGTTAGTAAGAGCCAGTCACCGGCCTCCACCTTTAATACTCCACGCATCAACATAAGAGAATAAAACAGCTGTTAGCTTCGTGAGTTTTACAGTCTGAAAGACGATTCCTGTTGGTCACAGCGTGGCTTGGATTTCGTCAGTCACCTGTAATAATAATATTCAGACCTGAGCAGTCAGGTGATCGTACAGGTTGTAAACAAACACGGAGGTTAGCCAAGAAAGACTCGACAACAGGCGATAAAACTGGTGAAAGTGTGAAATTACTTGTTGTAGAGGGAGTTTACACTCCGGCTTCCTGACGAGCTTTGACCTGCCGTACTTCCAGCTGATGTGTTTAGGTGCACTTATTTTTATCATTACCTCAAATATATTAAACTACTGGCATTATTTCACGCCGTCTGAGTGTCTTGACGCTCGTTTTTCTTCTCCTATGGGACGTGTGAGGTCAGGACCGCGAAGCTGTGACAGGGTTAGCTCAAGCTGCTGAATTAGCCGCTGAATCTTAGCTTAGCATGAAGGAAGAATAACTCCTCTGAACTGGAGCGAGGACGTAGTGAGAAGATGTTTCCTTCCAAATCCAAAAGGAGGACTTAAGCTCCGCCGCAGCTTTAATAAAAGGCTTTTTTATTCGTGCACATGCTTCACGTCGCTTTGGGTTAACACCTCGGGAGAAGCACGCGGCGGCTGTAAGAGAAGAGCCTGAGGAGCAGCTGAAGGCTGGACTGCAGTGAGTTCATGATGGCTCTGTTTTCGGAGGCCTCCCTCTGGAGTCTCTCCTCTGCCTGGAAAGAGTTATACGTGAAACAGCCGAGCTCCACGGAGAGAGAAACAGGCCGACTGGGGAAGCGTGGAGGATGTTTCTGTCTGTCTGTGTTCTTCTCATCCTTAACCTCCCTCCTCCTCCTCCCTCCTCCTCCTCCTCCTCCTCCTCCTCCTCCCCCTTTCAGCTGTCCACACTCTCTCTTCAGCATTTTTTGGCTTTGCTTAAGTCTCCGCCTGGCTCACATTTCGCCGCGGCGTCTGCCTCCCTCGCCCGTCTCTCTCGATGCCGATGCTCTCTTTGACAGGCCTGTTGTTCTGGAAATATGCTAGTCCTTCATGTGTTTCTTCTTTTTTTCCCCGAGGCTGGAGGTGAGGGGGATGAGATTGAAGGATAGATTTCTCACACACGGTGGCCTTGCTTTGTGAAGTAGAAAACACAAGTGGTGTGGATGCCTGTCTGTTCCACTCTGCTGCCGCCCCCCCTCCTCTTCCTCCTCTCTCCTCCCTTTGCTCCATCCTTCCTCACGCCGCACACTGTGCCCTTGTCACTCACTCTTCCTTTTCTCCTCCCGCCTTTCCTCCCCTCTCTCCCGTTCTCAGAGCGGCTGGAGCCAGAGGCCTCCGTGACGGTTTCCATGGGTATTGACTTCAGCGACTCGACACAAGCGGCCCACTTCCAGTTGTGGTGAGACACCCTGACACCCGCTCACCTCAAACCGGCCTCAGTTTTTCTCTCAGACCTTCAGACGTACATCTGTTTCCCTCCCGTCCTCTGCTGCTGTTTCCAGAGTCACGTCTCCCTCAAGTGTCTCCTTCTCCTCGGCTCGTTTGCGTCTCCTCTTACCTTTTTCCTCCCTCATTTGTTCTTCGTTAATTCTCCTTTTCCTACCCGCTCTGTGCTGGCACTCCCAGGTGAGACATCAGCCACGATTGATCCGGGTTCACTGGGATAACAATTATTCCTCCAGTAATCAGCCCCGGCCCAAATCAACCCGCTGAATGCCATTGGCACCGCTGCTCAGCCGATCGATAACCTTATCAGAAAATCTGTTCAGGATGGGGGAATCAATCTGGCCCAAAATGCCATTCACAGAGCGTGATTTGGAAGACAATCAGAGGAGAAACGTTTAATACCAAACGAAGCATAAACGTGCACAAAACGCTCCACATCTCAGCGTCATCGTGTAAATAAAAGACTTTTCGTTTCTCAGCACCAAGGAGGACCAGTTCAGTGTGTCCATCCAGCCCGCCGTGGGAGAGCTGCTGATGCCCAGCACCATGACAGAGCAGGACTTCAGCAAGGAGCAAGGTGAGCGAGGTTTACGTCTCAGCTTCAACGAGTCCTCTGCTAATCCGACGTCTTTGATGCACTCGATGCTCTGAATAAGTGCTTTCACCTGTGAGACGCACCTGCAGAGTCACTGCAGTGTTTGAAAGGGTTCAGTTCAGTGTGTTTGCTGCTTTTTATTTAGTGTTACATCAAATCAGTGACAGTGGAAGAACTCACCTCTGACAAACTAACATCAGCCCATGGTAAAATGATTGAAGGTAAGGCCGGCGGTGTTCTCCATCTGTGTGACGGTCCATCTCTTCTTCTCCTCGTCTGCGGCTCTCAGCCTCAGGCGGGTTCGTTCATACTGAGGACACGAGTCTTTAAAACTGTCTGACAAATGTGCACTTTCAGCATTTTTCATCGTCCTTTCCAGTCAAACTGTTTTGACCATCAGCAGTTTTCTGAAGTGTCTCTGAGCTCATGTGTTCATCTCCTTCATCCTTCATGTGTTCACAAAGTGGTGAACTCGCTCCATCCTCTATGATCCACTGAGTCTTTCATACCCAATCATGATCCTCTCACCTGTTACAATCAGCCTGTTTACCTGTGGAACGTTCAAACAGGTGTTTCTGGAGCGTTCCACTTCTTTCAGTCTGAAACGTGTCGCTGCTTCAGATTCACAATAAGAGAAATTTACAGAGATCAGTGAAGCTGATGAGGACAGACAGGATGAGCATCACTTTCTGTTTTAGTCATATTTCACACTGCAAACCCTTTTTTTGGAGTTGTGGTTGAATTCAATTCAATTCAAAGCAAACCACAGTAGGGCTGCAGCTAACCATCGTTTCATTATTGATTAATCTGATTAATCTTGATTTATCAGAGCCCAGAGTGAAGTCTTCAGACTGCCCAAAACCGTCATTTACTTTGATAAATAACAAAGAAAAGAAGCAAATCCTCTCATTTAAGAAGCTGCAAAAACTGGCTGAAACAGTTCATCAATTCTGAAAATAGTTGCTGTTAATTTTCTGTATCATTATTATTGATCAATCGACCGATCGGTGCAGCTCTGAACTGCAGCCTGACCAGTCCTGGATTTTGTGGTTGATGCTGATAAAGATATTTGTTTCTATCACAATATTTCTGACATAAATGCAAAACAGTTTTGATCCAGATCTCTTAGATTTTTCATTATTTATTGATCTTTTGTCACCGCGATGTGTTCACTGGACGTTTGCCAGGTGACGGATCAGCTCGTCCACGTCGTCTCTGGTGGACAAACGGTGTGATGTCGGCACCGTTTCTGAATTCTCGCTTCTAAGCTGCAGCTTCTCCTCACTTATCGGCCCACACATCCACCAAACGGATAGATCTGAATAAGATGACATTGGTCTCGCTCTTGCTGTGAAGGAACATGTCGGCCGGTGGCTCGTTGATGCATCTTAAGCAGTTTTTGGGCGACAGTGGAGCTCCGTGTGCTGTAGGTCTGAGTGACAAAGGTCAGAGTTTCTCTCATCTGTTGTGAGCAGAAATCATAAATGATGCATTTAAAACGAAATAAAACAGATACAACACTCACCTCTGATGAAGCACTTAAAGGTGTTGCCCACACACACACACACACACACACACACCTGTAGAGCTGAGAGCGCGCTCATGCCTGAGCCATCAGTGCTCTTAAGTGCTGCTAAATGCTGCTTCAGCCTTAATTACTCTTGGTTCTCTGTGTTCTGAGCTCTGCTGAATGCACCTCGCTCTCAGACGTTGAAGAGCTTGAGCGGTGTAGAACAGCTCGCTTTGCTTTGTACCAACCGAGCGCAGATAATGAATTCTTTCATTCAGCAGGTTTTCCTTGTATTTGCCTTTAAGGCCTCTTTTCTTTCCGCCTAACTCGGTCGTGTTTATCTCCGTTCTTTCTTTCGAATCCTCGCTCATCGTTAAGTGTGCATGAACTGGCCATTTGCCTTCAGCTGGGAGGCTTTTTATCCAGCTCTGATTGAGGAAGGCGCCCTTTTATTGTTCAGCTTCCCCAGTTTAGGCACCATCAAAATCTATGTTATCCCAGAATACGCTGACGCAGCAAAGTGATGGACGCTGTGGGTGATGAACACTTGACCGTCGCAGCGCTGCAGCATCAGATGCAGATCAGCGTGTGTTCCTGTGGGCTCTGTCGTGGCTAAACGTCTTTGCATCCTTTCAGGTAAACTCCTGGGCATGAACGAGACCTCGGCGACTGTCAACATGGCGACAGCAAACACCTCCAGCCAGGCCATCAGCAAGCAGGTCCTGTCTGTGGCCAACGTGGGCGTCGTGTTGTCCGGCCAGACCGGCCTCCACAGGTGAAATGTCTTTTATGGCTCATATACAGATCAGCTCTCCAGGTTATTCATGGAGGTTACTGTACTCATGTATACTTGAAGTACTGCAGCCTGACACAGAGACTCGGAGCATTTCACACTCACAGACAGATGTTTAGAGTTTTGTTCCAGCTGTTTGAAAAGTGCAACCACGAGGCAACCAGGACGGGAGGGTTGAATTCCCAGTAAGTGACTGATTCAGGATGTCAGGTTTCAGACAAACACAGTTGTCTCTGCAGTCCTCTGAGATTTCACCAAACCTGAGCCCGAAAATGAATATGCTGATTCGCTTTCTGGCGGAGAGATGGATGAGAATATTGATACCAATCTCAGTGCAAGGCTGCAGCCAGCAGGTGGTTAGCTTAGCTTAGCTTAGCTTAGCACAATGACTGCAGACAGCAGGAAACCGCATGCCTCGGTCTGTCCAATGGGAACACAGTCTGCCCACCAGCTCTTTATCAAGTGCAGTGTGTGTCTTTTGTTCAGTGGTTTGCTTGGCTTTTGTTTGCTGGACTGTGTCTTGACTTCCTGGAGTCTCCTCCAGGATCTTCTGGCTGGACATTTGTATGTAAGGGACAAACAGTGAACAGGCCCTTCTCAACTGACTCTCCGCCTGAAAGCAAATAAGAGAACATCCCAAAATGTGAAACTGTTCCTCTAAAGGGACAACCGTCCTCAAACGGCCCCAAATCAGTGAAGATGTAGTTCACTCCAGTAGTCTTAGATTATTCAGTATCCACTAAATCTGAAATCAGCTGTTTACTCCGACTGCAGAGACGCGTTGCCGAGTCGTTTACTCTTCGACTGCACGCAGAAACACTTCAGCCAATCAGACAAACATGAGACGTTTGTCCACGGAACAACCTGGACGGACGAAATGCTTCAGATGCCAAAATGATGCGAGTCACATCCAAACGTTCATGTGTGGAGACGAGTGAAAGAGTGAGCGAGGGGTGTGAGGGCTCACACAGTCAAAGTGTGTGTGTGTCCCCAGCAGCCTCACACACACACACACACACACACACACACACACACACACACATGCCAGGGGAATGCCCTGAGAAGCCTGGCTGTGTAATTGGTGTACACAGAGTGTGCTAATGAGCTTCCTCCTCTGTCACGCACACCCGAACACCTGATGGATAATTACACCTCCCTCTCTCCCTCTGTTTCCTGCTCTGTCTCGCTTTCACTTCATCTCTGCGCCCCCATCTGTCTCCCCTTCCACGCCGCTGTCTCTCTTTCACTTCCTCTTTGTCTTTCACTCCGTCCCTCCGCGCCGTGGTCTGTCCCGCCCCTGCTCGTCTGTCTCTGCCTGTCTTTTGTTAGCTCGCCGCGGGTGGACGCCCCTCCGTGTGTCCGTCCCCTCGTCTTTCGGCGTCGGTGGTCATTTCTTTGTAGGGGTAGAGGGAGACGGTGGGTAAGTAAGGGACAGAGACAGTAGCACAAGGGCACGGTGAGCTGAGGAGTGAGTGGAAATCAATGTTAGTCAGGGGGAGAGACCTGCGTCCAATAAGCCCATACCTCTTTCACAATAACCAATAGCTGAAATGACTCCGTGTTATCAATCTCTCTCCTGCTTCTGTGACGGCTTAAGACGAAGACAGTCTCCCAGCGTTGTCCCGCTGTCTTGTGATAATGAAGACGCCCTCTCACATACTGTCCTCACGATCACCGGCTCTGACTGGAGGTCCGTTTATTGGGGACGATGGAGCTCCTCTGTGGAGAAACCTTCAGTCCTCGCCTCCTCAAACGACTGTAGTTCCTCTGAATTTGTCCATTTCTGGTTTTGACTCGGTGCAGAAGCTGCACGAGTTCTGATGTTCAGTTCGAGACCTGAGATTTATTGTGGAATGAAGTTAATGTGCAAACGTTTTGCTGCTCGATTGAACATTTAAGTCATTTTAAAAGCAAAACAATCCCAGATTTTAAGTGTGAATATTTGCAGATTTTCTCACTTTCTGTTTCGCTGAACTGAATATGTGTGTCTGTTTTTTCACTTGTTGCTATCAAGAGCAATCAGTAATGAATTTAATCATTGGTTGCAGCCCAAGTTGGTGTCGATTGCTCTCTTAATTTGCCAACTTGAGGTTAATTCTGTCATCCAGTGTATTTACTTATACTTTCTTTTGTTCTTTATCAATTTAACGCTTAGTTAAAGAGTTTGAGCTGTGGCTCAGGAGCAGAGCAGAAGTTCAGTGGGTCCAATCCCGACCCCTGCGGTCTACATGTGGACGGGGTCTTGGGGAGGACTCTGACCTGGTTGGTCAGATGACTCATCAGCTCCTTCGTTTACGCCACATTTTCCTAACTATCCATTAGTTTCATTATCGACCAATCTGTTGATTATTTTTAGGATTAATGTCAGAAAACGGTCCTGAATGCCACATAAGTCCCCAGAGTTGACTTCAGTTATCAGAAACGACTCCAAAACCCCAAAATATTCAGTTTACTGTCCAATGAAAGACAGACTCTCACCCAGGGGAGACAGAATATTCAGCCTTTTTCCTTCATCGTTAACCGAAACGATTAATTCATTTGAAAGTTGATGCTGATTAAATTTCTGCCACTCGACTAATCGGTTTAGCATTGCTAATTTCAACTGTGGCGTTTGTGTGTGTGTGTGTTGCTGCACACACACACACACACACACACACACACACACACAGCAGAGTGATCGATCTGATCGGATACACCCACTGAGAGCTTATTGTGGAGGTCGCTCGGCGTTAGCTGTGATTCCGGAGGTGACCTCCATCCAGGACCCCTCTTCTTCTCCTCTGATCTCCCCAGAGAAAGGGTCCTCTAATCCGTGTGAGATCACCCAGAGTCCCTGCCCTCGGAGGGAGTGAGTTTTGGTTTAATGTAGAAATAATGGATGGGATTCAGTCTTAAGCCTCAGACTGATACAGTTCAGCCCATGTGGCCCGCTCAGACGGAGTCAGCACAGACTCTGCTGGGCACAGCAACAGCTCGCCTTCCTCTGCAGGCCTGCGCTCCCCCTGTTCACCAGCAGGGTGCAGCACTGCTTTTCCCAAACAGGCGTGGAGGCCGGGCGGAGGGGGATGCCACTGAAACACAGAAATTGATTGCTGGAAAGGAGGATGGCAATAAATCAAGCAGGAAAGCAAATGTAGAAAACGCTGTTCTTGTTTATGTCTAAACAGGCGGAATAGAATAAATGTGCTCTATTTTTCAGTCCGTTTGAAAGCAAATTTGATCGAATTCTGCATGCATTGCCAATCCCTCTGGTTAGAGCCTAATTTTCCACAAAAAAAGAAAAAACTGAAGCCCTTGATTTATAAGCTGTGCTTTCTCTTTACGATACACTTTGATATAATTAAATTATCTTTCTCTAAACGCTGAATTTTCCCTTCGTCAGTGAAGTTGAATTCTTGTTCCTGTTTAAAATTTAATTGACTATCATTTATAACCTGACTAATTAAACGTCTGGTCTCTCCATCACAGGCGGCTCCAGCCGACACTGTGGCTCATGATCTATCCTCAGATGAGAGTTCGGTGTAACTGTTGTAATGTGCGTCGTTAATCGACCACGATGAAGATGCAGCGTGCGGCCGCGTTTACATGTTTAACCCCGTCGTTGGTATCCTTGAAGTTAAATTCTCGTCCCCTCTGTTCGTCTTCTGCCTCTGCGGTCTGTCTGTCCTCTCCTTCCCTTCGCGTCCGTCTGCCCTTTGACTGCGGCGCTGCAGTTTGTCCGTATGGCGAGCTCTGGAGATGCGTGGAGGGTTCCCGGTTCTAATTGGGGCTAATAGCTCTGGCCATCTGCCTGGTGGGAGCCTGCTCGCATGTGTTCAGCTCTGCTCTGGCCTCGCTGACCACTCAGTTGAAGGACACTCGTCCACCTGGCCGGGAACCAGGATGGAACAATAATACCCAGCAGCAGCCACCACACATTCGGTCCCAGCTTTTCCGGATTTTGGTGCAAGCGTCGCGCCTTGTCGTCGTCTTTGCGCCTGAAGAGCTGCGAATGTTTGCTCACGATGCGGGCGGCCGGTGGCCTCGCTGTGGGTTAAGTCCTGCGTTCCTGGTTGCGGACTCCTCGCCGGCCCGTGTCTTCTCTGCATGAGGGTGAATGTAAAGGTGAAGCCCACTTTGTGTTTGCAGTGGCAGGGTGGAGGGGAGGCAGATGGCACACACACAGGCTCTCTGCACTGAGGAGAATCACAGATAATTGGAGAGTGATGCTTAGCCGCAGCCCTGCCGATCGATGCCAATCCGCCTGCTCTAAGTCCAGGGGTTATGCTTTGCTTTTCTTTCCATACACTGCAATTAATCCAGTGTTTAGCCCAGCATGTGAAGAGTGCAGGAGAATACCAATGACCCGTTTAAGGCCCGCTTGTCCTTAATCTTTCCCCTCTAGCACTAAAAGTGTGCTGATGTTGTGGTGGATGGAGATGCGATGTAGATCAGGTCTGTGCGCCTGAACGTGAGCGCGGAGTGAGAATATTCAAAGCGAAAGCAAACACGGTGGAACACGCTCTGGTTTCTTTCACCGCCTCTTATTACCACACGTGAACAAAGGCCCGCGGCGGCGTCTCCCGAGACGGAGTGGAAGCAGCCTCAGGGTGGTGTTAACTGGCTGAGTAAATGATAGATTTATATCCTAAATCCATTAGCAAAGCCACAGGGACCACATAGACACCTTAAGCTGCTGACAGCGGGGGCAAGAGCAGGGCTGAGGGAGAAGGACGGGGGACGGGGGACGGGGGACGAGCGTCCATGTTTGCATGCGGTCATGATGGTGCATTAAACGGAGAAAATTAGCCGAGAAAAAATAAAAGACAGGTTGTTTTTTTTTCAGAAATAAGATTATTTCATTCATGTTTTTAAAGGTTTGAACAAAATCAGCATCCTGAATCCCCACAGATGGAAGTTATTATTGGATTTTATTGTTGTTGGAGTCAGAGTAGTAATTATTGGACTGATACAGAACCCCTGAATTATTTAAAGAAGAGCGAGCGGAGCGGAGAGGTGGGTGTTTTGGAGAGAATGAACCCTCTTCTTCAATGGCTTGTGTTTCCTGCTGAAGTGGCTAATATTTTAATTAAGCCTGAGGAGGACTCTCTCTCCTCCTGAGAGCTCCCTGATAAACTCCCTCTCCTGTGTTGATGGTAATTTAGCAGCTCCCCAGAGACGCACCCAGACACACCGGGTTTGTGAGCCAGCGCCGTTGCATTGTGTGTACGCGCCCCCCCCCCCCCCGTCTTTAACGTGTGCGTGCTAATTGGTGGACGTGCTGGTCGCCGCCGCCTCGCAGCACGGCGTCGCGGGGCTCTGTGACAGCGCCTGTCCAGAGGCCGTCCTGCGGGGGCTCTTCACAGGCTTTAGTCAGGCCTAAGTGGGGCTCTTTGTGGGCTGTTTGTCAGACCTAAGCGGGCTGCCGCGGGGGGTCTTTGTTGCGGGGATGTAGTGCTAAATGGAGGCAGATGGCGGGGAGTTAGCCACGTGAGGCTCAGGGAGGCAGAGGTCCACGGGGGAGCGGGAGAGGGGGCTCGGCTCGGCTCTGTCGCCCCTCAAAGAGGGTCACGCTGGGTCATAGCCTCTTGTTAGCGCTCTCAATGGGGACCATGTGTGCCCAGATTTGGCCCCAGTCTGCAGGGACGGTATCCAAGGAAACCGTGGACTGAGAATTCTCCCGATGTCCCAGAGGGAGCGGGTGGGACGGGGCGGACGGGGCGTCCCCCACCCCGGTCCGAGGCTCCCACACACTCACAGACACCCACAGTCCATAAAAACAGGCTAAACGGTGTTTGACTGACACAAAGGGCGGGCCCCGGCCCTCGCGGCTCCTCAGTCCTCTGGATAATAGACTGTCTGCTGCTCCGCGCTCTATATTTCCTGTCACATCTTTTCCGTCTTTGTCTCGCCCGCTAATTCAGAGTAATTACAAGGTGTGAGGTGTTGGAGAATTTTCCACGTGAGGGTTTGTGGGTTTGGGGAGAAACGTGAGTGCAGACGTGCGGCTGGAGAGCAGCTTTGTCTTTTTTGGTTTGATGTTTTTGGCTTCACGTCCTCTGTTTTCTGTGGATTCTCAGTGAAATGACTGAATTTAGACTTAAATTTACACTTCAAGTGGAAAGTATGTCACTGATACAGAGATCAGGCGCTGCAGTGAATTTCAGTTGAAAACACGTTTCATTTACTGAAAACCACAGAAATGACGTCGGCTCGGTTCAGCGTACCAATGAGTCTCACTCGTGGTTTCATTCCTGTTAAAAACAATATGAAGTACATATCTTTGTTTTCATGTTCAAATCCCATGACATGCCGCCAGGCCTCCCATCCTGCCCAGTAACGATCAGCTGCTGAAACGTGTTCACTCATCCTCAGAAAACCTCCTCGCTCACTTTAACCAGGATGATGGAAATGCACCTTTTCTACGTTTTTATTTTTGCAGACATTTTGTAAAAAATTGACAAACATTGAGAAGTTATTTAGAAATTGTGTGTTGATTGTTGGATTGTCTCAGTTAGCCTGGTGCCATTTAGCCAAACAGATGGTTCAGGTTTTATGTGTCTTCTCCAACATGATGAAGGTGAGTGAAAGAGAGAGAGGCATGGTCACACTTTATTTTAAGATGCACATATTCACCATATAGTTGCTTATTAGCATGCACATGCTAACCCTCTAATTCTGGACACGTGTTATTAAGATTGTAATTCATGCACAACAAGAAGAGGGAAAACTCCTGTTTAATGGCCTCGTGGTTGTTGAATGTGGTCATAGAGAATAAGGCATGAATGAGTGTTTTATAATGACTAATAAAGAGTCAACATGCTGCTAACATGCTGCTAACATGCTGCTGATGCTGCTGTTAGCAGCTGTTCTGGTTCTCTGCTGGATCGGGGTTCAGCTGTGTGGTGAACTCTCGCTTTAAGGCCTCGCTCTCTGCAGCTCTCTGTGGCCCGGCGTCAGCCCGGCGTCAGCCCGGCTCGTGGCGCTGTGAACCTGACCCTTGTCCTCTGACTCGCCTGCAGGTTTGCCGGGCGGACGGTCAGCAGCGGAGCCCTGGTCCTGGTTTCGCTGGAACAGAAGGAGTCGTCCACTGCGCTGCTCACCATCAACACAGAGAAGAGCGTCATGGCGTCCATGTTGCTCCGAGACCTGAAACAAGCTCTGGTCCAGGCGTAGAGTCCCCTCCCTCCTCCTCCCTGCTTCCTTTAGTGCAGGTAAACGGGGGACGACACTGAATTGGAGATTTCATAGATTTCACTTCTGTGGTTCAGGACAATTCAGGCGGTACTTTCAAACACGAGACACTTTTATCCAAAATACAGAAACTTAAACTAGAGCTTGAACTTGCGTGCTCACAGAGAATGAACTGGAAACGATAGAAGAGCGCTCAGCTGCTCTTCTTATTTTTCTGGCCTGTGGTTTTGGAAAGGCTTGTCCTGAATCGTAGGAATAAGTGTGTGAAGTCTCTCATGACGTGATGATCCCTGAACGCTCACAGAAGGCATCACAGAGGTGCTTCTAAATGTTGTCGGTGACACTGCTCCTGCACGCAAAGGTCAAACCAGCCGGTCCCTTACCTCGCTGGTGACGGTTAGATCACGTGCCAAACACAGAGACAAGGAGGGGTTGTCCATACCAGTAAGACCCCGTCATGGCAGCGTGAACCCCTGGAAGCTGCTGACTGGCCTCTCTGATGGAGTTTTACATTCCAGCCTTTACACTGCCCCCAAATCACACTTAACAAAGTGCCTTCGACGTGAAATTAATGCAGCATTAGACTTAAATCAACAAGCTCTTTTTATCTGTATCGCTTTGGCTGAACAATAAAAAGTGAATTATCAAAACGACAAACATCTTTTTTCCTTTCTGTCCGGCTACTAAAAGTAACGCTCCTCAGTTCGACTCGGGCGGCGTCGCCCAGCCGTGTCTCTGCCGTGTCTCTGCCGTGTCTCTGCCGTGTCTCTGCCGTGTCTCTGCAGGGTCTCTGCCGTGTCTCTGCCGTGTCTCTGCTGTCTCTGCTGTGTCTCTGCAGGGTCTCTGCAGTGTCTCTGCCGTGTCTCTGCCGTGTCTCTGCAGTGTCTCTGCTGTGTCTCTGCCGTGTCTCTGCTGTCTCTGCCGTGTCTCTGCTGTGTCTCTGCCGTGTCTCTGCTGTCTCTGCCGTGTCTCTGCCGTGTCTCTGCCGTGTCTCTGCTGTGTCTCTGCAGGGTCTCTGCCGCGTCTCTGCAGCGTCTCTGCTGTGTCTCTGCCGTCTCTCTGCCGTGTCTCTGCCGTGTCTCTGCCGCGTCTCTGCTGTGTCTCTGCCGTGTCTCTGCCGTGTCTCTGCTGTGTCTCTGCAGTGTCTCTGCCGTGTCTCTGCCGTGTCTCTGCAGCGTCTCTGCTGTGTCTCTGCAGTGTCTCTGCTGTGTCTCTGCAGTGTCTCTGCCGTGTCTCTGCTGTGTCTCTGCAGTGTCTTCGCGGTCGCTCGCTGAACGTGGCTGAGACACAGAATCGTTAATGATGAGCTCTGCTAATTGGCAGGCTGCGGCGCTCACCATGTACTCATGACATCATGATTTTGATGAATCTGCCGCTCCACCTGCTCACATATGTTCTTCTCCCGTGTTTCCATCCGCTGCGTTGTGTCCTATAAACCAGGAGGAGGCGAACATCAAAACTTTGACCATTTTCCCCAAACATCCTGTAGATAACGATGAAGATACAGAGCTAATGTAAAAATCCAATAAATACGACCTTGGCTGTATAAAACAGCCACTTAATGAGACACACAGCCTTCAAATCTGAGCATTAATTACGCGGCTTCAGCCTGTTTGACCAGAACTAATTCACGTCTCACACAAACTCAGAAAGGTGGCAGCGGATCAGAGATGGCGGCTGCCTCGTGTCTGACCTTTACGCTGGAGTCGCAGCTCTGTCAGAATGCTCTTTAACAGCACTTACTGCTGATCTGAAGGGCTTTCCAGAACCCTCAAAGATCCTGAGAACCAGCTGCATGAAAAATGTTCCATCTGCTGCCCAAAAGACAAGATTTTTAATCCATTTCTCAATCTGCAAACTGAATTCAAACAAAGATGGTGGCCTGAAAGAGCAGTGAGATGCTGAGAGGTAAAGATCGTTTCATCCTGCAGCAGACACGATGTCTTTCCATCCAGATGGTTAGAGGGACCTTTAAGGACTCTAGAAGTGCCCTGAGAGCAGCAGCAGGTTTGGTTAAACGGGTTTTCAGACATCACTGGATACATGTTGTACAAAGAAACAGGAGCTCGGCTCTGATGAGGGTTAATGCAGCACATCTGAGGGACTAAAGCTGAGTCATTCAGGCCTAAAACCAAGAGTTGTATTATCTGTTTCATCCTTAAGTTCATTAAAAGACACAAACAAAACAGAAAGGTTTGACTTTCCACTGAACTGAAGTCAAACTGCAAACTGCAAAACAAGTGATTAGTGATTAAACGAGAGTCAGTCAGTTTGTGGCTCCAGAGCCGATATCAGGAGAAGGACTGAGTCTGAGCTGTGAACTGAAGAAACCGAGGTCAGGTCCAGGATGAGTCTTAACGTCTGCGGCAGACGACGCAGGAGGACTTTGAGCAGGGAACACGAGGAAAGGGCCTCAGCTCGACTGTCGAGCTGAACTGAAGCCGATCCGCAGCCTGAGCACAGCTCTGCTGTGTCGGAGAAGGTGTGCAGATGTACGTGACGTGTTTTAGCATCGAGCAGGCCGGTGGCGTGGCGTGGCGTGGTGCGGCGCGGCGCGCTGTGCTCTGCGTCTGGCTGTCTTTTCCGGCTCATAAATAGCGTCTCTCTGAGGGCTGTGGTGAACACCTGTTAGCTCATCTGTCACAGGAGCTCCACTCGCATCCATCACCTCTCCCTCTGTACTCATTCCCTCAGCCAGCTGTTCCCATTACACACATGCACACGCACACACACACACACACACACACACAGTCAAGCTGTGTCAGGCCTGCCAGATACACACACACATCATACGTGTCATACACATCCACAGCCACATAGATGGTTTTCAAACACATTTTACAAGTCACTTCACAAAAAGAGCAAAAACACGACACGAGCGCACGTTCGAGGGTTAATACTCGAGTTTCTGCCTGAATGTGAGGGAGAATCTGCACTCTGCAGCAAGCTGAGCCAGTGAGAAGAGCTGATAGAGTTCTGCTTCCTTCTTTGGTTGTTTGGCTGCACCTGAGCTAAATGCTACAGTCAGCATGCTAACAGGCACGCGATGACAATGCTAACTTTAGCGTTCTAATTTAGCAGGTGTTAGCATGCTAACAGTAAGCACAAAGCACAGATGAGATGATGGGATTGTTTTAAGTTCTTCAAGTGTTTGGTCACGCTAATGTGTTCTATAATCTGTGTGCAGCTGTTTAGACTCCTGATAATGTGTTCAAGTGTTTCTGGATGTTCTGGTTTTAAGTTTCGATGACTTGACGGTGACATACAGAGTAGAACCGTTGAGACATTCCTCATAACTGTGGAACAGGATCCCCATCAGGAGCCTCACAGCCCGCCGTCCTGGCTCGAGCTGCAGTCAGCCAGCATCCAGCAGACGCCGCTCAGTGTCCCACGTTCTCGTGACTTTAATTAATTCTGAGCGTAAACACGGGAAAGGAGCAGCGAGTGGTGGGCGTGTTTGAATAAACAGCAGAACTTTACATCTGCAGATTTTACAAAACATGTACTTCACCTCTCTTTCACTCCCTCAGCTTTCTTATCATTTCCAGTCGCAGAAACAACTCATTTAACAACTCAGAGACAGAGAGACATATGATGACTGGGTACATTTGAACAGATGATAGCTGCCGTTTGTCTGACTTCAGTCACAACAATGGAAATATTATTAACAGAAGCTTAAACGGCTCGTTTTACAGCTGCAGTCACGATCACGTTGGCAACCTGAGCGCACCGACAACGTCAAAAAGACGGCGTGTAGAAGTGAATTACTCTGAGGACGAGGAGCAAAGTGCTTCTGTGCACGTCCTGTTTAGCTTCAGAGCAGCTGCAGGAGAAAAGACTCCAGGAGAGAAGAGACGGAAATGTCTCATGTCTGCAGAGGAAAGTGTGGCTCAAACAACAAATTATGAGGAAAATATACAATAACACTTCAATGCATGACCAAACGTCTGATAAGTGGCACAGAGGTTGTACAAATAACCAAAATATAGACAAAATATTTGACTTTGTGTGACATTTTGGCCTGAAAAGCACAGGTATGATTAACAGCTGTGATGGGAATGAACCAATGCTTTGGTTTAGAGTTAGACACCTGCAAGACTAATGACTGTACATTCTATTTAGTGCTAATTAGCTAATGTTAGCATGCTAACACTCAGATGGTCAGCACCATAACTGCTAACATCAGCATGCTAGCATTGTCACTGTGAGTGTCAGCATGCTGACGTTAGCGCTGAGCTCAAAGCTCGGCTGTGCTGCAGCCCGGCTGCTGTTTTGGTTTGTCGATGCCTGGGACTCCCCACAGGTCAGCTAGAGCTGAAGAAGCCTCTTGGATGAGCCGAACGTCTTCCTGAAGCTCCAGCAAGTCCAGCGACCTCCTGGAGCGCTCAGAAAAACGACCTCTTGGACATTTTTGTGAAAGTATAGTTTTGGGAGAAGGTTGAAAAGACTTTTTCGTCGGGTGTCCTCATACTGATAGATGCACAAAGGTGTGTGTGTGTGTGTGTGTGTGTGTGTGTGTGTGTGTGTGTGTGTGTGTGTGTGTGTGTGTGTGTGTGTGTGTGTGTGTGTGATCCATCTCCCGGTGTTGGCACCTGCTATAATGGGCTCTGGGGAGGGAATGGGAGCGCGGGGGGCTGCCTCTCTTCCCTTCACCTCTCCCTCAGCATTGCTCTGCAGTGACAGCTTGATTTCTTTGCCTCTCTGGGCTGCAGCACAGTGACATGATGGGCCTGCTCAGTTGGTCTTATCACGGTGTGTGTTTGAAGAGAGTGGATGGAGGGAACGCCGGGGGGAGACGGCGGGACGGGGTGCTGGGGGGGGAGCAAAGCAGAGGATCCCAGCTGAGGAAACGGCTGTCTGACCTTACCACTGAGAGCAGCTTCTCATTAGCCAGAGTGTCTCTGATCAGGCCTTCGTCAGTCTGACAGGCAGCCACAGACTCACAGCGCAGATACAACACACACAATCACAGACTGAATGTCAGCGTTCACTGAAGGATCTCCTCCTTTAAGGAGAGTTTCTGTCATAGCAGTAATATGGAAAAGAGCAAAATTACAAAAATAAGAAGTAGAACTACAGAAACCACAAACAGTGTGAAAAGATAATGATAAACTTTCTTTGTGTTCCAACTTTCATACAAGAAAAGCAGATTAAAGTGATTTAAAGCAAAGAAAGAGCAGGCTTCATGTAGTCCAGGATATGAGATATAAGGTCAAATGCAGGAATATGTGGAAAATATAGCAGAAAATGTAGCGTAGCATAATATATAATCAATGAAAAACCACCAAGAAACACATTTTCATCCTGTGCAGACGAGATCATGCATCTTCTTCGCTATGAAAGACTTGAGTTAAAGGGTCTGTTCACCAAACTGCACCGTGAAGCTCGTGACTCGGCCGTCACCATCTTTGCACCACCTGATCCAAAAAAGAGCCGAATGAAGCGTGTTTGATGAAAGCTAGCAGCCAGCTGTCGCTCCGAGCGGCCGTGCCGTCTGTAAACACGTTTATTTCTGCTGGAAAGTTTTAATGTGGGGGTCTATGGGGAATGACACGCTTTTGGAGGCAGCCTTCAGTGGCTGCTGGAGGAACTGCAGATTTTAGCTGCTTGGTTCCAACGAGCACGAGCTGTCAGGTGATGACAGAGAGCAGAGGTGGTGGTCAGCTCCAAAAACACCAAACTAGTTATTCTGTAAACACTGATCCAAAAACTACGACCAGCAGCGTCGTAGCTGATCGGACACCGATGTCTGTCGACATCGTGGCGCCGCTCTCCACCAGTCAGCCGTTAGACTGCCGCCATGTGACCTGTGACGGTCTGAACTCATCAGCTGGTGTCGAGCAAAGACCATGCAGGTTCTGGTTTCAGCTTCACTTTGATTCACAGGGACCTGGGAAATAAACCCAGGATGTTTGTGCATGGCTGGGTGCCTCCAGGAAAACCTGTATTTTTACCCTTTAAACTGTATTTCAGACTGATTTCTGTCTAAAACTTGTCGTCGGAGGATAAATGAATAGATTACAGATCCTGTAACTGATCATTTCACAACGCACTTATTCCTCTGGCAACACAAAATGATGTTCCCTTGATGAGCTGAGCACGCTTTCCTTAAAAGCGAGGCCAGCGTGATGATGGAGGGAGGACGCGCGACGTCTGAGGACAAAGTGTCACATCCACACAAATACAATTTCTCCCCAAAACAATCAGTGTGTAACTCCAGCAGACCCGTGGGAGCAGTAATTGTGGTGATTATGCTTAAATTGATGCTTCACAGCTATTCTTGTGTCTCCTGTATCGTAATTAGGTTTTTTTTGCTTCCTGAACTGAAGTTTCTTTGAAATGCTTCTTTGGAGCATGGAGACTAATGACTACATGTTTCCCCTCTGAAATGTTCAATCAGCGGCTCATTAGGGCGACAGACACATTCAGCTCTGCTGATTTGATTTTTCACTTTCCTCCTTGGTGTCCCACATTTATCAATCTGCAGTCCAGAGGAGCCGAGGTGACTGTCAGGTGACTGAACCTGGCTCGAACACACCTGCAGGGTTAAAGTGACAGAGCTCTCAGTGTTTCCTCACTGATACCAGAATGTTATGACTCCTGATCAGAGGAGCCCTTTTCTCCTCAGATATGATGTGTGGTGTTCTGCAGTAATGAATTTTAGAGCAGCAATTAGCTTTTTTGAGCTTTAAATGTAGCTTTACACACATGGTATTGTTTAATATTCCTGAAGAGAAGTGGCAGTTTGCCGTCTCCTCGTGGCTTTATGCACTGATCTGCTCTGCGCTGTCACTCAGAGAGCAAGGAAAAACTAATCACTGCTGATGCTTTGAAAGGCTGCGCTTTCATTACATTATTTACCCTCCATTTCTGCCCCTTTTAGGAGAGACACAGCTCACTGAGGGCCGCCTCGCAGGTGCATTTAACAATTGACTCATGCTTATGTTTCCCCCATAGTGGAAGCACGCACAAAAGAAGACACGCAGAAAGAGCATTTATGGTCAGCGGCTGAGAGGAACCTCCCAGCAGCCCCTAATTAGCATTTGATTGCACTTTAAAAAACACTCAAGTGCATTAAAAAGTGATCACAGTCAAAATGGAGATCGGCTTCATTAACAGTGAGGAGGAGGCAGAAAGCTTGTGGAGGTAAACACGCTCTGCGCGCGCTGCTGTGATTTATTTGTGATCCAGATGCAGAGCTGTTGACAGCTTACAATGAGTTAATGCAAGTTAATAAGTTAAAAGGGGTGAGGAGAAGGTGAGTGCTGCTAAAGTGCTCCGCGCCGCTATTCGCCACCAATTTGCCGCCATAAAGGCTCGCACTAAAGCGGACTCCATCTGACATAGTGGCGTATTAGTGGTGCAAAAGACACATAAAGCGCGGTGATTCACGCGCACGAAAGCCGCTCGCCGAGCCTCCAGACGCCCCTAATGAAGACCTGTATGTGACAGCGAGCAGAGTGCAGGCCTCCCCGCCTGCACAGCACTCTGCGTGTGCGTCAGCCTCCGTCCTGCAGACACCGTAAAAGCCAGAGTGGAGTCTGGAAATCAGACGAGTGCCTCTGAGTCCTCCCTTCAATGAATTATTGTTCATTCAAGGAATTTACGTGCGTTTAGAAAACTGAATCTGCTTTTTTTTATCTGCTGACTTTATTTCCCTTCAGAGCATCGCTCATCTGCTCCTAACATGATTAATAATAATCAGAGCTGCAGATTAGTCAATTAATTGCTTCGGTGATCGATTCATCATTTCAGTCGTTCTTCAAGCCAAAATGCCAAACCTCTCCTGCTCCAGCTCCTGAGACGTGAACACCTGCTGTTGCTCTTCGTCTCACCTGACGGTTGTGAGGGTGAAGCTGTCATTGATGTCAGCCATTTGCAGCTCTTGTAAGAACGTCACCCGTTAACTCGGTTTCTCCTTTTATTTCTCCCGAAGCAGCTTTAAGGTTGGAAAACAAGCTTTATGTCAGCTCGCTTTAACTCTTCATGCTGGGAGAAACTTTCAAACCCAACCAGCAGCTCCAAGAGTCACCGTGTGCACAACACACTTTTCTACACACTCCACCAAAATCCATCCCGACACGTTTGGGATCTTTGGAAGCGTCAGCGTCTCCAGAAGACTAAAACTGGGACAATAACCAAGCTAAACTGACAACAATGGCCTGGTTCCATCTTCTCAGAAGCCTTTATGTCACTGTAAACTTAATATTTTGGAGTTTGACTGAACAGGACACCTGAAGGCCTCGTGTTGTGATGCTGAAGTGCTCTTTCTTTAACCGACTGAGCTAAAAATGAATCACCAGTGAGAAAAATCATTAGCTGCAACTGAAAGATACTAACAAATAACTTGATGCCTGTCGTCAAGTTCAAAGCTGCTAAAGGTGGAGCTGCTTCTGTGTCACCTGGCTGGAAAAAACTAGAGAAATATGGAGGCGGACTCACAAACATGAATGCTGACTGTCAACAAGTCATGGTTGCGTTTGTTTGATATCGTTATTTGTTGAATATCTTCAGGTTCCTTCAGGAAGTAGTCGGATCCTTTACTGGTGTAAAAGTATTCAAAGTGTAGCAGCATGTCAGGTAAATGTGAGCCCGTGAAAGTGGAATGTCTCCCTGAAATGAAGCAGGACAGACTGAAGTTACTGACTTACACTCCGCCGCTGAAGATCAGGCTGAATGCTGGACCGATGGTCTGGAAAAAGGAGACATTTTGAGGCGTGACCACGTGGTCTGAGCCAACATGAACATCTCTTCAGGTGCTCTGGGGGGGCTTCAGATCCGAACACCAGGTGTGTGAATGGAGCTGCTCTGGCACGGTGGCTCTCAGACTGTCACTCATCAGTGTCTTTCCCTGAAATGTCACCGCTGTATAATGTCTAACTCCGCGGCGCCTGCGCGCGCGCTGCTCTCTCATCTGAATGCTAATTTGCTTTTTAAAAATCCTCCCTTGCGCGCGGTGGGGGTGTGGATGAATCTGCTGGAAACCACAGATGTAGAGCGCATCAAACCTGGCCTCTCCCTCTCCTCATGCAGCTCTGAAGGCTGCTTAATTAACCCCGGGCAGGCCGGCGGGGCGGGCGGGCTTCCTGGCAGCGCGTGGCCACAGGCGGTGGACCCCGCGCTCGGATTTAAATGCGCATCTCATTTCCACGGTGCTGAACACGCACATGCAGCCCCTCTGTAGCGCGGAGAGATGCAGTGTTGCAACCTCAATTCTCCTCCCGAATCCAGAAACTAATCCCCCGAGATGGCCTTTGAGGAGGCGGGTCCCGGGTCGTCCCGAGTCACTTTTGGGGAGTTAAACGCTTTGGAAAGACGCTTTTGTTCGCGCCACGCACGCAGCCGCGCTCTGTGATAGAAAGAGACCGGCCTTTAATTGGAGTGGTCTGCGCGCAGTTGTCATATGGAAATATTTGAATAGAGATCGTGTGCAGCACTTCAGCCAAATCCACTGGCGGTTTGGAGGGTTTGAGGGCAGCGCTGAGACGGAGGATTAGATAAATGGACTCAATCAGCCTATTAACACTTTAACCGGCTTCAGCAACATGCTGGTTAACATTTGAAAGGAGCTGAAAGGCTGGCCCTCTCGTGCGGCCACCTTTGTCACCTTTGTTAACAACAGACGTGTCATAATACTGAGGGATTACAGCAGAGGAGGCTGTAATCTTGTTAGTCGGGATTAGGCTGAGATCTGGACGCTCCGGGTTCTGGTTTCTGCACTTTGGGGGCTGATGGTGTCGATTGTTCCATTCGCTTTCACTCCTCATTGAGGATGATCTGGCATCAGCTCGCGGGCTGACGAGGTTACACGCTGCATTTGTTTGAGTTCGGCATCTCTAATCATGGCGTTTCCAATTGTGTGATTTATGTTCACCGTCCAAACGCGGGTATGATTACGGGCCCGGTGGCGGGTGCAGTTTGGATGTCTGTGGTAGGCGAAGGGGGAGTAAATGGGCGTTTTATTTATCACCGGTGCCACAGCCCCCCGGAGCGGAAGAGCGCCCTCCCAAATTGAAATATAGCGGAGTTTACTCTCCTTATTAGGGCTCTCTCCGCCGCCTCAGCCCAAGGCTACCATCAAACTGAGAACAGCAGCTCTGACACCTAATTGCGCCTGGATTAATGTGGCCTGGACTGACAGCAGAGCTTCCCCCAAAGCAGCCAGTTTACCTCCTTTGTAAAGACCAACAAATGCACAGTTTATGGGCCTTTAGAGGAAACGAAGCACAGATTATTTATTTCATTTATCTGAATATATAATGGATTAATAGTGGCGTGTTTTCTCACCTTTATAGGCTTTAAAATGAACGTATCACATGTTTGAGGGGCCAAAGATGAACAACATTTCTGCAAATAATTGAGTTTTTTCTTTCGTGGGTGCAGCTGGATGTCATGTATTTCAAGCACATCAGCACACAGCACTCCTCAGTAATCTGATCCTTTTTTCTGAAAATATACAAGATGAATTTATTTTAGTGTCATATCATCACTGGTCACAACTGTCGCTGCTGCTCACCAGTCAGGTTAGAAATAAATACATGCACATTAAATAGGAGAAGAAATAAAAGTCAATGCTGATCACAGAAATAATTAATCAAACATTAAGCTTAAGAAAGAAATGTAAATATCCCCAAATATCTAGAAAAAAGGTCACTGAGTGATACAAAAGCACAAGAAATGACTTAGGGAGGACTCAGTGTCCTTTAATAATCATCATAATGTAATGATTAGTTAATCAATCAGTGCAGCGTCCTGAAGGCAGCGCTGAGCCTCCAGACCAGCTGAGCTCTGGTTTCCTTCTGATCTGAAGGCCACAAAAACACCTCAGAGCTAAAGAAAAGGCTGAAAAGCATCCTGATGCCAGCTTCATAGAAATGAAAGGGAGTTTTCAAAGGAGGCAGACTTCGCTGTCACTGCGTCTGTGTTTACGTCCCCGTGGGGACGCGTGTCCTCTGCATTCCATCAGAGCTGCTGCTGAGCAGTTCCTCCGACGTTTCTCTTATTAGCTGGAAAACAGCTGAAGCAGCTTCAGTCGTTCAGGCCAAAAGCCTCTAAATGTTCACCTCTGCAGCGTCGCTGAGGCCACAGATGGAGCGATGAAGGTTTCAAACACGCTGCAGCAGTTCGGCTCTGACCATCAGGACTGTCTCTGCAGGAGACGATGTGTCCATCAGTGATGGGAGAGGGACTCAAACCTTTTTCTCAAGCATGAGTGACAATACCACCGCATAGAAACACTCTGGTGCCAGTAAAAGCATTCACACGTTTACTAAGAGTACGGTAAAAGTACAAATTTACAGTCTTAGTACACTTAAAGTACCAAAAGTGAAAGTACTCATTCTGCAGAACGCCTGTTTCAGAATACTATTAGATTCTAACTGTTGATGCATGAATGTGTTCATCACTTTAATGCTGCAGCTGAGGCTAATTTTAATTCCTTTACATACTGCTGATAGCTGGTGCTCTTAGTCCAGCCATCAATAGTCTTCATCTATAACATTACATCATCGTTTGTTTGTCGATTGTATTTTGTATTAATTAGAATCTGCAAAGTAGAGAAAGGTGCCAATTAAATGGAAAGTAGCAGTAGAAGTAAATGGAATTACTCCATTGAAATACAGGTGCTTAAGTCAGGAGTGGAGTAAATGTAATTAGTACAAAAACACTGTCACTGTCTCATGTGCAGTTCAGAGTTCAGAAATCTGTTGAGCAAATGTTCAGCCTTTTTTCCTGGTAAATGTCTAAAAAATAACTATGATCAGGTGACTCATTTTCATGCCCTCATCTCATTTGGCTTTAATCACGTGTTCGTTTTTCACTGACTTGTATCCTGTAATGTGATGGTGAAGTCACATTGCTTCATGTCAGGATAGAAATCTGAATCAATCTCTTTTCCTCATCCGAACAATCTCCAGAGCAGTGTGAGGATGTGAAGGCAGAGGAGACAATGCAGACGCACACGAGCTCATACAAACACACACAGAAGGACGTAATGACAAAACGTAAAGGCAGCATAAATGGCATCACGGAGGCGCGCAGGGAAGGTGAGACCAGGTAGTCTGATGTGATTTGTTGAGCAACACGGAAACAGGTTTCTTCTGTGGAAGCACACAGCTGCAGACAGTCTGAGTTTTAGCTGAAAGAAACTCCATCAAAAGACCGAAATCAGAGAAGTGTGAATCAGTGTGTGTGTGTGTGTGTGTGTGTGTGTGTGTGTGTGTGTGTGTGTGTGTGTGTGTGTGTGTGGACAGTGGAGGAAGAGGGCTGTGACGCACACAGCAGCTGGCAGGAGTTACAGTCGTAGCTGGTTTGGGACTTTTTTTTGGAATTAAAAAAAGATTTCCAGACTTCCTCTTTTCTCACCTTGACGTCTCTCTCAGTGCCAAAGGCTCATGGGAAGTTTAGCTCCCATTACCTGTAAACGCAAAAGGTAAAGTTGTGTTATGGAAAAAGGTGACCCTCCGCCCCCACGCTCCTCCCAAGAGGTGCAAGAACTCCTTAACCTGAACGAATAATGCGAACGTGCGCGCGCGCGCGCGGGCTCGAGGCACCGGCCGGCCCTGGAGGCGCTCACCTGAGCGTTACCGTGCAAAGCCTCCATAAAGCGGCGGCGGGCTGTGACCTTTCCTATAATTCATCACACGGCGGTGACAGAGGGGCCCTTCACAGGCCGATAATTTGATTACTATAACATCTGTAACATCAATAATGTCCGATGAGATTGTTTTGCGCAACCAAACATGCAGAGGCCATAAAGGATTGTTGTGGCGCGTGAGCGGTGGGAGGGGAGGAGGAGGAGGAGGGGAGGGGGGTGTCATGACATTTAACCGCGCGCAGTCAGCGTGGCCCCCTCCCAGAGAGGAAGATGATGTCCATCCACGGTGATGGTGATGGTGATTTATAGCCTCACGTGTTGGTGGAATCACCTTTACGCACAGGTGTAAAAGACGCGCAGGTTAAAGGCAGAGACACCTTTACGGCCAGGAAGTGAGCTCAAGTGAGACAGCACCGCGCACGTGCGCTTCTAACGTTCATATTCCCGCAGAGGTGTGTGTGATGGAACAGAGTGTGTGTGTGAGAGGGAGATCGCGGGATATAAATGTTTTGCTTAACCAGAGGAAACACCGCGCCCGCTAACCGATCGTCGAATCCATTAAGCTAATTTATTAAATGCAATTTGCCGTGTGTCATTGAGCTGAGTAATGTTGGGGAGAGTTGAAAACGGGGCGACAAAGGGCCACTGGGCGGGACAGCGGGGATACGCGGCCCTGACACGCGGAATTAGGGAGGAATTAAGAGACTCATTGAAGAGGTGGTTCCAGGATAAACAGAGCAGCCATCACAGGCAGACACTCTGCAGGAGGAAAAAAAAAAAAACCTTCTCAGGCCCTCCGCGCGCTCCTGCTCTCTTCTCCGAGCTGCTTTGATTATCGAATTTCCATGTTCAATAAAGCCTATATTTAGCGCGCCGTCCAGGTTTGATTTGCAGGAGCCATTCCCACCGGCGAGCACGCATGATTAGCACTTTTCTCTGGGAGCTAATGTGCTCGAGCTTGTTTTCCCCACGCACCCCGCATTAAATCATCTTCCAGCGCGTGTTGCAATCCTCTTTGTTCTGCTCGGCGGGTTCCTTCATTCTGCAGGTGCCATGGTCCCACCGTGAGGCGTTTAAGGCTCCAACTCTGCCTCGAAGTGCAAGCTTGACATTTTTCCCCCTTCTTGTTTCTCTCTTTCTTCTAGCGCGCACTTCTCTAATTCCTCTTTCAAGCGCGCGCCGGCTGTTTGCCTCACCAGTCACAGCTGTTAATGTTACATCACAAGATTGATGTCTCATCATTTTGACCATTATTGTTCATAGTAACGAATGTAAAATGAAACAGCAAAGAAAGAGAGAAACGCGCTCCAGTCCCCGCGCTGGATAACAGACACGGAAAAAGCCTCACGCGCCACGGTTATTAGCTCGGGCAATTTATTTTGTGTGTGTCAGAAAACAAGAAGACCAGAAAAAAGAATATATAGGCTTTCTTTTCCATTACCAAACATTACAACCTTATTTCCATCACTGCGCCGTTCAGTAATTTGCGGGGAAAAAAGCCAACAGAGTCTGGCGGCATTCTGGGTGCGTGTGTTTAAACCCATTACTTTGCCTTTTAATCAAACGGCGCGCTGGTGTCAAAACGCACTATTTTCTCCATGCATCTCCCCTCCCTGGTTCCAGTTCACCGGGTGACCTTGAAAATGTTTGCTCTCCTAAACGTCTCCCTCTCCCTCCCCGCGGGCCTCCGGGCTCCCACCTCCCGTCTGATCCCGAGGAGAAGCGAAGCCGGGCCGGGCCACGGACGGGGCCGCGGCCGGGCGCGGAGATGTTCTGTACGTGATCATCAAATTGAAAACTAGCACTAATATCAACAGAAAAATGGATCAGGCTTCCAGAAAGGCGCGGATTGTGTTTTTCTTGGAGCCTCGGTGTGATGGATGGCATTAATTTATGCCAGTTAGACTCATATCAGCTCAGAAAGGCCTGCAGTCGTTGGGTTTGTCGTCAGCTGCTCATCCGTGCTAATATGAGGAAACGACAGAAGGCCTCACCTCCGCTGCTGCGTTCACTGACACGAGGAGGCAAAAAATGCATTTAAAGCAGGTGATCTAAAGCGGAGTGTTGTGTAAACCCCGATTAGGCCAAAGAATTAAATGAATATTAGTGCGTAATTGTTTTACTGTCGTGGCATCAGGCTCAGATAATGGACTATTGCTTCAATTACACCGCTGATCAATTGCTTTAACCCGCAGGTGTCAAGGTGTGAGAGGCGCGTGGCCGGCACGCGGTGGAGTAAACATACCTGCGAGCTCGCGTGCGCGTGAGGGAGCGAGCCAGAGGAGGGAGGAAGAGGAGGGAGGGAGGGCGTAACAACACTGGGCCGTATGATTTATCGCAATGGGAACGCAGCTCCAGTTTTTTGGTGCCCGGCCTGTCCTAACGCATTTCGCTCCAGCCATCAGCCATGATTAAACACCTGCTGTTGCGGGGGAACAAAGCGCACTAATCCAATATGTATTTCTGACATCTTAAATATCACCCAATCCCCTGACATCACGGGCCGCTTTTTCCGCGGGATGGAATTCTAAAACATATTTTTCTAATTTATGGACGGACTATAAATCAAAATTAAGCCCGCGGACAACGAAATATACATCAGTGCAAAAAAAAAGGAAAAAGTGACGATGAAGGAGCCACATGCTCACACACAAGACTGGAGCACGTGCCCTCTCTCTCTCTCTCTCTCTCTC
>JBBMOE010000003.1:1678052-1715956 GCA_037975065.1 Chaetodon trifasciatus
GGCCCGAGGCCACTGTCCCCCCCTGAGGTGACGCTCATTGCATGTGACTCCTCAATTTCGCTGCTTCCCTGCATTTACAGCACATTTCTGCCGCTGTATCACCGCGCTATGAACTATGTGGACAACCGGTGTTTGCAGCAGGTAATGGATTGTTTTTTTCTCGCCATCCACTGGACCCCGGTGCTGATGTGCTGAGAAACCATTTCTCCCACAGAAAACCTCCCACAAAAGACCAAACATTATTCTATTTGTTCATGTTGTGGCTGCAGCAGTGGGCGCCCTTTGTTCTGACCTGAGCGCGCGGTGTAGGAATTAGTCTCAGTGCGCTGTTGATTGTATCACAACAATGAGCCATTACAGGATAACTGAAAAACTAACCCAGATAATTGTTTATAGTGGCCTTAATTAATGCACTAATGACTGCATTTCATGCCTCCTAATGAAAATAAAGTATATTTTCAAGCATATAAAGTTTGTGGCCAATAGGGCGGCTAATTGTCATAATGTCTTCTTATTGATATTTATGTAAATAAGCAGGTTCCTTTCATCAGAGCGTTGGATTCAGGTGAGATTGTTGGGATTGTTCGCAGCGCGCATGCGGAGAATGCACGCGGCATTCATTTTAGCACCGCGGACAGCGCGCGCAGAGCTCAGGACGCAGCGCTCCATTTGCATCTAAAACGACTCTGTCAGACATGTTTTGGTAATGCGTTTATGAACGTTATTCAGGCATTAGCGGCGCGGATAGAGAGCCGCATTAAGGTGGATGATTTCCCCTCAACACACTGCAGAGAGGGGCTGCCTGAAGCTTTAACTCTGACAAACTGCAGAATATCAGCCGAATAATCAGATTAAATGAGCACTTTGTACCACGCGGCCGTGCAGTGCTGGATCTCAGCTCTCAGGCCAGCAGCACCGGAAACTCTGCAGCTCATCGCGCTTCTGCTCCGAGGCGACGCGGAGAGCTTTTGGGGGGAAACAGGTGGCATCAATCCAGAGACTTTCAGTGTCACAGAATGAAGGCCTGCTGTCTTCATCCTCCCCCCCAGCTTCCCCCCCCCAGGCCTCGTTTCCGGCCTGAAACAGATGATGTGCAGAAAGTACAAATATGAGGCACTTTACTGCAGTACCTCTTTATACTTGTACTTCACTGGACAGAGAAGGAACCTTTGTTATTTTTAATATCTTTGACAGATTAGGATTTCTCCTACAAATGGTGCATTATTAAAGATTAAATTTATTATTTAAGAAGTGAACTGCAGCAGTACAAATACACTGAATAGTCCCTCAGTATGATGTGTGACAGTAATTTAATATTTAACAGGAGCAGGTTCTGTTTTACTGTTGATATTTTCCTCCACACTTCTGCTAAAGTGATATTTGTAATGCAGTTATTTCACCTGTAGCAGAGTATTGCAGTATTACTACTTTTACTTGGGAGCTGAATCTGATCTGAGTACTTCCTCCAGCACCGTGTATTCTATGTACATAATGTGTGTTTTAGTACATGTAGGCAGGTTTTAGTTCTGCTCTCACAGCATTTCATGTCAATGTGAAATATTATTCTCTGCTGCTGCTAATAAGCAGATACTCTGGATATTAAGATTTAAATACTAAATCCATGATGGATTCACAAAATATAATCACTTGTAAAAACAGTCTGCAGTGATGAAACATGATGAAGTACACAGTAATATGACACAGGCCATTCTAGTACATAACAAGTACTTAAAGTACATTTTGCTGATAATACTGCTGTATGTTTAGGATTTTTGGTGCCGGAGTTTTACTGTACTGGAGTATTTTCACGGTGTAGCACTGCTACAGTTACTGCAGTAGATGATCAGAATACTTCCTCCACTGCAGTATTTGTGTCAGTCATGCAGTATCATGTAAATATGGTCTATGTTTTATATCAGCTGATTATTATTTCCTATATTTTATGTTTTTTTTTTTCCAAAGATACACTCTTAAAAGCACCATGTGAACAATAAAGAGAAAATACTGACACACACACACACACACACACACACACACACACACACACACACACACACACACACACACACACACACACACACACACATACATGAATGTGTGCGCAAGAGAAATGAGAAGTGCGGCGGGAGAAGATTTTTCATTTTGTGTTTCGCTTCAGCTCTGCCCCCCTTCTACAGAGGATCCAATCAATCTGCCAGCTATTAAGTTTGTTAATTGATAATGCATACTAATTAGGCTGTGCGCAGTTACTTTGGAGACTCTGAGGAGGTAATTGTAGGCACAAGTCCAAATGGAGTTTAAAACAGTCTGTGCCAGGTAAAAATTCATTAGGCGGATAGATTGGAGAGGACGAGGAGAGGGAGGAGGTGCGGAGCAGAACAGGTGGAGGCCGGGAGGAGGAGGAGGCGGAGGGAGGGAGGATGGGGGTCAATGCTAATGCCAGTCTGTGGAGAAATTTCCCACTGTGATCCAATCATTGTTTCTTCTCCACTCACGGACACACTTTGCTGCTGCGCGTAAACTTCTCCACTCAGCTGCAGGTCAAAGCTCTGAAAGACTCAAACTTACGTGATCCTTTCAGACAAATACGGAATCCATCAGGCAACGCGCTCCACCACCTCCACCAGCAGCTCCTCCTCCTCCTCCTCCTCCTCCTCCTCCATGCTGTTGCCCTGAGGCTGATTGACGCGCGTTTAACATAATGAGACCTATCTCCGGCATCTCCGCGTGACGGCTGTGAATCAAAGGCCCGGCCACTAATTGAGACGGTTGTGGTGTGTTTACTGTCCCCTCTCGGTGTCAGCCTGACGACCCTTTGAACTGTCTGTCACTCTCCCCGACAAATGAATGTGTCCCTCAGTGTGAGAGGCATGCCGGGGGATCATGTCAAAAGCGTGTTTTACAGCTCGCCTCAGTGTCTTTGTCACTGAGGCTGAGTGACAGAGATATACTGCTGCACCAGTGGAAATAGATTTGGCTCAGAAAGGTGTGGATCCCTTCAGGAGACCGGGATCTGACCGGGAGCGCGCGGATCCCGCCGTCTCTTCGGCCTCTCTTTGTCTCCTCACCTGTTTTCGCAGCTGACAGACTGAATCAGCTTCACTGTTGCTCTAATATGAAAAAGCGGGACATTTTTTGAGTCTCAAACTCGATGAAGAGAGACCATAAACTTCACAAATCGCTCCGATGTCCCGCCGTTGTCACATTATTTACCCAGCAGCCTTTTAAACACCTCCAGCCCCCTGCTGCTGAATTAATAATGGTTTGTGGGGAGAGCTTTCTCGGCAGTGCCAGTCCATCATTCACTCCTGCTCCCCTCTCTCCTTCCTGGTCACTTGTTAAATAATCTCTCAGTCTTATTCTGCTCTCTCACTTTTGTTTGTTTCCCGCTCCCCTCCTGGGACACCCAGAGACAGACAGCCTTGCCAGATTCATTTTCTGATCAAAGCTGTTTGATTTGGTCAATTTTGCCACATTGGAGACGTTCCCTATTACTGAGATAAATAGCCTCGGGCTAACTGTCAACGAAAACTTGTAAGCTAATAAATTATTCCAATTTCTTCCAGCTGGATTTCTCTTGGGAGTCGGCCTCTAGGAAATACACTTTTTGATTAGTAAATTTCTGCCGGCGCGCGCGCGCGCCTGCCTGTGTGAGCGTGTTCGGGTGCGCCGCCGCGCGCATGTGTGTATGTCTGGACATTGGGATGTGTCGTTTCTGATTAGCGGGCGGGCTGCAGGAGTGGAGGCGGCAGAGGGGGCTGTCAGTAGAAGGAGGCCTCTAATGCATTATGCATTGACAAGGCTTTGGATCCTGCCACCTCCGCTGGCACGCCTGGGAGAGGAGGCTGAGCCGGGCTCACCTGAGGGGCCTCCGCTCTGCTTTCCCCTCCGTGCTCCTCAGGCCTCGGCGGCGCTCCTGGGGGAGAGCAGGCTTTGACAGGAGCCAGCCCCGCCACCTTCCACAACCCCCAGGTGTGTGTGCGTGCTCTCTCTCTTGACTGACACGCACAAACACACACACACGCTGAAGACAAACACACACTCAGACTTTCTCTTCTCGCTCTTGGCCTGGAAATGGGCCGATGGGCAGAGAAAGTGTGTCATCAGCAGAAACGGACAGAGTGAGAGGACATGACTGATAGGCTGGAGGGGAAAATTGATCGGCTCCACGTCTCCCAGCCAGGCAGTCTGTCCTCTTTCCATCGCTCCATCCCTCCACCTCCCCCTGCTCCTCCTCCTCCTCCTCCTCCCCTGGCCTGTCTCTCCGCTCAGCTAGCCCTGGTGACTCAATAAGGCTCAGCATGCTCCGCATCTCCAGCCCTGCTCGGCTGCTTTTAGGCCGGAGCAGATAAATAGGTGTGCGTGTGTGTACGAGCACCAAAGCCACACACACCATTCATCAACCTACCAAAACTGTCCCTAGATGATTACCTCTTCCAAGCTCCCCAAAACCAGGGGGAGGGAGATGGAAGGGGGAGATGGTAAATGAAACTTTTGAGGGGTCAGTGGTTTTGTACTTTGGCTATTCATCTTCTCCCTCACCTCGCAGGGCTGCAGAGAGGCAGGAGTGCCGCTGGATAATTACCTCTCAGCGTGCCGCACTGCTTCATTATGTCCTGCAACTCCAATCCACTGAAACATTTGTAATTTAGTCTGGGAAGCTTCGCGCAGGCCATGCTGAGAGGAAGATGGTTGTGTGTATATGCTGGTGTGTGTGTGTGTGTGTGTGTGTGTGTGTGTGGGAGCAGCCTGCCTCTGAGGGTAACGTGTGAATGCATATTATTGGTTGGGATCATTTCTATCTCTACCCGAGCCCATTTAGGAAATGAATTGAAATTTAATTCATCAGTTGTAGAGATTGCCCATTATTTTCAATGAGTATTGTTTTTCAGATCAGGGATTGGATTTGCTGAAACTAGTTGAATGCAGTGTACACGACGCATACAGAAATCCACTGTGATGGACGCTGAGGGACCATGATGCTCTGCAGCAGCGTCGATATCCGCACACCGTTTACTTTTAGTCCTTTGACGAAAACGCATCAAAGTTTTAGTCGTATTTTAGGAGCTGTGTTTGAATCAGGTTTCATCAGTGTGATAGGCTGTTTGCAGTCATGTGACGTTAGATCCAGATGGAGGGCAGGAAGTGAAAACCGCAACGGACGGGATGGAGGAAAGGTGTTACTGGGCTATTTAGATGAAACGACGTAGTGAGAGAAAGGTGTCAACAGGAAATGAAAGCAGACAAAATCATGGAGGCAGACAACATTTTTGTTAGCGGTGTGGTCCACGGCCTCGGTACCAAAGTGCTCCAGGAGGACCGTCGTTTGGCTTTTTCAAGGGTTCGTAGCTTTATTGTCCTGTGGATTAACTGAGCAACAGACTTTAAGCGCCGCAGTGATGAATGTTGATGTTTATGTTGTGGTTGTTTGCTCCATCAACAACTCACAAAGGTCCTGAGAAAGAACACTGAAGACGTGGATCGTCCCGAAACAAGACGAGGTACGTTATTAACGTTCAGACGTCTCATGTGAAACCGTTAATGCTGATTTAACAAGTGTTCGTCGTGTTGCTCACAGCCGTTACTTTAAATCATCACCACAGATTTAAAACTATAGTTAATGTTACACCATTTCCACCATCAGCCGACTCGGCTAACTCGATTCAAGCAACTGTAAATGACGCAAAACATCGTCATTTTGCGTGTGTGTCATAATGTTTCCTGTGCAGAAAATCACTTCCTGCCTTCCATCTGCAGTTTGCACCACAACAAAAGAGTGACGCCCCTCCCAGGCGTGCCAGCGGGGGTCAGAGAGCGAACTAAACTCCTGAACGAGAGGTGTTTTGGGTGGTGGAGTTAACGGTTTTACTGCTCAGGAGCTCAGTGTGGGACTGCAGGTCGTTGATGTGCACTGAAACAGTCATCAGCTCATTTGTCCGGCTTTCACATTATTTGTAACATGATTCTTAATAGCTCTCATTTACTTCAAGGTTACATTTTATTTAGTCTTGTTTTCTCAGAGTTGACTAAATGAACGCTGCTCTGCCGCCATGCTTGACTTCAGCGGCGCACTAAAGAGTGCAGGAACCGGAGCAGTCATTACCAAGTCTTTCCGGTCGTGACCTCATCGTTCTGCGTGTCCTCCCGTCGGCCAGTGACGTCACGGTAAGTTGGAGCCAGACCAGGAACCAGCCCCTGTCATACAGACAGACCAGAGGCGGCCAAAGCCCACGGGGCCGGGTGTCCAGGCCGAGGCCCAGGCTCTCAGATGTGGACTCAGATGAGAGGACGGATGGATGAACAGGCCTTTGTTTAGACGCGGCCTTTGGGGCTGAGGTCCGTCCCTGGAAACGTGTTTTCAGTTCTTCTGAAGGCTCGCTGCTGTCACTCAGATGGCTTTGTGACTAAAACATGCTTTACCTCTAACTCCAACATGTCATGTACAGCTGAAATGGGTCTGAAAAAAACTGTCATTTCTAAACCAGCTGGACATTAGTTTCAATCAAATGTTACTCAAACAGGAACAAAAAGATGTTTGTTGGGGACTATTTTCAGCAGCGGATTAATCCACATTTGGCGTGAGTGTGTCAGCGTCTTAAGAAGTGAAGGTAATAACGTTTGGACCAAACAAACATGGTGAAGGCGTCACTTTGGGCTCATTGTGAGCACATTTCTCTCTGTTTTCACAATGTTTCCAAAGAGACCAGAGACAAGAGGACAGCAGACACAGGAGACACAATGATCTACAGAGACAAGAGACCAGAGACAAGAGGACAGCAGACACAGGGGACGTCTCACTAATACTTTAAGTACATTACTGTTTTTACTTACATACTTTTACTTCAGTACTATTTCCATGCAGGTGTTTTTTACAGTGTGCTGTCTGCTTTTTATTGTCTTTTCTGGTTTTTGTTGTCTGTTCACTGCGTCTCCCTTCTGTCCTCAGAAGTCTCCATCCACACCTGCCCCGCATCAAGTCTCGTTACCCCTGCCCCACTCGTAGTGTTTTCCCCAGCCAATCAGCTCCTACCTGCTCCTCCTCCCCGCTCACCTGTTCCTTATTCCTCCATCAGCTCCTCAGTACATTTACTGAGCTCAGTCACTCATGTGGATCCCGAAACAACGAAACAGAAGCCTGCGCTCACACCGGCCGTCTTTCCGTCTGTTGTCAACTGAATTTTAATTTAAACTTTGAAATGTCGTAAAAAAGAAAAAATAAAGAAAATTATTGCAAATTAGGCGTGTTTCCATGAACTGGTTTGGAGCGAATAACCTAGGCTACACGGAGTGGTTTCATCAGAGGCTGGCGGTGTGAGCGACGTTACCCGTGGTTATGATAAACAGAGTAGAAGAAGAAGAATGTTGAAACCTGGAAACAACCTGAGAGAAAGATGGAGAGACGTCTGCGTCCAGTTGTTATTATTCTTTCATGTCAGCTAGCATTAGCCCTGTTTTCACATCCTGTTGTCGATGCTGTCGGCCATGTTTTCCGGCATTATGGGAATATCCAGGAAGACGACGACAGCGGAAACAGTTTCTCCTTCTTCTTCTTCTTCTTCTTCTTCTTCTTCTTCTTCTTCTTCTTCTTCCTCTTTGGGTTTTGTAGCAGAAACAGCTGATCAGTCAGTTTGCTGTCAGAACTTTTTTGTCAAAGGCGTTTCCATGTCCCGTTTAGCAGATTAGCTAAAAGGGCAAAAACCACCTCAAGCGAGCGGAAAAACTTTCAACCAAATTGAGGACTTTTTAAAAAAAATTTGCCGTCTCCATCAAACTTTTCAAATGCGATGTTTGATTTGATGGAAACATGGCTGCTGATGTTTGACTTTGGTTGAATTCTCCTTTTCATGAGACGTTCATGTAAACATCATCTTCCCTCGTTCATGAAGAGCGAATAAAATAAAAAAATAAAACCTTCCACCTGCTCTAAGCTCACACCTCCTCCTCTCCTGACTGCTCCTCCCTGGGACAAGTCGTGGAAAGTCCTTGCCTGTGCCCCCCTCTTCATCAAAGCCCTGCCTGCTTCCTTTGCTCCTCGCCCCCCCTCGCTGTCATCCTGGAGCTCCTTCCACCTAAGCAGCTCCCAGACAAGTCCCTATTAGAGACCGCTGGCCTCTAATCCGCTAATCAGAAAACTCATTTTTTCCCATCCATGAACTCCCAGCAGCCCGCGAGCGCACAGACACATTACGCTTGTTCACTTGCATGTTTACACACCCACACAGTCTTCCTGTAAGAGGAGGGGCCTTACAGTAGGAAGAGCGCCCCCACCCGCCCCTCCACCCCCCCATTCCCTCCTCCTTTCCTCCTGAGTGGAGAGGAGAGAGTGTAGGGAGGGCAGGAGCAGCCAGCTGGGTTGTAGGAGTAATAAAGAAGGAGAATCAATAGGGCATGCAATGGAGCCAAGGTGCTGCCATTCATCACGCCGCCTCCCTGACTCCCATCATTCATCATGCTCAATGAGGCAGCAAATAGGAAAATGACTATTTGTATCAAACACATCTGCACTCATCCACCAAGGTATTTTATTCCCATTAACTCTCAGAGTAAAATACGCACAGGGTTGTTGTTTTTTTCCCCCCTCCCTCCAGCGGTTGTGTGTGTTTGCGTGTGCGTCGTGGTCGTGTTGCACGTGTCTCTCTGTTTGTAAAGAGTGGTGCTGAAAAATTTCTCGGGCAAAGAACATATTTACGGTGGAGTTCTCCCTCTCTTTTTTTTTTTTCTTCTGCGGCTTTTATGATTCAACCACACCCACATTCCCACCCTCCCCTCCCAGGTCTCGCACCCACCTCCCCATCATCCTTTATGTGCTGCCGTTGGCGGCTTGTCATGGATGTCTTCATTCCTGCACGCCGGCCGCAGACACACACACGAGCAGGCCGATTCTATTTGCCTTTTGGGTTTACGCTCCCATAATAAATCTCTGCGGTTGACTCTAAGTGTGGCTTGTATTATTCCAGAGCGGCTTATTCACGCCTTTGCTCTATAAATTACCCGTGCCAGGTAAGATGGAGGTGCAGCTCGGCAGCTAAAGGCTGGATGGGATGCAAATGTTGAGGACTATCATCATTATAGTGTAATACCCCATGAAATGGTGGGATCATTACAGTCTATGGCAGGATCATTATTGTCTATGAGCTTTATGAGCTGCTGGGGAACGGCAGAGAAGAGCGACTATACGGGAAAATAGGCCCACGTGCACGCTCGCTGGCTCGCTGGCACGCACACACACTCCTGCCTCCGCTTCAAGGCTCTGTGATCCGGCCTCTCAACCTTTACATTAAACTAGTGCTGTTTGTTTTGAGGCTGCTCCCCCGGTGGCAACCCCATCACGTCATTATGGGCTTACAGTTTTAATTGGATCTGTCAAATTCTAATTAATGTGGATGATCCTCAAAACAGAAAACATAAACAAGCAGATTCTCATTAAGATGAAAATAATGCAGTCTGAGTTTTGAGGGGCTCGTTTGTGTTTATATCAGCATGGAGGACAAACGGGCAGCGATGGGTCCGAACACGATGCTTCACATGAACATATCAGCATATAAACATGTAATAAATGGTTTATTACACTGCACTAATGTTATAAGCAGATATGAGTTAGTGAATGCATTAAAACTGGAAGCTGCTGTTCAAATAATGAGTGATATTAAAAAGATGATAATTAGATATAATATGAGAGCTTATCATTCCTGAACAATAACAAACATAAAATCCCCTCACATCTGTCTCCAGCTGCATTTCTGTCTGCGTCACATGATGTGAAAACCTGATCATGGAGGAGGAAGCACAACACGTATGATCACAGTCGGGCCTACGGAGCTCAAGTCCAGGACGCCGAGGAGTCAGAGTGTCCGTCGAAAGTGTAGCTTCTGCTCACAAGATCCATCTGACCTTTAATTCTATTTACGTTCCTTTAAAGACTCATTGTTTCCTAATCAGGACTATGTTGTGGCTTTTTGCAGGTTTCAGTGCTGCATTCAAAGCACATTTTGGTCATTTTAGTCAACATTTTTCCACGAGCTTAAACGGTGATGCCTGCTGATAAAAGAACAAGGACAAAAAGACAACACATGGAAGGAACAATGAGGAATAAACAAGTCACACAGTGAAACGTACCTCTATGTAAACACAGTTTTTCATTCATGGAGAGCTGCAGCTGATATTTTATAGAAAAATGAGTCACCGGAGCTGCAAACAGCTCAATATGTGGACTAATTTTCTCCAACCACAAACGTTTAACCACCTCAGCTCCACGCCAGCATTCACCTGAGCAAAGCAAACTTTAAATTTGATGTCAGAGTTCAGCTTCAAATCAGCAGGTGCTTCTTCGTGTGGGTGTTTGATTAAAGCAACGCAACAGAAGCGCTAACGGCTGCTAATATCACCCAAAGCCTGAAGTGTATTTATAAAGTACATTTGCTGTGAAGCTGATCTCATACTTATCACGACGCTTCCCGACTCTCGTTGTTGCTGCTGATTAGGCTGTAACAGGTCACAGTGATAACAAGCAGAAATCCACTGCACAGACGTTCACCACAAAGACGCAGCTGGAGTTTTCTGAAAAGAAACTGCTGCTCAGTGTAGTTTTTTTAAGCACTGCATTTGTTGGGGACTATTTTCAGCGGTGGATTGATACGTATTGGCTGCTCTCGTGCTGGACTCACACAGGAGTTGTTAGAGGATCAGTTCACTGCTGGTTTTTGTTTTTCAAACACGCCTCTAATGATTCAGGAGATGTGCACTAAATTTCTTAAACAAGAAGTCAGAATCAGTGTTTCTCTCACCTGCATCCTGAGCTAGATGTCATAGAGTTTTACCTGTCACCTGCTGCTAAGTGCAGCTGCTCTTAGCTAGTTACCTGTTAGCCGGGCGACTAGCGGCCTGTTAGCTGACTCGGCTCCTGTGGTGCTGTGTTCCTTGTCATCAAACTGGCCTCTGCTGGTCTCAGAGGTTTTATTCCGTCTCAGTCGGGCCTGGTCCAGGCACAGTCAGGTCGCACTCAGCCAGTTAGTGCACAGTTAAGCTATTGGCTACCGTAAACGCTAATCAATATCCACGATAAGTCCCTCCCCAGCTTCCTGTCTCCACAGGAAACATGTGAACACGTGTAAGAAGATAGCGCTCTGCTAGCTGTGGCTTAAGATTAAGCTTCGTATGTATCCGAGGAAAAATGTGAGGTGACGTGCGCCTCCAGTCCACAGTTGTTCTTGAAATGCTGTTCGTGCTGCTTTTGACATCTCAAATAACGATAATAAAAAAACTACCAGCAGCATTTTTCTGGAAGCTCTCAGTTTTAGCAGCTCGGACATTAATCTGAGCCTCGTTCACAAACATCCGTTTTGTCTCTATAAAATCAGGCTGACTTGAATCCTCGCTGCTTCCAGGCTGCGGACATGAAGTTCGACACAGACCTTTGCACCTCTCCCTTTCTTCCCCCCTTCTCCTCCAGACCTCCATTTGGCCGCCTGCCTGCGCCACACTCTCCATCGGGCTCCTCTGGGAGCCGCCAGCAAAGTCACAGACTGCAGGAACAGACCTTTCAAATTCATAAAATTCATAGGATTTTTCACAAATGAATGAACACAATTTTCTACCAATTTCCTCATTATGCAAATATGCAAAATATCGCATTTAGGCCAATTAGGCTTCCACACAGTTCCAAATTTAACCGTTTAAGCCATAATTGCAGAAACTATCAAATAATTACCGCCGCTAATTGTGAATATTTGTGACAGATACAACAAATTCTCACACAAATTACATTTTATTCAAGGATCCACCGAATGCCACTGCAACTATTTTTTTCTTTTTTGCAAAGTCTAAATTAACTTACATAATAAAGTGAATTGAGTGCTTGTTATCAAATTTGAACAATTCATAAGGCCGTAATGTGGAATGATGAAGGAAATTGGTCCGAGATCCACACAATATTTTACTGATCTCCTTCGCCGGCCTTTCTATTTGTGGGAAAAATGTCTCCCACTATTACTGAAGGTGTCACAAAGTCTTCCAGAGACGGACAGAAGCTGATAGAAAGTGATGGGCTCTCATCACGGAGCCTCACTCCTCCTTCTTCAGTGCCGCTGACGTCAGAAGTACCCAGTGTTTTTGTTAAAATGAGCCATTTAATAACAATATAATAAAGCATTTTTGTGACAAAGCCTTCCTTCTTTTTCTTTCTTCCTTTTCTCCGCCTGTCCCGTGATAAACTGCAGAGCGCGCCGGGTGCTGCATTCAGGGAAGGTCATCTTTGGACACGGACATCTATTCTACCCCTGATACAAGACACAGGCATTTATAACTGTCTTGCTGGTGACCCGTTAGCGGATTATGGATGTCCCCCTCGGGCAGTGATTTGTTTAATCCGTGGAAATGGTCCTGGTGCTATGTAAACAAGCCAAGTGCGGAATGAAGGTGGCCACCCAAGCGTGGCAGGGAGGCCCTATTTGTCAGGGACCCTTCATAAAATACGGGGACGCTGTTGGAGAAGTGATGTCTTCATTTTTCGCAGAGGGCAAAAAGGCTAAAAGACTATTCCAGCGAATTTAACCACAGGAAGGTTTTTGGAGCTCATTGTAAGGGCTGCTGCAGAAAGATGAGCCGTACTCAAGCAGCCGATGCATGAAAGTATTTTCATGTTAATTTCCTGTTGAGAATATTTCTGGATTACATTCAGTTACAGTGAACAGTCACAGGCTGAGCGAGTGTCAGTAAAATGAGTTTATTTAGTCTTTAAGCCTTTTTATTCTTTAATCTCCTTTAGTTTAGTTGGCTCTTAAAAAGCACATTTTAGGATTTAGCCCTCTTTGCGTTCTTGCTGAGATTTTCATGTTTGTCCGTTTACAAAAAACTCTGTTTATATACAGCTAATATGCAACAATTAACACGTTTTGTGGGAAGTATTATGGATTAGATTTTCTGTTTCTGCATATCTAAACATAATCTGTTCAGTTCAATATGAAGCAGCAGCCATGGAGACAGTTAGCTTAGCTTAGCATAACCGCCAATCAATCAGCACATCTAAAGCTCAGTAATTTGCACATTATATCTTAAAAACCAAAAACACCTTTGGACAGAGCCAGGCCAGCTGTTTCCAGTCTTTATGCTAAGCTAAGCTAAGCTAAGCTAAGCTAAGCTAACCTCCTGGCTGCGGCCTGGTGTTTCTAATAGACATGAGAACGATCTGCTCCTGTGATTCTCTGCAACAAAACAAGTGAGTGTAATTCCTTTAAATCCACTGTAACAATAAGAGGAGGAGACTTTAATACGGCCTCTAAAATAAATGAAAGCACAGCAGCAGACCTGCATTACCATTCAATTTCCTTTCAGACATTTAGACCAAATTTACATGTGAGAATCATTAAATGACATGCAAACCATGAGCACGCGCTGTGTCTGGGTGATTCCTGTGTGTCTGTGAAGGCTCATTCTGGAACAGCCTCCCCCCTCACCCCCCCTCACCCCCCCCCATCACCCGTTTCCAGAAGCAGGACTGCAGTCGGACCCTCGTGGAGAATGGTTTTGGGAGTGAATAGAGATGAAGGAGGGGATATTAAGTCACTCTATATAACATCCAGGACACAATGCCGCGGTGATTGATGGGGGACAAAGTGGGAACAGCAGGACAGGGGAGGGGGGGGATCCTTGGAGACAGCAGGGTGAGGGAGGGAGGGGGTAAATATTGGAGAGGAAAAGGAGAGGTGAACAGAGGGAAAACACATTTGTGGAGGGACCGGGCGGAGTTTGGAGTCTATTTGTATGAGTAATCAGCCGGCCGTCCAGCGGCTCACACACAGCCGTCCTCCCTCTCTCTGTCAGCCTGTTTACTCACTGATTCTCTCAACAAGACAGCCATTGACACTGGATGGATGGGGCTAATCCGACACAGAGAGGAACAGCTCTGCCGGGGCTGCAGGGCTGAGATGGAGCGCCCTCGACACACTCCCCTCACCTAATCTTCCGGCAAATATTTATCACTATCAATTTGGCCTGACTCCGTGACATTAAAATACCTCGTATAGATAACCTCTCGCTGGAGAATCGATCGCGGGCTCCCGCCGGCCCGTCCGGCTCCGTCTCCCTGTGTAGCCGACCAGAGGATCAGATGAGAAGGTCACTTTAGCGGCACATCGCACCTGATACCGAGCAGGTCATCCGTGCCGCCGCCGCCGCGGTGCCCGGGGAGGCCTCATGCATTTTAATGTGGGTTTTGTTTGAGGGTGGAGGATTCCAGAGAGGGGCTCAGGAGCCAAAGGGGTCCCTGAAAGGAAGGGGGCACCGAGGGGCCTCCTGGCAACAGAATGAGGAAATAGAGAAAATAGAGAAAGACTTTTCTAATCACAGCTTTCATCATCATCACTGTTTCCAGACACAGGCTCCAAATTCAGGGTTAGATTAAAAACCACCTTCGTGTTGCTTCACTTTCACTGAATTTTATCTGTTTAGCATCTTCTGAAGCAGCACGTGCATGGTGGGCTTTTTTTCAGAAACTCTACATTTTGTCACTAATAAAGCGTAAATATGAGAAAAATGACACACACCTACAAAAATGTGCAAATCTTTAATTAACTACTCAAAAATATTATTATAGAACTGGTCAATTTGCAAAAGAAAAATATTGTTATTACAGTATTTATACACACAAATACAGCAACAAAATCCAGCTATAATATAGTCATTTATAGTGATTTTAATGAGGCTTTGTGCCTTTTTCATCAGAAGTCTATTTATGCCTGAAAATATGGACAAACTCAGTTTTAAAATGTCTCTCAAAAACTCCACCTGCGGTGTCTCTATGATGGATAATTAAAGTTTTGTAAATATAAATACAACAGCTCAGTGCTGATGGACTCCACATGACAAAAATACATGTTCCTGATGATTGGCTGAGTCTGTTTTTAACAGGTTTAGTACAATAACCTGAAAGTCAACCAGAAAACAACTGAACGAGCTGAGAAAGGTCCAGTGATTTCTCACAATGTGACAGCATCACAATCATTCAATCAAAGGGAAATATTCTGCTTTTTGCATCATTTTAAGACACATTTTTTTAAAAAGGGGTTGAGTTTTAAATGAAGTCCTGCAGGTCTGGAACATGTTTGGCTTTAAGGTGTGTTTGGAAACAGGCTCGGGTCTTAAAAACCTGCACACCAGCTACAGGTGAGAGAGAAGGTGTGTTTTTCTAAATGTTGCTGAATTGTCCCTTTAAGCTCTGTGATTAAACACGTTTGAAACCAGATAATCAGCCAATGATGAAGCGCTTCTCCTGTGTCGTCATCACAGGCAGAGACGTTATTTCCCAACTTTATTATAATTCAGAGGAAATCACATAAAGCTTCTGAGAGCGAGACAGAAGGCTGTGTGTGTGTGTGTGCGCGCGTGCGTGTGCGCGCGTGCGTGCCCGCGCGTGCCTATCTGTGCGCTCTCTAGGCAAATCTGCCGTGTGAGAGCACCAGCTGATTTCTCGCCTCCTCCCTCCTCTTCCTCTCGCCTCGCGCTAATTGAGCGGCGGCGTTCATACACACATTTCTCTCTAATTTCTCATTTGCTATTCCAGCAGTGGCCGAGGCGCGTCTCGAGGAACACATCTCGGCCTCACCGCCGCAGAGTCCATCAACGATTCCTCCCTCCCACAGCTAAATTAGCTGTTTTGTTTGATAATCAAATCTCTGTGATTCAGCCTTGTTCTCTCTCTCTCTCACACACACACGCACGCACGCACACGCGCGCGCACAGATGCTTTACGCTATTTCTGATGGAGAAAATTGCCAAAGTGAATTGATATTTGATTTTCAGAGATATGACTTCCTCGCGAGCGCAGGCGCGAGCGCACGCACCTTCGCACACAGCACGTGTGGAGAGCGCGAGTGCATGCGCGCGCGCGCACGCACACACACAGACGAGGCGGCGCATTAGAAAACTCCAAAGTCATCCAGTTTGCTCTAATCATTACAATTAGCCGTGAATTATCACCGGACTCTGACAGACGTTCCTTGTAACTCTCTTTTATTTCCACCCCGCGCTAATCAGCGGCTCTCATTACAAACGCTGATTAAACTGCAAATTACCCAGCAGCGGCCCCGTCCACGCCTACCAGTGCCTCGCTCAATATCAATTAAGTCTAGCAGCCCGTCTGTAGTCTCACGGCGCTTCCAAATGCTTGATAGTGCCACTTATTAGTTTGGAAAACTCGGAAAATACCAATAATCAACGGCCATGAAGCTGCGGGGGAGAGAGCCCGGGGCTTTCCCACCTCTCAGATGCAATCACAGGAGCTTTGCACGATATAGGATTTCTCTGCTGCTGCTCCCATGCATGCAGACCTGGAGCGGATATCCATCCCGTGCATACACACACACACACACACACACACACATACACAGAAAGCTGCGCCATGTTTTATTCTGCTGCTGGGAGAGAAACATGCCTTGCACAGCTCATATCTTCTCGCTTTAAAGCAATATTTTAAAATAATGTCCTGTATTTTTAAAGCATGGCAGATCTCAAATGTGACATCATGAGATCGTTCCGGTTTGCAGAGAATGAGCTCGTTTCTACCCTCCTACGTTAACCTGTTTAGTCTTGGTTTAATAGAAATTAAAAGCAACTCATTCTAATCATTTTGCATTAGATTTGAATCTGTTCCTGCCTGTTTCTGTGACACTGCGCTCGTGCATCTGAAGAAGAATTCAGATTTATTGAAGTAAAAGAAGCAATACATCAAGTTAATGTACTCCATTATGAGTACAACTACTGCAGTGCAAGCAAAATAAAAGTATGATCAGATAAATGTACTTAAGGTATCAAAAGTCCAGTCCTTATGCAGAGAAATGCTCCTGTCTGTGTTCCATGATCATGCAGTATGTTACATTACTGGGTCATTCTTATTGATGCAGTCGCTCCGTGTGAAGCAGAATTTAATGTTTTGGTCGGTGGAGCTGCAACAATGCTTAATGTTTTATTGGGTTAGTGTGCAGAGTGCTTCTCTGCAAAGTAACTAGAGCTATCAGACAAATGCAGTGGCCTTAAAATGTAGTGGAGTACAAGTATAAAGTAGCTCAAATAGAAGGGTTCAAGCAAAGTACAAGTACTGCAAGACGGCACTGAAGTATTCCATCATTGTTAGCTGTTAGAATGTTTGCAGTAATAAATTCATTTCCATCCAGTGAACAGTGTCTTTGCCACTTATTCATAAATATGTATAACTACATTGTGTGTAATAAAGATGATTTTTTTTTTCATATTAAATTTATTATGTCATTTGGATTGAACTTGGATTTGTAATCTGTGGTATTACACAAGCAGATGCTGCATTACTGAGTCCCTTCCTGTTTGCCAGGCTTTAATAATGTCCCACATAAATGAAAATCAGAAGTTCTGGCTGTACAATAATGAACATATTCACAGGAGATGAATTACTTTTTTATGTTGGAGCACAGATGAGATATTTGCTGAGATTTGTCATGATATACACCGTATATATTTTCATTTTTACTTAAATTGAGAACACATATGTAAAAAAATTAGCTAAATAAGCCACAGATGGTGATTGTGTGTTGAAGTTGTACGGCGAGGAACAGCAGCAGCACTTGAATGCTGATAAAATAAAACATGAATGCTGCTGTGGTCGAATTTGCTTCCTACGTCAGATATTTTATGCACTGTTAATTATTTTTGCACCACTCAAACCTTTTTTTTAAAATGATATAAAAACATGAATATCGCACAATCAAATAAGGTCAATAACCTGCACATTAATGAGAAAATATGAGGTGAGGATGAGTTGAACAGTTTATTTTTTGAGGAGAGATTTCCTGAATGTGCTTTAATCTTAAATCTGTGGATTTCTTTGCATGAAAAGAGGCAGAATCTGTTTTCCTTTCCTCCAAACTTGACTTGACGACCGATCTGCTCATCAGCTGCAGGCCCTGTTGTTATGACGCACAATTAAGACGTTTGTGTTAAATCACTGTGTGTGATTTCTACTGCTGTGGAAAATCCGTGTTGAAGCTGTAAGACGGCATCAGAACGTGCAGAAATGTAGCTGAAAAACATAAACCTTTAAAGGTATTGGCAGACTGGATTGTAATAATAAATATATATAGATGTGTAGGCACAAACAGCCTTGAAGAATAGTATGAAATTGATTCTTTTTTCATATATCACACAAATCAATATCAGATACACAAAGATTCAAATGATATTGAATATGCTGTCGTTGTACCACAGCTTTATGAGCCGTGTCAATTGTTTAGCTTACGTGATGAACTGTGGAAATAAAGAAACTGGCTTATTCTGAAGTTTATGAAACCAACACAAAGCATCAAATGTTTGTGTGCTGACTGACTTCAATGCTGGTTAAATAAACCCACCTGCAAATACAGGACGTCTATATTATGTATGAATATATTAGAATGAACAAGATGCACAGCTAACGGGCAAAGCAAGAAGTTAGGCGGCGTCTAATTTTAATTGTAATCATGTGCATCCCAAAAAAGACAGACAGAGCCATAGATAGACAGACAGATCAAGTCATGCTTCAATTTCACAAAACCAAACACACAATATAAAGACACACACAGAGGTGGATAAGAAAATGGAATAACAACTAAAAGCTTAACGAGAAGCTGAACTGCAAGTGTAGTACATGCTGCATATCGTCACACACATATATGCTACGTACAGTAAACTGTGGGATAATATGCTGAAAACAAACAAAAATTCACTCTTCTGGTAGGACCTTGGACAGCTCGCTGGTTCCAGGTCAGCTGCAGCATCAGGACCACGGCGACCACGTGAATATTATACTCACATCACAGAGAAAAAAACACATCTTCATCTCAAAGGGAGTTAAATCTGACCACAGTGAAAACCGAGTGTTGCACAGCGAAGCACGTTCGCTCCCTGACGCCCACAACACAACTGTTGAAGCAGCGATTCCCCATCGACAGAGCTGGTATTCAGATAATCAGTTCAACACCGCCTCATCATTATGTGTGACATATGTTCACCATCCTCACCTCTTCTGAATCAAATGAACTGTTTCACTAAACTAAACAAACAGCAGGACTTTCAATGCAAAGCACTTTACGGATCACATGCAGAAAATGCAGCTCAGTAAAATCTGCTCTGTATAAAAATGTTGTACAACTAATTCACTCAATAGCATATTCAAAAACACGACACTTCAAGCTTAGAAAAGTGATCAATGAAACTCTGGAGCATGGGGATCTGTTCATGAAAGGTGAAAAATGTCCTCAGCAGGCTGACTGCACATCTTAAGAGAAAATAAGAGAAATTTTCTTTTGCTTTCATTAATTTTGAAATTGTGTCAATGTTAATTCTTGTCTCACTCACAATAGAAACACAGTCAGAGGATGAGCTCAGGGCTGCATTCCTAACCTTAAAACTTCAGTATGTTGATATCTGCAGACACACAGCAGAACTCTCACATTTTTAGTTTCTATAATCATTTTCTAGACATCTGTAGAAAACACTGGCAGCAGGCAAACATCCCACATGATCTTTTTCTTCAGCTCTAATGAGGAAATCCAAAACCAGTCCTACGACAGGTAAGAGGTCCTGAAACAGCTCAGTGATTCAGCTCCCCGTACCACCACTGCATGATACAGCGCCTGCGTTACTGCATTTCCTCATGATGACTGAACATGAGAGTAGCTGAGAAATCATCAAGGAACAACAAAGACAACAGTCTCTGAAGCCATGAAGAAGAGAGCAGAGGGAGGCCATTTGCTGGAGTCAAACAGAGCAACTAAAAACTGAACCCAGATCTGTGACAGCATAACATAAAACCTGGTGAACATTCAGCCTTCACCATCATCCCTTTCATCAAGGGTTAAACCAAGACCACACCATCACCCAGCGCCATGATCGATTAGGCCTCTGTTACAAGTAAAATCCCTACATTCAAAGTGTTACTTCAGTAAAACAGCAAAACACACAAACAAACATGTACACAACATGTAAACACAATATATTCAAGTCTAACTATACTTAAAGTTTCAATAATAAATTATCATTGCATTCTGGTAACTGAAGCATTAAAATGTAAGCATCCCTTGAAGGTTGTAGTTGGTAAAGATGGAGCTAATTTTAATATACCTCATATACTTCTGGGTAGCTACATCTATAAAAATACATCAAAATGTATAAATTGATTTAGATTTTGTATTAATAATCTGAATCTGCAAAGTAACTAATGTTGTCCAATAAATGTAGCAGGGTAAAAATTACAATATTTCCCATGGAAATGCAGTGGAGCATATGTATAAAGTAGCATAAAATGGAAATCCTCAAGTAAAGTACAAGTACTTCAAAACGGTGGGCTCTAGATGTACAGTCCTTGAGTAAATGTACTTCCACCACTGCACAACAATTGTTCCAGCTTTGGTAATTTGTGATACCACATGACTTGAGTTAAAGAGTCCGACTTATTATTATTATTATTTAATCGTCTCTTTAAATGTAATTGCAGGAGAAATGTGCTTAAATGTAGTCCAAAGCACCAGGGCTCACTGCATCAAGTGGTTTTCCTGCTGGACCTGTCACTGTGATCCAAGCACTCGATAATCATCCGCTCCAACAGATCGATTTATCTGCGAGCAGCTTGTCAGCACTGACTTCAACCACACAGCAAAGCGTTCACACAGTTAGCCGCAACACGCTACAACTGAGAAAGACCCACAAACTACACCAATGGAAGATCCGAGATTACGGCAAATTAAGATCAAAACTGGCATCGTTAAGAGGTAAGGCTGATTTTTCGTTTGAGTTAAAGGTGATTTAGCATGTCAGGCAGGCTACGTACAGTGGCGACGTTAAGCTAAGGGTAGCGAGCTAACTAGCTTAGCTGGGCGGACAGGCTGGACAACGTTCATGGATGTTTGTCGGACAGGTTTTAACGTTACTCCGGTGTTTTGACGCGGCCTATATTCAGCAAATAGCTAGCTACGCAGTTTTGTTCTGTTTGCTGTGACTACACTTCTTTTTATTTAACGCAGCTATCACTTCTGGTGTGCTATTACACGCTCATTGCGCTCGAAAAGGTAGCGTTACACAGCAATAATGCGTTTGTTGTAACTTGTAGCAGCAGTTAACGTTAGCCGACTGACGCTAGCTGTTAGCCAGTTAGCTATCGCTTTGCTAAGAGCATGTCGCCTTTTTGGCTCGTCTGCGAAGTAACGCGTGCTGCTTTGTCTCTCAAACGTCCATGTATGCAGCTGGAAGAGGTAACTCGTAACCAAATATGCTAAATATTTTTTTTATTTTATTCAGGGGTTGAAAATATGAAATACACTATCAATAAAAACTGCCTTAATCATCCTGGTTAATGTTGGATAAACTGACAAAACGATGAGCAGCTGTTCTTTCTAGTTATCTTCAAACCATACACCATGACCTCTTCCTCACTTTGTCTGAACTCATGATGGACATTTGTGGCGGTGTACGAAATACCTGCATAGTCATGTTACTACAATGGGAAGGTCTCCATCATCGTCATCATCATCATCATCATCATCATCATCATCACTGCTACTGTTAGCTGCTGCCTGGATAGCAGGTCATCACATGGACATTAGGCCGACAAGTTTGTCATTTTCATCCATAACAGACTTACAGTAGCTCAGCTGAAAGGATGTGAGGGAATATCAACACTGTCTTCACGTCTGTTATGTTGGTGACAACATTAATTTTAGAGTGATAAACGGGAATTTAGGCTGTTGTTAATCTTATTGAAACACCTGTCAGGTGTTGTAATGCAATACAGCAGTCATCTCTTATACATTTATCTCCAATGTAAATTCTTGTAATTTTATATAGGGAGGGGCACATATTGAGAGTTAAAGATATTAGAAGTAATTTACAGTATAATTCAGTCCACAGAACATTGTGACTTGCTGCCTTAAGCTGTCTTTGTCACACCGTGTCAACAACTCAAAGTGAAAGTGTGTCAAAGGGAGGACGGGTAATGTCCAACTCAAGTCCTTTTTTACTGGATATCTGTCGGTACTGAGTACAATTCAATATTAATATTTACATAAATGTTGATTAAACATGTATCTGACACACTGATTTAACAGCTGTAGCTTCTAAATTTGCCTTGAATGCTGCAGAAAAGCCTAGAGAGAACCAAGAAACCAGCAAATATTCACATTTGAGTGGATGTTTTGTTGTTTTTGGATTAAAAAAAAAAAGACTTAAAACTATTAGGTAATTATGAAATAGTTGTAGATTAATCTTCTGTCGTCCTCTCAGTTAATCCACTGTAGTGCAGACTGGAAACATGTGATTCACCTACAGGGATCAAGCGATTAAATAACGGGAATAAGTGAGATATTAGTATTGATTATTGATTTATAAATCACATTGTTTAGTTAATTTTTTAAAAAGGAAATCTATAACAAAAACAGATTCGCCTCAAATCAAACACCAAATGTGTCATCAGTGTTCCTCTAGATCTCAGAGATCAAAGACTAAAGACACCAAACACATTGTCTGAGCCTCATGCTTTCTATTTTAAGCAGCTTTCTGTCCCAGTCTGTTGAACGTGGCCTCAGACTGAGCCACTTCTTTGTCTCAGAAAATGGAAAATGTGCTTTTACAGTACCAAAAATAATGGGTGGATCTTCTAAAGCTGCACCCTAATCAGCGTGTTTTGTTTTGTGCATGGCGTGTGGACAGATTTGATGTGGGACAAAACAAGCTTTCTGATGTAGGACCTCTCAAGCTGATCATCCAGTTTAAGACAGCCTATTAATAAACTTGGCATCCGGCCCTAAATTTGCACAGCGGCCAGATTCACCCACTGGAATAGAGAACGCTCTGGATATCATGAGGTGTGGTGGGATAATGGGCTCAGCTCAGCGTAGTCGTCTGTGTGATGGACCGAGAGGCTCGTCGATCAGGCGGACCTCTAACTCCGTCCTGTCGATGTTGGTAGTGTAATGTGCTATCGACTGTTTTGATGAGGGTCAGATTACTAACTGGCTCCCTGAGGCGGGGATGATGATGGCGGCTGGATTTCCCGTCGAGGATGATGTCACAGAGTACACATTGTACAATAGTGTACTTCGTCAGGCGGTGCTGGCCCTGTCTGAGCTGGTGTTTTTGTCAGTGTGCTGTATGAACACGAGGCAGAACATATTACACCTCACCGGCTCCAGGCCAGAAGGACTGCATTGACGTGGACCCTTAATCCAGCTGTTAGGTTTAAATGTACAAACTGTCACTGCTCTCTGTCTCTTCATAATCTCCGTCTCTTCCTCCCTCTCTCTCCTCCTGCCTGGCTCACCCCCGCCTCCCTTTTATATGTTGGGGGTTTAGAGGAAACCTGCCTGCTCTTTTAGCCGGGCCTATTTCCAGTGGCTTTGCACATTCCACTCGGTGCCTCTTCTGCCCTAGCGAGGCGGATGCCCTTAATAAAATGACAACAGTAATTTGCCTTTGTCATTCCGGTCCCGGCACAGACTACATCGCTGCTCAAAAATACAGTGCTAGAGGAGGCGGCCGAATGTGTGTGTCGGCTGGCTCTAATTCCCTTTTTTTCTATTTTCCAGAGAGCTGCCTTTTCCATTAAGCCTGAGGTGGCAGGTCTATTTAAAACCAGCCACGACCCCACCCCTCATTCACACGGCGCTCCAAGTCTGGAGAAATAAGAAATTAACATCAGGGCTGGAAGGGGAGGAATGGACGTTTTGTTATTAGACTGTCCTTCAGTTTTATTCAAATTATTCCAGCCTTCCTTCCTCCGTCTTTCCCGTCTCTTTGCCACCTTCTTTGACTCTAAACAGGTGACATCACTCACTCTGCATCAAGCGTGCGAGTGGAAGGCGGGAGCCGCCGTTGCATATGGCGCCTGTTTAAAAGCTTCTTGATGGAACCGTATTAGACTGAGCCGTAATTGATGTAAAATATGACAGAGTGCTTGGCTAAGCAAGGAGCAGTGCAACATGGAGGGAAGGGTCTCCAGTAATGTGACTGATTAATGAAGAATCACTCACTTACGCACACACAGCTGATTTTATGAAAAATTAAATTTGTGTTGTCATTCGACAAGCAGGCACAGCCGGAAAAAGACTATTAGCTGGGAATCATTATCAATAGCGATATTTTCAAACTCCATTATGCCAATCAGGGTCAGAATCTGTTTAATAGATTTAGTTCCATTTGGCCCGTAATTGATAAATAATCAAAATTTATCAATGTACTCAAGCCCATTTTCACTAACAATCAAGGAAAAGAGGCCCATTTACCACCTGACTTGGTCCAAATTAGGGACTAAATTGATGATCAATTAATCTCTAAAAAGGACTAGTAGTGTGTGGGTGTGTGTGTGTGTGTGTGTTGGAGGCGATAGGAGTGGATGAAAGAGTCGGATAAGCGCGGTGATGAGATGTGAGCAGGAAGCATTGTACAGCTAACAAGGACAGAAAAAGGTCTGTTTGTCCGGTCGCTGCGTGTTTGCTCAGAAAGGAGGGAGGCGACATGTTCTAGAAATGAAAGTCTGGATGCTGCTAAACGCTGGAAAATGAAGATTATTTTAAATTAAGTCAGAATTCAGTTTAAAACGAAATTTAATTGCATTCAAAGCAGCTCTGTCACTAAATGCTCTTTTTAAAATCTCTGATATTTTACATCAGGTTAGATGAGTGAAAACAAACTGCCAGTACTGTTAATAATCAATTATTTGATTTAGTTAAATGCAAAGTAATTTAAAACAAATATCAAACAAAGACAGTCTCGAGTCCTAGGGTCTAAAACTTGAGGATTTGCAGCTTTTATCTATTTCTTGTGACTGTAAATTAAATATTTTCCAACATTTGATAATCGTCTGTACTCTGCAGCAACAACAACAACTCAGTCATTTGAAGCAGATTATAAAAATAGTTGAAGAGCGTCATCGTGCACCAGGTGTTTCCGCCTGCCGGCCTTCATCGGGGTCGTCTCAGGTTGTTTCGGTTTATTCCTCTGCTGTCTGCGGCGTACCGTGCCGACGTCTGAGGCTCGTCAGTGTTTCTGAGGGTTTGTGCTTAAGACTTCGCTGAGTTGAAGTCGTTTCTTTGTCCCAACCTCAACCTGCTCTCTTTGGGCCTCCCTGTGTTCTAGAAAAAGACAAATAATGTGGTGCTTTAAAGGGAAATGACTGTAAACCTAATTCACACTAAGATATGCGAAGACGAAGTTAAGACAGGAATAAGTGGAAGAACCCGTTCAGTTTTTCTGGTGTTTACATGTCAAATGGATCCAGTTCCCTGTTCTGGATCCATTTCTGGTGCTGGCGTCGCGTGAATCGTGAGTGTGTTCGTTTTCAGTTTCAGGTCAATCAAGTAAAGGAAATCCTCAGTCTCATGAAAGGTTTTCAGAGGTTTGAAATTCACTTCATCCCTTCAAAGTGTCCTTTAAACATACATTTCATCACATGCGGTGTGCCATCTGATGTGTATTTAGTCTCATTTCCGCTGATAATGGCTCCGTTGTTTTGTCTAATTGCGAATAGGAAACTTAGAACTGCATGAAAGTCAATGTTTAGTCACTTTCGTCACGACCTTCTGCGACGGCTCACCTCCACGTGGAGCTTACGAAGCCTCACGCTGTGAACACGATGCATTAAATTAACATTTTCATGTCAGATAAGCATCACATCAACAATCTGTGGGAAGCGTTTTCCTCAGATATTCAGGGACATTTTTCCAGTCCATCCTCAGCCGTATTAAATCAAAACAGACTCCTTGTGATTTGCTGGATGGATGCCGGTGTTGTGTGTAGCATCAGCGAGGAGGAATGATGCGTTGGCTGCTTGTTATTGAGGTGTGTATCTTGCCATCCTGCGGGAGATGATCTCACTGTGTCTCCTCAGTCAGAGGAACGCTGGAGGGAATGAGGATGGATGGCCCTGTCTGCCAAAGGTGACCATCACAGCCCGCCTTTTCATGCTTCGGCCTATTATCTGTCTGGGAGGCTGTGCATTTGTGTTTCATGTTTGATGGAACAACACCGTGTCGCCGCCTTTAACTATGAACTGTCTTCTCCTCTGCTCCTGTCCTCCTCGTCTGCAGGTTGGCCAAAGAGGAGATTGCGTACAAAGCTGAGGCAAAGCAGCAGGAGGAGAAGATTGAGCGCCTGAAAGCCGAGGCGGCGGATCATTATGTCATCAAGAAACAGGTATGAGGGTCTTACCTTCCGCTTCTGTCACACTGTGCAACAGTTCTGCGTCTTAATTTGAAAATCCTGCCATTATCCGCTCGTCAGCAGCAGTTTTCCCGTCGATCTCAGCCTCTGAGTGGAGGGGAGTCGCTCTCCCGTAGTTGGGAAGTGAATTCCATCTCGATGATTTGAGAAGCCCCTCGTTCATGTAATGAGGTCAGTCCACAGTGATAATGAAGAATTAGATTTTGAGAGGAGAATCATTAGTGATTTTGTAATTTAGCTGATGCAGATGTAATTATATCATGTTACTTTAGAGGAGTTTGATAGTTACTGACATGCTGGTAATTCAGTGTCCCTCACCTCCTCTCTGTCCTCCGTCACTGCCGACAGCCCTCCATCGCTCGCTGTGTGTGTTTGTGGAGACGTGTTCTTCTTCTTTTGTATGTGACATTTTAACTGAGGAGCAGGAGGGAACACGAGGACAGTTGAATGAACACAGACAGGTGAACGGGTTCAGGTCATTACGCAGGGTTTGGGCCAAAAAGGTGAAACTGAGAAGAATCAGCGTCAACACATAACAAGCATAAAGTGTTTTAGCCGTGCTAGCAGCGCGGCTCTGTGGATGGCGGTGGCTGTATATTGATCTGAACTATTGGTTGAATTGCGATGAAATTTTGTCCAGACATTCGTGATCACCGGAGGATGAAACCCACCGACTTTGGTGATCCCCTCATTTTTTTTTTTTGCCACGAGTGTCACATTTATGGTTTTGAGTGAAATATCTCAACGCTGCGTTTATTTAGCTGATGATTTTAGCATCAGCTATTGGACGGATTGCCGTGATATTCTGTATGTTCTATAACCTCCTTAACTTTCTATCATGAGGTCAAACTTTAAATTTGTCCAATATTTTGTTTTATGACCAAATACTGAACCCTGTATTCAGGGCTAATCAGCAGTTAGCATACTAACAAACTAAACATCAGCGTGTTAGCATTGTTGCTGTACGTGCATGATAACTTTAGCTCAAAGCGCAGCTTCACAGAGCTGCTAGCATGTCTGTTTGCAGTCAAAGGGTGTCGGCCATGTTTTCTGTGGAGAGTCAGCGGCGTTTGCTGATGGGACGTCAGCAGACTGGTCACTTTAAACCACGTCTTGGTTGAATTTAATTAGTTACTGTGATATAAAATGATAGAAGATTTGATATCACCCTCACCCCCTCGAGATAAATAAATATCACATTTACACAAACCTTTTGGGTATTTCTGCTGAACATTTAAAGCCCAGTATCCTGGACAGGAACTACGACACGTTATCTCAGTGCGTACCAGAACGTGTGGGCTTGGTCCTCCAGTACTGCTCCACACTTCCTCCAGCAGGAGCACTGGGTCCCAGTCCACTTGGATTTGTTTTCGGCGTGTTCCCAGCAGGGAGGAACTGCAGAGCCTCCGCTCCTGATTAGCTTTACTGCTAACATTAAAATTCTGTGTGTGCTTTGTTTTGTTTGTTCATTCATGGAGCGGCGGCTCAGGCTGAGCAGCAGGCTTGGCTGGTGTTAAATGGGGAGATTGGGAGGCCAGATGGATTATGGTTGGAGATGAGAGGTCTGACGCAGGATGGATTAGAGGTTTTTATTTTAATGGAATCAATACGCTGTAAGTGTCATCTTCATCCAGCGCTGATGGGATCATTCCACTGCACTGGGAGGGCGCCGTGACTTTCTCTGTTTCAGCACTCCTTCGCTTATTCTGGCTCACCTTGTCACATCAAGATGGCAACCAGCTCGACTAGTTGTCTGCCGTCTTTCAGCGTGTCTGCCAGCCCGCCGGCGTACGAGTTCATCCGAGCGCCTGTTGGTGCGCACAGCCGTGAAATGTACACGTGTGCGACTGCGTCCATGTTTTGACTCTCCAGCTCGACAGAGGGCTGGGTGAGGAAGCATCTGTCATGAGTGAGTGTGTCTGACAGCGTTAGCCAGCTCCTCTCTGCTCTTTAGGGTGCCAGCTGGGGGAATTCCACATTAGCCGCGGCTGTGAAAGTTCCCCAGGCTTTAACACAGTTTCACTCCAGGCGTAGTAATACCTCTTTACGCCTGATCACAGCGCCCTCGGCTCAGGGTTTCTTCATTTATCCAGGTGTGCAGTCGGATCGAGGTGGTCCCCTGCTGCCCAGCTCCCTGCCCGATCGATAACTCAATAACATTTTTCATAGCGCTGGCTTGTTGGGAGATGTTAACCGGGGCAGAGTGTGTGTGGGACACCCTGCGTGTCACTGCGAGGAACAAGGCTGCAGCCAATGAATATGGCCGCTCTCCGCTCTTTAAATGAATGTTCTCCACTTGGAAAATACATAATGTGTTGATTTTTCTGGTGAAGGCAGGTGATTGGAAATGCTAACAGGGCTGAGGTGGGGGTAAGTCCAGTTAATAAAGGTGGAGATGTGCACTGACGTGGTCTCTGTGTGCTTTCAGATGGAGGTGTTGCAGGAGTCCAAAATGATGATCCCAGACTGCCACCGCCGCCTGGCCACCGCACACGGCAATCTGCTTCAGTTATTAGTGAGTAACACTCGCCGTCGCCGTTAAGTGGAAGTGTGAAAAACCTTTTTTCAGCTCACAACGGGACAAAAGTGTATTGATGAAAGTCTCGATCGATTCCTGAGACTAATTTATGGCCCTGTTGAAAAACTACGTGGTGTAATTGTGTTGGGGAGAGTGTAGACACATGGTGACAAAAACAACACATTTTTATTAAATTAGCCTAAACGTCAGCGTGTGTTTACACAGAATGGGCTTCTCTTTAAACCTTTTTGTTCCAACTGAGTATCTGAGAGTAATTTTACTGCAAAGGTTTTGGTGTGAGTACGCAGCATGAGCAGTATGAACAGCGTGGTACGATAACTGTCTCCAAAAGCATCACACTGCAGTTACTGTCCGTTACAATGACCCTCAACAGAATGAAAACAGTGAAAAAATGCTTTATTGTAATACAACAAATGATTATGACCTTTAATTGTTTTAATAGCACTCATTCAGTAGAATTCAGTAAGCAAACAGACGTGGAGCTGAGCTCATCCCAGAGCTCGCAGGCGTAGTTTAAGAAAGATGGATTTCTTTCAAGTAAAACTGCCTTAGCTGATAATTGTGGCCAGTAGGGGGCAGAACATATTACAACAAGCTGACGGCAGCCTGGTCCAATAGTCTTATTGTCTTTTAAAGTTGTTACGGCGAACAGATCCACCTGTTCCACGAGTAAAACTCAAACTCTGCCGAGCTGTGAGAAGACGCTGTGTGCTGGTACCTTCGAGCAAACTCTCTCATTGTGTGTATTTATTTGCTTCAGTGTGAATGAAAGCGGCGTATTGATTAATTCAGCGTCGGGGTTTAACGTCCTGGACACACCAATCGGTTCAGCTTTGGTAAACCTGGCTGTGTAGCACTGTTACCGTGTGGTTGCCGTCTCGTTAGCTGGACTCGAGGCTGCGTGTGGAGATGTTCTGTCCTTATGGTTTGACTCAGTGGACAAACAATAAATACATTATTTATTGTAAGACCTTAAATGTCAGTGTTTCCTTTCTTACGTGGCCTGGCCCAGTGAAACCTGTTATCAGCGAGGCTAGCAGCCCTCCAAGGCACCACAAAATCTATATGGTGGCCTCAGTTTACCTTTTTCCTCCACCATGTTGACGATGGTCCTCTGCTTTGGTCCAGGCTGAAATGTCTCAACATCTTCTGGATGGATTGACTCAAACTCCTGTCCAGACATTCATGGTTCCCAGAGGATGTTTATCCAGTTGGTTTATGAGCACACACCTGCAGAACTCATGACAGTCCCATCAGCCTCAGCTGCTCTTTGTGCTTAGTGCTAACTAGCGAATGTTAGCACGCTAACATGCTAAACTCAGATGGTTATGCCTGCTTAGCAGCAGCACGTTGTGAGCAGCACCGTTCTGCTCGGCCGTATGCCACCGAAGGTACGAGAGTTTTTTGTGATTTCGCTGAACGCCTGAACGTGCTGAAGCGTCACACGTGACGCCAGGTCGACATATTTGGGTCTCTCCGTGCGGCCGCGGCGCGTGCTGATCCCTTCAGGACTCGAGCTGATTATGAGAAGCAAACACAAGCATGTGTGTCTCAGGGTCATCTCAATTAATGCAGAGCAACAGTCAGGCAGCTGGCGGTGTGAGTCACTCACATGAGAGCCGAACGGCGGGCGGAGGGGGCTAACCTGGAATTAGCAACACGTCCCCTTCCCCATCACTCATCCTCCTGCACATACTGTACGCACACGCTCATCAGCGCTCATTAGCAGCGCTGTCACTGCAGTGACCACCACAGGAACTCGCACACACACTTGATTAAAGGACAGCGTACAGTCACGTTAGCCCGCGCTCCAACCGCTAAATTTAGATCCTAATAATGTGAAATACGAGCTGCGGCGTTACAGCGACGACGAGGTGACATCCAAACACTTTCGCTCCAATACTGACACCAAGAAGTTTGAGAGCGTCGTGGATTTAAGTGTCTGGATGTGATTCCTCTTTTCTTTTTTCCTTCTAAAATAAACCTGCATGCGTGTGTTTGTGTCTTTCAGGAAACAGAAGAGGATTTGGAAGAATCAGAAGAGTACAAAGAGGCCAGGAACATATTGGACTCAGTGAAGCTTGAAGGATGATTTCTGATCTCGCTCTGTTCTCGCTGTGAGATGCTCTTCTTTTAAATGTCCATTCCTTTCGTCAGGCCCCGTTTGCGAGCGTGGAGGCAAACCCAATCATTTCAGACCCTCTGTTCTTGATGTAATTATTTCTACTGTTTACCGATAACGTGCCGCCACACCTGAGCGTACCTCTCCCGTCTGTAAGATCCCACAAGAACATGAGCAAACATTCAGCGTTTCGGTGGAGGAGCGGGGCGTTCTTAACATTTTATTCATCATACTGAAACACAGGCTGGACTTAGAAGACGTGATTAAACACACACACACATTATCTGTTGTTTTTCTGCACTTGTGTCTGCGTGGGTCCACTGCTGGACTGGTTTGAAGGCTTCGCACTGGTCACCATTGTCAGCTGAAACCCTGCAGACGCTCCAGTGTTTCACGTCATTTTCATTCCTTTTGTGTGTTTGTGAGTTGCTTAAACCTGCGGCACCTCGTGCTGCCTGTCGCCCCTGATCGCGATGCATCAGGCCAGAAAATTAGCACCAGCCAGACGCCGCTAACATGTGCGAGCGGCTGGTTGATTTGCTTCAATCGCGAACCAAAATTAACCTTAAAAAAAACAAACAATGGTAATCTGTTAAGTGGGGAAAGTTTCAGCCTTCGCTCTCATTTGGCCAGTGGGCGAACAGTCAGTTTTCACCCTGCGATGCATCCCAGAATACCAGCCAGAGCTGCCATTAGCACGAATCTGCACCGTTGATGTTTCTCCTGAGTTTCCTGAGTCTGCTCTGTGCATCCAAACACGAATATATTCAACTCACAGTGATTTAAAAAAAGGTCTGAAAAGCTATAAATGATCACATTTTGATTTTTTTTTCTTGCTCATCAAACTGTTTGTGAATTTTAAAAGATGTTGGATTGTCATTTTCTTCCAGTCCACTAATCGATGAATAAACGGATGGTTTCAGCACTAACTGATGCTTCAGCTGCTGGTGTTCCCGTTCGGAGCTGCGGAATGGGTCGCGTCCCGGTACCTGCACTTTGGGGAACCCTGTCAGTCAGATGACAGATGCTGCTGGTGGCCGTGAATGACAGAGCAGGCCGCGCGCGTCCCTGCTGCACGTGCATCTATTATCCCGGTGGCCTAAAATAACGACACCTTGTATTAAGGCTGAGAGAGTCCTTCCTAAATAGTCATACTAATAAATGAACTCAATTGGCAGACAAATTAAGGTTACATTTGACTTGATCCTTATTTTACAGATTTCGATAATTATCGGGATCACCCCAAAGTCTCATTAGCGCCCTAATGAGGCGCTGCTGCTCTGTGGCATCTACCCCGCTCCATCTCGTTAAGGAAATCGCTCTTCAATGCTGATTATTTTATTTGGAGGTATAATTATATTTCTTTCGGATAAATCACGGCCTAATGGAGTCCGTGCAGAGGGCAGCGGCGCTAATTGAGGCATGAGATGCGGCGGCAGGACGCCGCGTGTGGGTGCAGGCTGCTGGCTGAACGTGCGGCGGCTGGAGGAGAAGTCACATCCCTCACTGAAGTACAAACAGCAGTGTTACGATGGAAAACACTCACTCTGCAGCCCCTGTTTCATTTGAAGTATATGTGGAAGCGTCATCAGCTGAAATGTCAAAATAAAAGCACACATTAGGCCGCAGAACGGCTCCTTTCAGGGAGTTATTCTGTAAGATCACTGGATTTTAACTGCTGGTGGACAGTTGAATCATCCTTTATTAACTGATCAGCTGTTTGCTTTTCAACTCTTCATTTGAAAACGGCACAGTTTGTCCCTGATCAGTGTGGAATTGAACGCACTCAAAGAGTAAAACAGCGTGAAATAATACGACTCAAGATCTTCAGAACGACTTAAAATCAGTTGCTTCCACCATCATAATGAGACTTCTCTGTTATTAATTCTCATTTCTCAAACAAAACTGACCTCGTCAACCTCTTTGCTTCCGTGATCACCTCCTTTATGAGCTGTGAGTTATCAGGGAAACCGAGCCTCCTTGAATTAGCACCAAATGAACGGAGTGGCCTGTATATAACCTCTGAGCCAGCTATACATGTCATCTCCAAGCTAATAATAACGAGAGGGTGTAGCACAGGAGACTGCTTTGTTCAGCTGTGAAGGTAACTGAGTAAATGTACTTAAAAGGGAAGTCCATATACCTCAAATTTGCCCTTCAGTAGGCCTGTTTCATTCTTAAGTTATTCCATGTAATGAGCATATATTAAACAATGCATTTCTATACACTGAATTAAAGCACCAAATATATAAAACTGGTAGAATGAGCTCTGCAGCAGACTTTAAAATGCTGCTTGCACGTATCAGTCATAATAATCCAAGAGTGTTAAATTCATTTTAAGGTACACAGGCTGTGCTGCCTTCACACTGAATACTTTTATTATTCTTCTCTTGCTCGTAAAGGATCGGAATACTTCCTCCACTGCTGATTTTGTTAAAAACTTCCTATTTTCAGCTTAAAAAATAGGGTCAAACATCACACAGGAAGTTGGAATCTGGTGTTGACGCGGACGCGGTACTTTGCCGCCTCCCTGCTTCGGCGGTAGCGTCACATACGGATGCGTTTTCCGCGAGTGCGCACATTTGCGTCCTTTTTCTGCCGCTAAAGTTTTTGCCCGCGACCAACTTTGCCCGCGGGCCGCAGGACGCAGGGCGGCCCGCTGTGCCTGCAGCGGACTCGGTGACTTATTAGTCCTAATCCCCGCAGACTGTCACCAAATCAGCTGCATGAAACAAGAATCTCATTTGTTAAACTGGAGCTGCTGCAGATGGAAGATCGATTGTTTTTCTCCTCAGAAATCTCTAATTGAGTGAATACAGACTGCGGATCACAGAGAGGAAGGAGGGAAAAAAGCACCTGGGCCTGCAGCGGTTTGGAGAGTCTGTGCTGTAACCGAGAGGTCACAGGTTCAAGCCCCGCCGGCCTGCGGCCACGCGCGCGGATGTCAGGGTAAAACCTCCCAGACTTCACCCACAGTGCACCACTGACAGCGTTATGTTTTTATGTTTTTTCACTGTTTTCATTAAAAGCCACTCCTCGTCTCCACAACGCGTGAAAATGTCTACTTTCCACTCAGATGCGCCGCATTAACTTGCAGCGCGCGAATTTGTTTGTCTGTTTTTATTTCTATGGAGGAGAAGATTGATGTGAGCAAGCTGCTGGAATCTGCCGGGGAGAGGTGCAGCTCGCTGTGCCTTTGGTCCTTGTTTACACTAATTACAGCCTTATCAACTCAGCAAAACCAAGACCTTCAACACACACACACGCACATACTCACACACACACGCGCGCGCGCACATGCGCACAGGCAAGATCTATTGACGCCATTAAGTGAAAAGATGCCTTTGAATTAGTGAAACTAAATACACTGAGTGTAACAGGACTAACACCTTCCAGGGAGAGTCGTGTGTCAGACAGAAAATTTGGCCACATGAATAAAAATAAGCTAACAGTATTGATAATAATAGCAGTGCTTCGAGTCTGCAGTGCGTTGAGAAACATGTTTTATTATCCAAAACATTTCAAAATAAAGCATGATTCAGTCTAAATAAACTGGAAGCTTTTACATGAAGCCAGTGTTGTTTGGAGCAAACACAAATATTATTTAAAAAAAAAAAAAAAAAACACTTATCGAGCTTTTAAAAACTATTTTTTTTCTAGTTGTAAATAATAAACAAAATGCTTTTAAAAAATCAAAGAATTGAATATTTGTTTTTGGTGGGTTTTTTTTTTTTTATTATTATTATTTTTTTTATTTTTAGGCCCTTCCACAAATATCTCCCTGACACCTCATCATCCCCTCTCTGGGTGTTTGGGTTAAATATGAGCCGCTGCTACCAGAGGAGTCATTCACTTTTGTTTGTACGGCTATAAAAGCACTGAGCTATTGAAAAGTCGTAAAACGAAGCGCGCAATCCATCATCCCGCAACGTGATGCTTTTGAATTATCCTTATCGGCTTTCAGCGCGCCAAGAAGCGCAGCAGAGAGGAGGCAAGCACGAGAGGAACACTTTGACATCTGCACAGTTATTCACAGGAATCGAACAGGCCATGCAGGTGCATAAACAGTCAGTGATGTCTTTATAGTCCTATGAAATAAAACAGTTAATGAGCACTTGCTGTATAAAAACAGAATAATTTGAATGGAACGCGCTCACTTCCGGTCATAAACCTTTTAAAATCTACCTCAAGTCCAGCTTCTAAAAAACATGAGAGCCCTGGTCAAAGAGAGGACAAGAAATATCTCCACGCGCGCTTCTTCTTCTGTCCGTCCCTGAAGAAAGACGCAGACATCAGCGCCAAAAAACCTCCTCCACGTCCCCGATGAGTCCGACAGAGGCTCCCGCACACGGCTCCACTCCATCCCTCCGTCCCTCCATCCATCTCTGGCGGTCTGTCGGTCGGTCTGTCGGTCAGTGGTGCCACCAGATTGCAGACAAATAAAAGATGAGCAGAGGCGACTGAAGGCTGCGCGGGTGGAGAACAGAAGCCGCACGAGCCTCGGGTTCACGCTCGGACGCCTCCTTTGTGCCACTTTTCCAGCACATAATAAATAAACCTGCTCCCTGAAAACGGCCCGACATCTGTCTAAAGCATGTCTCATTTTGTCCTTAAATATTTGGCCAGTGATGTCAAAAAAAAGAAAGAAAAAAAAGAAAAAAAAAAGCTGCTGTGCTAATTGAATCTATGGAGGTTTATTCGGTGACAGAGGGAGGTCCTCCATGCTGGATTTTAAAGAACTTTTTCTTGTCTCATTCAGAATAAATAACCTACATTTGCACAGATTATGAATCATCGGGAATAAACGCCTCCTCGAGTGTTTGGACTGTCTGCTCAGGTGTCCCGGCGTCCAGGTGTATTACCTGTGCTCCTCCATCAGAGCCAGGCATTCACAGCTCATGTTAAACTCCCTCCACTTTCCGCAGAATTAATTTGCTCACACATCATTTAAACCAAGTCCCTCCCTTCTTGACAGTTGGGCCTAAACACGAGTAAATTAGCACTAATTTATACTGATCCTGCTCTGATATTTGCAATAAAGGCGCATAGATTCGCCACTAATTACATAAAAGCCTAATGGCCTTGAAAATGAGCCTGGTTAGAATAATATAAAGTTTGTTGTTTGGCTGACTGGGAAATCAAGGATATTAGAAGAGGTTCACTTGGTCCCCAAGAGGCATTTAGTGTCGTAAAGAGGTCGACAATAACATCAAGGAGACTAAAATGCCATAATAATAAATGCAGCTTCATGTCACAGACTCCAGCTCACATCCAGGGTGCTGTCTGTTAATGCAGCCATGTGCTTCTTCCTCATATGAATAACTCCTCTTCTGTTGGAGGGGCTCGCCATAAAAGCGGGAGCAGAGCAGCATGCACAATTAAACAAATATTGTGGTGATCCAACATTTCTTGAACGGGTCGAAGCTTTCACACAGATATTAAATCAGCTTATTTTATTGGATGTAATTTGGAGGAGAAATCAAAGCCAATTACAGGAATGAGGAGGAATGAACTTGTGGATGTGAGAGGATGGAGGTGCGGGTGGAGGGGTGCTGGGGGTGGGGGGGGTCTCGGGCTAAAGCTGACATACCTCAGGCTTCAACTCTGATTGGTCCTCGTTTGGAGAAGCTCATGGGTTCATTCCGTTGTTAAGCACCTCCCCATTTCTCTAAACTACATTATAATGCAACGAACCTCCCTTTTAACCACAAACCGAATTTGCTTTCATTTAGGCTATATATATTTCTTAAATAGGTTAAAGTCATAGAGATTTTTTTGGAATAGCACTTCGCCCTGGAGCGGTGCGCAATGCTATCTCACGCCGACCTCCTGGATGCTCGCCTCGGTGAGTTATCATCACCAAACTCCGGTCTTCAACTCTACTGTAAGCTGGAGGCACTTCTAATCTTAAATCAAGCTCAGAAAATTGACAATTTGCTTCTTATATTATCTTAATGTGACTGAAGTGAGCTAAACTCGCTTAATTCATTGGAAAAGTAATTATTATTATTATTATATTACTGCGTAATTTGATTTAACAATTTTCTAAGATATCGGTGTGATCGAATTGAATTAAGAGTATTTAAGGAGCAGATTGTAACGTGCATGCTGTGCTTGTCTCTGTCAGAGAGCCGCGCTGGATTTTTTAATTTCTGCATGTGTGTTTCATTTGGAGCGGCTCGTTTGGTGCACGTGCAGCTTTTCTCTCCGTTTTCTGCTGCAGCGAAAATAATGTTTCAGCTGCTGCGAGTCCTTCTCTTCTGCCTGTAAACTAACTATTTCGCATGTGTGCACTTGAAGTCTCGCAGTATTTGCCTAACATGTCCCTTTTTCCCTCCTGTAGCGAAAGCGATTTCTGTGCAAATCTCACCAGCTGTGGTTCTCTGTGCAGGGATGAAGGATGCCGCGGCGGAGCTCCTGGGCCACAGGGAGGCTTTGAAGTGCAGGCTCGGCGGAGGGGGACCTGACCCGGGACACTCCGGGGAGCTCGGCCCGGGCCCGGACGGCGTGGAAGGGGCCACGCTGCTCCCGGGCGATGATATCAGCAGCGGCGGAGGAGCCAACCAGGTGCAGGTCAACAGCAAAGAGCAGGAGAAGCAACAGCAGCAGCAGAACAACAACCCGAACCAGTCCGGAGGGCAGCAGACCCAGAAACAGAAGCGGCACCGGACCCGCTTCACCCCGGCGCAGCTCAACGAGCTGGAGAGGAGCTTCGCCAAAACGCACTACCCGGACATCTTCATGCGCGAGGAGCTGGCGCTGAGGATCGGCCTGACGGAGTCCAGAGTGCAGGTAGGAACCGTCCGAGTCCACCACGGAGGACACGACACGACACAGTTCAGAGGCAGAGGAGAGACAGGAAGCCGCGCCATCTGAAGGCCGTGCGCGTGATTTAAGAGCTGCAGCGGCTTCACACACACGCGCCACAATAATAACATAACAGTAATAACATGAATCCATAAACAAGTGCACAATAATAATAATAATAATAATAATAATAATAATAATAATAATAATAATAATAATAATAAACAG
>JBBMOE010000003.1:1716333-1738760 GCA_037975065.1 Chaetodon trifasciatus
TGTGTGTGTGTGTGTGTGTGTGTGTGTGTGTGTGTGTGTGTGTGTGTGTGTGTGTGTGTGCGTGCCTTGCTTCACCGGGTTCGAACCGGCGACCCTGCAGATTTCATTGACTGTGCATAGACACCATGGCAGCAGTCATCACGGCCTGAGACCAGCTCGTTACTTTACTTACATCCTTTGTTCAACACTTAGAGGAGAGAAGACATTTGTCCTCATCCCGTCTCATTCAGACCTGGTGTCCATCTCCCGCGATGAGATCCAGATGGACCGCAGCCTGAGCTCGCGCTGAAATCAACCTTTTATCACACCCGCATCAACAGCTGGACCAAACTCTGTGGATTTTATGGCCTTTATAATTCCGCCTTCAGCCGCTTCCAGCCTGCACAAACACAAAATATGGCGCCGCCGCCTTATTAGCCAGCGCTGGCAGAGGCTCTTGGCTCGCTCACATGTGAAATAACACCCTAATAATCATGATTATTATTGCGTGAGTCCATTCAGCTTCTATATGCTATTTCCATAAAATAAGAATTAGTGAAATGAAGCTCGTCTGCTCTCATGGAAGCGCCGCAGTGAGCAGCAGATCCAGGTTCAGCTTAGCGATGGCCTGTCACTGCTCTCCACGTCTTAATGCCGGACGCGCTGAGGGTGCACTCTGTCTTTTAAACGGAATGAGAAATTGCATTTTCTTTCCTTTGAAGTGTAATGCATTTCAGGCCGGATTTCACGGCTGGCTACGCGGGGGGAAGAGCCTGAGATTGTCCCGTTCTTATTACTGCGCCCCACTTTCTCAAGCAAATCTTCACATTAATCATAGACGCCCCGCTTACAGCCGAACCTACAGAGGCTCAAGGACTCCCGCAATAACGTCTGTTTGCCAGCAGACTGTTTGTCACAGCAATAACATTATCTTTATTATCGGAGCGCGTGCGCTTCCAATGGCTCCTTCCAAAGCAGGAAAAATCCCCTGGAGTTAAAATATGTTATTAAAAATGTTGAAATTTAGCGCAAAAATAAAATGAAAGACATTTGTGCTCCAATGAAAAGTCGAATTAATTGCACATAAAACACTGATAAGATCTGTAACGTTTTTATGGAAATGATTCCAATTTATTAATTCAGAATTCACCTTTAATTTTTAACATTTTGTACAAAATAAAGCTAAATAATAGCACGTGTGAGATGTGACCTCTGTCAGGCCAAAGGCTGAAAGTTTAAGGATCCAGATAGAAGCAAAATGTATTTAAGTTTACGCACGTGTTTTATTTATTTTGGGATTATTTCGGCACAAATCTGAACAAATCAAATGTTGTCACATTAAAAGCTGCTAAGATCCGGGAACAAAGACACATCAGTGTTTCTCTGCCGCTGATTTATTGTTTATTTATTTATTGTTTTTTTTTTTAATGATGATTTATTGTTGCTTGTGCGCATTATCATGACCTGATGTCATCACCTCTTTTACGCGCGCGCTCACAGCTCTGACAACATGACCTGTCAGTGACCAGCAGCCATTACATCTGCTCCTCCTAACTCATCACGTCTCTGTCTGCAGGTCTGGTTTCAGAACCGACGCGCCAAGTGGAAGAAGCGCAAGAAGACCACCAACGTGTTCCGGGCTCCGGGGACTCTCCTGCCGACGCACCACGGCCTGCCTCAGTTCCCCTCCGCCGCGGCAGCAGCGGCGGCCATGGGTGACAGCCTCTGCTCCTTCCACGCCAACGACACCCGCTGGGCCACGGCGGGGATGCCCGGCGTGTCTCAGCTGCAGCTACCGCCGGCTCTGGGCCGCCAGCAGGCCATGGCGCAGTCCCTGTCTCAGTGTAGCCTCGGCGCCGGGCCGCCGCCCAACTCCATGGGTCTATCCAACATGTCGTCGAACGGCTCCGGGCTTCAGTCACACCTCTACCAGCCCACTTTCCCCGGGATGGTACCCGCGTCCCTGTCGGGCCCGACCAACGTGACCGGCTCGCCTCAGCTGTGTAGCTCCCCGGACAGTGACGTCTGGAGAGGGACAAGCATCGCCTCGCTGCGCCGCAAAGCGCTCGAGCACACAGTATCCATGAGTTTCACCTAGTGAGGAGGGCCACCGCGCAGAGCTTTTCTGTCACCCACACTCACATCTTCTGCATTTAGTTCTTATCCATCCGCTCCATCCAAACGGTGCACCGGGAAAAATACAACCAGGATACTCGTTCCGAGCTGCACACCTGGCGCGTTTTCCTCCCAAATCACAACCCGAGGGAAAACTGAAGCTATTTATCAGCCTGTGGGCCTTTCTCGAGCATAGGACTGGTTCTGTTTTACGCTATAATTTATTATTTCGCATGTAGCCTATGCCAATTATTTATTTGTCTATTTAAATTAACTTATTGGTTTGTTCTGTATTCATTTATTTGGCACATGCAGCCCTCGCCTTTACTCTCGCAGGGGCTTTCAGTGACATTTGCGTGGTGACTGACGGTTTTTGAATTCTGTGGATACTCTGAAACACTAAACAAGGCACCAGATTCCTTCTCCAGCTGCTGCACAGCAGCACGCAGCTGCGAAGGGCCAAAGGGATGCGCAGTGTCCGTGCAGAAACAAGACACCTGGAGGTTTGAGAGACCCGAACGAGGAGACCGATCTGACTGAGAACCAGGACGACATGGACTTGACTGCATGTGCTGTCCAAGGCAAAAAATAAAAATAAAACGAAAAAAATAGATTAAAAAAAAATACGGGAAATACTATAAATGAAGACCTGGAGACTGACTTAACTATAATCTGTTATATAGGATGTTTTGTGTAGCGGAAGCACTCTTGTTCCCATTTGGTCAGTTTGTGATAACTTATGTTTCCAAAATTCTGTCTGTGCTTATTATCAAATAACTTTCTTAAATGTTTGAACCATTTTGTTTCATGGACATGTTTATATCAATTAACTGTAAATGATCAAATAAAAATCATTTTCAATTACGTCACATCATGAATCAACCCTCGTTTCTTGAACGGCTCGAGTTAAAGACATCAAAGCCCCGCTGGCGTCGCTGTCCTGTAAAAACCATGTATCTCCAAACAGCCCTGTTTTCAGCTTTGTGGCCGCGCGCTGCTTCAGATGATGCAGCAGGTTTAAATGGTTCATTCGGAAGAATTTCCTCAACACACAAACGAGCATTTGATCAAGAAAATCTAAATTTGGAGATACAAGGTTTGATTATCTAAAATAAAAACGTGTGCAGCTTTAATCCATCCCGACACTTCACTGTAGTGACTGCCTGTCCACACTTCTATAAAATTATGATCACCTGAAATCTTTCCTGTTCAATCTATGACATCATGTCGTGACATCATCAGATGTGTGACCTCATCTGCAGTCAGTGAAGCAAAGAGGGCGGAAAGAAATTTTAATTTCGTTTTATTTTTTCACTCCATGTTTGTCTTCAGCTGCTGCTGTCAGGTGTAAGTCTGACATTAAAACCATAAGAGCAGTTTAGAAAATACATCGTTACAGATTAAACAACCAATATTATCATTCAAGTCAGAATTAGCTCCACCTCAAACAGCCACGACGTAAACGCTGCTCACGTCACAATGCATCAGTGCTAAGAAATGCTCAGTCATTTTGCATTATGATACATTTTTCTGATAATATTTCTGTGCTTTCACTTATAATTTTGCATGCACGACTTTTACTTGTAATTCAGTAGTTTTACTCTGTAGTTTTCTGCTTCTTCCTCCTCGCTCACCTCTGGTTCCACATTTCCTGACTGCTTCTTTGTGAAACAGGGAGCAGATACTCATGCTGGCACCTGAAAGCATTTCTTGTGTTTTGTATGTTTTCCTGTAAAGAATCAAACAGACCAGTTCTAATCCAGACAGTGCATATCATCATCCAATTCAGCATTTCTTTGTTAGCAGGATAAAAGTCTGTCCACATCTGCAGTGGAACTATGTAAGAACATATAGAGGCTGTCAGCAGGCGTCTGTACACAAAAGCCTCAATCCCCAATTAATAATTTAGATCAGAGGTGTCAGACTCAATCTTCAGTGCAGAGCAAACTGAGAGCTGAAGGTGTAATTCTCCATTTTATGATCTTTTATCTTAAACCAAACCTGGTTCAAAGAAAGGCTGAAATAAGGTGGAAATTTAGTGGCATGAACCACAAACATTTAATCAACTGAAATCATGAATTTCAGGAGCTTCCAAATTCTGAGGGGCTACAATAAAATATGTGACACCTGCAGCAATTAAATAATTCATCCAATGAAGATCCCAGTTTAGATATGACACACACACACACACACACACACACACACACACACACACACACACACTCTGCTCCACACGCAGATCTTTCACCTCCTTTTTGACCAGGAGGCAAATTAACCCAGTTATCATCCATGAACTGATCCTCGTCTCTAATCCCTTTGCTTCGTCGTTTCTTTTCATGCCTCAGTCTCCGCAGCCTGACAGGAATCTGCAGCTCAGGTGCAGCACAGACTGCGAGCCTCCTCCGACATACAGGTAAGTGCACCTTTGCACCTTTTTTTTTGGCCAATCAGAAGCAACACATGAAGACAGGTTTTTAATCCTTAAACCTTCCATTGCCTCTGCTCAGCTGCTACTTGCACAGACAATTTGGAAATAATCTCATTGGCCACTTCATTAGGTACACCTGTACAAAATCCAACAGCTCTGCCATGAACTCTGCTTTTATAAGGTTTATATTTTTTCTGTTTTTGTTGACACTCTCAGGTAATAATTCCACTTTATGTTTATTACTGACGTCATAGTGGGTGGAGCTGTTGGACTGGAGTGCATTATAAGTCTGCCTCTGTCATGTATGTAAATGATGTGTCAATAATATTAAATATAAAGCAGTCCAGCTCAACACTACTGCAAACTAGAGCCTCAATAACAAACCTCTCTGAGCATTATTATCTTTGTGAAAGCAGAATCTGTGGCAGAGCTGTTGTATTGGATGGCACAGTGAACCTAATGACATGTAATTATGTGCTGATAATTATGGGAAAAAGGGGAAACAGCAGTGTCACAGGTGACACTGGCCATGGTTTGATTTGGTTTTATTTTGTTGTTTATGTTTACTGTTCCCAGAGATGAAGCTGCTCATGACATTCCATGTTGTTAATCCAGGTGTGCCAAATTGTACAAGGTTAGCTTCTGTGTGTTTCCACGATAGCGTCAGCAGCTGTTTACAGTAAACGTCTCTCGGGGACGTTTGTACACATTTCCTTTTCCAGGCGTGTTCTAACCATCACAGAGGAGGTTTCCACCATCAGCTGCTGCAACTGGACCTCAAACAGAGCTTGTTGGGTTAACTTGAGCACAATGCACGCTCACTGGTCTGCCATTGTTAGTTAGTCAGATCAAATGGCATCACGACATTGTGCTGCTCTTCTATATGCTGCTAAATGTTTGGTTGGTCATTGGAGCAACTTCTCTCTGGAGCATCACCAACAACTTCAGTGGCTGCAGGCAACACAAGATCATCATCTTTTGGCCCCTCAGATTCATCTTTACCTTCATGTTGGAAACCAGCTATAAGCGCTTGTTAACTCGTTGCACTTGCCAAAAAATTCTTAGACATTTTTGACTGTTTTAGCTTTCTATTCAAAGCTGAAGCTGGATTAAATCCTTAAAGGTAATACCGTCTTTATACTACACAACACATGCATGCAGTGTGTGCAGGGCTTCATGCTGTCTGGATGTGTTTCTAATCACAAAGAAGAAGCGATCTTGGGGCGGGGGAGAACCAGGATAAAGATTTTTGTAGTCTGGCGACAGATGTGAAATAATATTACATAAATGTAATAATTTGTTTCACTATCACCCAGGTTAATTAGTTTGTGGAAATGGGTAACCTATTTCTCATTGGGTAATTTGTCACACGCTGACGAGGTAGCCAATCAGTGACCCTGCTGTTGGTGGGATCATTTCTCCCAGAATGCTGTGCAGCGAGTGTGTCGCGGAAAATGTGAGAGCGAGCCAATGTTTACCTCCTATTTATTCCACACAAATAAATGAAATCAGTCAATAAACCATCCAAGGGTGAATATGGCTCTCTCTATCCTGGATTATGAATGAGAGCTCATTAATTTTCCTGTGCAAGAGTGTGTGTGTGTGTGTGTGTGCGTGTGTGTGCGTGTGTGTGAGTCAGTTTGTGTGTGTGTGTTTTGTGCATGTGTAGGTGTGCATGCATGTGTTACTGCATGTATGTCCACATGTTTATGTTTCTATATGACACTGAGTGAAGTAACGTGAATTTATATCAGGATGCTGCATCAGAAATCTGCGTTTTTGTGATTAACTTGACAAAACAACAACAATAGTTTGGTGTTCAGGGAAATGGGCTAATTGGTGTTCTTGACAAGAGTTACTGGAGAAGATCAATACCTCTCTCCTGTGTTTTCTTCAATTCTAGCCAGCTGGTTTTATGCTAAGCTAAGCTAAGCTAAGCTAACTAACTCCTAGCTCTAGTTTTATAATTAGCGTACAGTCATGAGAGCGGTTTCAGTCTTCTCATCTAATGCTTGGTGAGAAAACAAACATGAACATGTCCAACTATTGCTTGGTGTCAAAGAAGAGATGGGAACAAAATCCAGAGTCCTCAGAAATACATGTGACACTTTAGCCGACGCTAATATGAGAATCAGTCGTATTAAGTGGGTGTCAAGTCTTTTTTTGTACAAAATTCCCTCTTTCTTTTTCCACTCTTACACCTCAACTCAGCAAGGAAACACTGCTGGGGAAGCACAAAGATGCTAATGCTAAACAGACTTTGGACTTTGGGAGATACCTGCTTGATTTGGCTAACAGTCCGCTGAATCCTCGTTTTGACCGTGGCTGAACTTTGCATTGCATTTTTGCACAAAACAAGGACTTGTTGACACCGACGCTGCATTTACTGACTGCAGGATAAAGAGGTCGATACCTCTCTCATGTCTGTATGAAGCTAGAGCCTGCAGCTGATTAGCTTAGCTTAGCATGAACAGCATTTTGGTCCCAGTATGAAGAATAGGGACAAATCAAAAATTGATGTCCACATTGTTCTGAGTCAGGCTTTAAAAATGTGAACCTATCTTTCAGCTATCAGTTATAACACCTGGAGCTTATACTCAGTTTGAGCCACACATCCCATAATTATTGATTATCCTTTGGATTTGGGGGAGTAGAGGTACGTTGGTGGCTTCACACCCACGTTATGGATCCAAATTCATGAGAAGTTTAATTTTATTTGACAGGCAGAGTCTAAGAGCGTCTTGGTGATTGTTATGCCAGATGGCGGCGAGAAAATCCCATTTGAAGGTTTTATTAATTTTCGTTAAAACGGAGAGTTTCGCCGATGGCGTCTTTGCTCTTTCGCTGACGAGGCTGACTGACATCTCGCTGCTCCCTCCATTTGTCATTGTTTGAAAAGGTCTTAATTGTATTACATGCAAATGAAGAGATTTGATTTTTGCCCATTATCTATTCATAAGAGAAAATGAACAGAACATTAGTGGGTCACCAAATGAGGGAGGGAGGAAGGGGGAGGGAGAGGGGAGGAGGGGTGAGGGACAGACAGTGATGATCAGCTGGACAGAGAGGGAGATGATACAGAGCAAAGGAGAAGTGGCAGCTTCACATTACTGTGCTGTTTTTCTTCTAACTTTGTGGATTTGGACAAAAACAATCCTTCCCTCCTCGTGTCTGAGGCCAGAGCGGGTCTCTGCATGCCAGCGTGTGATAGGTCAAGGCTGATAATTAAACCTATGATGACTGAAACACAGCAATTACAGTCATATTCATGTGACAAATCAGAGTGACAAGCTTGAATACACCCAGGCATCTTCCCTGGTCAGCCTCAGACCACGATCCTGTGGATTATGTGCCATATTCTAATCACATCCACCACTTTGTTTTAATTAGATCTTATGGCACAAGAGTCACCACTTTACAGGAAACAACAACACTTTCCAGTCGGTGAAATGTTTGCTAAAAGCTGAAATCTTAATTGGTTTTTAAAGATTTTTGTGGAAGAAATGGACTTCAGGATGAGTGCCTCAGGAATATTGAACATATTGTCGTTGTTAACTTAAAGAAAGCGATGGAGAAATCAGATATTTGTAAAGAAAGAGCAGTAAAGGACAATCCTGTGTCTGCAGCGGGCTGCTGAAGCTGCTGCCCTGCGTACTGAGACCCCACGTGAGGCAGAGGCCACGGCGGGTAAAACAGAACACAGTGAAAGCCTGATGAAGAGGGACAGTGAAGTGTGTTGGTCAAGAATGAGACTCTCTCTTCTACAAGGCCTCCTCGAACAGCGAGGGAGGGAGCCTGTTATTGAATACTGTTGTTGGCCCATTGTTAAATTACAGCTTAATTCCTTTTCCATCATCATAACCATTTGTTTTCCTTACGGGGAGGAGATAGGGGGACGAGACCAGGCGGTGGGGGAAGAGGCAGCCGGCGGACTTTTCTCTTAGCTCTGACTCTGGTCTTTAGTGCTGCGAGTGTTTCGGTGGCCATCGCATCATGACTTCAGCTCTTAGCTGATTCCTGCCATTGGTCATATTTGACACCTCGTCCACACCTGACCGAGGCTGTGCTTATCTTTTTCTCCCATTTCTTCCTGGTGAATCTCTGCATAACCCCTCTCTCTTCTCTCCACCTTTTCTCTAACTTCACCCTGTTGTGAGCGATGCTGGGGGTGTCGGTCTGTCAGCGGGTCGGTTCGTCCACCGCTTTGGTCCAGGCTGAAACACCTGGATGGATGGATTGCCATGAAATTGGATCAAACATTCTCTGTGCTCAGAGGATAAATCCTAATTATTTTGGTGATTCTCTGACTTTTCATCTAAAGCCATCGGCAGCTTAAAATTCACAGATTCTGTGAAATATTTGTACATTTACTGGATGGACTGGCACATGATTTGCATGTTTGTGGTTACCAGATGATGTATCCTGCTGACTTTTCTCCAGAGCCACCGTGATGTTGATGATGTGGTTTTAAGTGGGACGTTTGGTCCACAACTTTGGTCCTGATTGAACATAGTTAAAAATTAAATTCATCCAGTTGATGGCTAAATATCTGCAACAACAATGACATAACTGATGAGCCTCAGCTGTACAATTGTTTTTAGTGCAAATGCAGTGTAAATGTTAGCATGCTAACATGCTAAGATGGTGAACATAGACCTCAGTATCTTAGCCATCTCATCATGAGCATTTTGTTAGCGTATTGACATTAGCCTTCAGCTCAAAGAATCACTCAGTGCAGCCTCACAGAGCTGCTCGTGTGTCTGCAGTCTTGTTGCTTTTGCACTTGAATCACATTCCTCCACATCCTTTCAGTGAATTACACACTGACTGAAACACTTCTCTACAGTCTACATATTTGACCTATTCATTCAGACATCTGACAGATAGTTAAACAAACAGAGCATCACCCATCCCCAAATCTAAAACCCATTCACTCCACCTCAACCAATCCCTCTCCCCAACCCTCCTCCTTTCTCTAGCTGCCCTTGAGCTTTTCTATTACCGCATGGAAAGCACCTCGCAGCCCCTGACAAGCGCGGCGGATCGACACTAAATCAGAAATCAGTGCCAGCCGCAGATCTGAGCCACCATGAAGGTCACAGGCCCTACACTGCGTGTCGTCTCAATCGGGGGAGCAGGGGTAGACACAGCGAGGGTGATGTGTGACTGTGTGTGTGTGATATGTGTGTATCTGTGTGTTAACAGGGGAGATGCACAGAGGAAGATAATGTAGAATGGAGATGGAAGATATGGGGGGAGAGCAGGTCAAAATGAAAATAGTAGTTATGGGAAGGAGGAGAGAAAAAAGGGGAAGTGGGAAAAATGTAGGCAGAGAGAAGTAAAACCAAACAAGAGAATCAAAGAAATAATTTGATTTTGCGTTTCAAGAATCATGCTCAGAATTTAGATAAATGTGAGGGGAAACACTTTGCAAAACCACTTGGTTTTCCCTGTTTAATGGAGGCTTGAACCAGCCTCTGATCTCATGGGATTGTTACACACTGCCATCTAGCTGCCAAAGGGGGAATGACACCCATTTAAACAGGATGCACGAGCTCAGCAGCTGACTGTGTCGAAACGTTAAATTTCCCCTCCAGTCAAAATGTGCTTTGCCTCTTATTGTTGTGTAAAAAGTTTGACATCAGAAGGCTGTTTTCAAGCTTTCTGCTGAAGTCAGTTTCTCTTAAATGTCAGTTTGCATAATCACGATTTTTTCAAATCCCATCTTGTTTGGAAAACCCAAAATATTATTCAAATCAATGCTTTGTTTATTTCTTAAGAAGGCTGGAGGGGGTATTAAAGGAAAACGTGATAAATAAAGTATACACAAGTCGACGTGGATTCTCTAAAATGTACAGGAAACCGTTAAAATAACATGTTTGTTTACAGCAGCTTTAAGTGACTGTCCAGTTTTTCTCGACCTAAACGAATCCAGTCCATCCAAGGCTTCCGTAGTTTGATCACATGAATATTTGTTGTGGTCGTGACTGAGATGCACCTTGTAACAATATGATGCTAGCTTACAACGACTGCATTAACGTTACATTTTGTGAGCTTTGGTGAAATTAACTGGTCAACGACACGAAACATAACACCTCAGACTCACAATAAGACGAGAAATAGGTCGATATTTCACGAGCGGAAGCGTTTGTGGTTTCTCTGTTTACGCTAATGATGCACGCGCCTGTAACGTTAGCTTGTTTGTGATGCTAACGTTACATGTTAACTATGACTTCGGCTCGCAGCGTTATTCAGTGAAATTTAGAAACTAGTTTCAGTCTGTCAGTCGCTGAGAAACGCAGTCATGCTTCGGTGGATTCTTGGTGGTCGAGAAGCTCAGAGCTCAGTGGAGGTAAGACGGATTGTGAACATTAAATTGAACGTTAGCTACACCAGTTAAGCTAATGTAGCTGCATCAGTTAAGCTAATGTAGCTGCATCAGTTAAGCTAATATTTTTAGGTGTAAGCTAGCTGTGCTATACTAGCTATGTGTTTGAGTGACGGTCTTGTTTATCTTCTCTGTATGATTACATGATTTATCCCTATTTGATCGATGGTAATTTAGTTTGGACTAATACATACTCTCCTAAAACCGTTAAATCTAATGTATTTCCAAAAAAAGAAAAAAAAAAAGTAAGATTGGCGACCAGGAGTACATTTACTGAAGTACTGTAACGTTACTGAAATATTGTTCTGAAGTACTTGTACTTAGGAGAAATATTTATTTAGAAATAAATGTAGAAATCTGAATATTTTTACTCCCCTTACACTTTTGTCATATCATGATTGGGATTTGTTATGATGGAAATGATGTTATACAATAATTAAACCAGCCAGAAGCATCAGAAATGAGGAAGCAGCGAGCTTCATTATTAAAATGCTGTTTTATTTTGTTACTTAAAATACGTTTTGCTGACAGTACTTCATTTTCATCAGATATGGGGGTCATCCATCCATGATCTTGGCATTTTTCTCTCCCGTCATCTGTTAGCACCTTCTATGGATGTAATTCTCAGATTTATCCTGATAAAACCAAACAGGTTGAGTCGGTCAGTGTTGGTGTGCAGGTCTGAACTGTCAAAGTTCATGTTATCATCTGAAAACTATCACCTGTAATTTTACCTGATAATTATCTGCTGATTGAGTGAACTCACCTGTTCTTTTTGTGTGTTTCTTATCATTTTTTTTGTATTTTTCGTTCTGCTTTTTTCCTTTGTTCTTATTTGTCTTAAACTGACTTCTTCTGTCACGTCTGTTTTATATCTATCATCTGATTTTATGCTGTTCTGTGTTTGTGCACATTAAACTAAAACTAAACTAAATGATGTCTCCAGTGCTGGAAGAAGTACTCAGATCCTTTAGTACCAATACAGCAGTTCAGAAATACTCCTTTACAGCTCGCTGATAGTCCATCATTCAGAAGTAAAGACCAGCTTCTGTTTATTTTGGGTGTTTTAGTGCCTTGTTGTGTGCATGATCCTGAATATTGTGTTACATATTGTATATATAATATATAGTGTCCAGAGTTCTTGTCATGAAATGTCTCTTTTCCTCGACATAACCAGTGGAAGTCATGAAATGCTTTCCATCATCAGCAGAATGACGCCAAATTGTTAGCCAGATAAACAGCCACTGAAACTTCGTGCTCATAGCGCAGTTCAGCAGTTCAGTCCAGTGGTTCCAAACCTCTAAAAGACCACAGGATAAATCTGGATCACGAGATGATTAATGGGATGGAAAAGAAGAAAAGCAAAGTTCTGCTTCACAGATCGCTCGCCGTTTTGCAGACTTTCCTCTGTTCGTTTCTTCTTTGTGAAATGTAATTTGACTTCTGCGGGTTGAGAGGGGAAATGTTTCTGGTGAAACTGCTAACACTCCTTTTTGGTGTGTGGTCATAAAGCAAAGAGATCGGGAACCGCTGCTTTAGTGAAATGAAAGCAATATGTCGCAGAAAATGAAAATACAAGTCCATTAAAAATGCAGTGAGTTGCTGTCCACCGCTGTCTGTCCCTGCTCCGCGCTCTCAGCCTGTCCACTGTCTTCCTCCACGCGGCCTGTTTGTCTCACTGCTGTCCCTCTCGTGTCTGCAGAAAAGCCCCGTGTTGTGCATCGGAGAGGAACAGCCCAAAAACTGGTTCACTGAGCTGCAGGTGCTGAAAGGACATTTTGACATTGTTCGATTTCTGGTGCAGATTGATGACTTCAGGTAAGCAGACCACAACCCCCCCACCCCCCCACCCCCCTCCCTCCTGGTTTTCGTTCTTTCTAACCTCTCTCCTCTCTACCCTTGGCTGGCCTCTATCCCTCTGTGATTGACAGGAGATCCTCACCTACAGAAAACTTACAGAGCATGACAAGAGCCCAATCATCGCCGCTGTGTGATTGTGTGTGCGCAGTACAGTCCTAACCTGAGCCCCTTAATGCCGCCCACACACACATGCACACACACACCGAAAGGCTTTGCACCTGCTCTCCTCTCTGCGCTGCGTTGTGGAAGCATGCTGCACAGGCATGGTAGAGTGGGTCTGCATAAGCGGTCAGATTGGGACAGAACTAAGTGTGTGTGTGTGTGTGTGTGTGTGTGTGTGTGTGTGTCGGGGGGTGGGGGTTGCTTCACGCCTGGTCTCCTCCAGTAATAACCCCCTCCTCTGGGTCTCGTCCTCTCAGCACACAGGTTCACAGTCGGGGGCAAAGGCCAGAAAATTCTCTCCAGATTGCTTTTGAAGTCAGAAAATGTATCCTTGACAGTTCCTCTCTTCTCATTTTACCTCTTTTTTATCTGCTCATCCTGTCTGTTGATTTTGGGAGCAGGTAGTGTGCACGGCCGAGGGTCAGAGGGCGAGTGAAGGTGGAAAGCCCCCGGACAGGTGTTTTTTTTTTTTTTTTAAGATTTGTCCGGTGGAGATGGACGTACGGGAAATCATCCCTCACACAGATAGAGATTAACTCTGCTACGCTCGCTGAACTCACAAAAGATGATGGCTGCCAAGTGCACATCTCCAGCGAGGTGTTTGTGTCACGTATGAGTCCACCTGCAAGACACAATTCATAGCTTTCATCTTATGTTTTCCAGGTGTGCCTCAGCAGGGGACGACGGCCTCGTCCTCGTTTGGAATATCGAGGTAACACGTTGCAAGTAGATCATTTCGCCGCTTTTGTGAAATTTCACACAACACAGTGGCACTAATTGCTTATTTTTCCTGACTGTTAGACCGGGGAGAGGCTGCAGGAGCTGAGGGGCCATTCCCAGCAAATAACAGCCATGACCACCTTCACCTGTAACAATGGACTCACATCGCACACCTCGCTCATCACAGCCTCCTCGGACCGAAGTCTCAGCGTATCCTCGTACCGAAAGCCGGAGCCGACACACAGCATCTAAACACACACTGAATCACTTGTTTGGTTTGTTGTGTTTGTAATTCAAGCTTCCTTAATCTCACTCGTCAGCTGTGGGACCCTGACACAGGCAACAGGGTTCAGACCATTTCAGACCTTCAGTCGTCTGTGAAGGTAACTGATGAGCTCAACTCTGCATGTGGGTCACACGTCTGAATACGAGACAGTTTTATTTAATGTTGTCAGACTGAAGCACGAGGACACCTGGAAACACCTGGACAGAGGAAAATTAAACAACGCTTCCTGTTCTGATCTTCTTATCACATCTTTTGCACGAAAATACTCTGAATTAGACCGACGAGAAGAATTCAAAGTGGATTCATTAGTGAGAAGGGCCGTGATGATCAGTTCATGGTTTCAGCCATTTTTCAACAAGCCACAGGTTCCAGCTTCTCCTGTGTGAGTGTTAGCTGCTCCTCTTCGTCGTGTTTAACACTGAACATTTGGACTTCAGTCAGAACGAGACGTTTGACAGCGGCGCGGTGGGATCTGTGCAGCTGTGATTGACACGTCACACACCCACTGAGTCGCAGTGCTGATGTCTCTCAGCTCTGAGAGAGCGCTGACATCATTCCTTTACTCGCGGCTGTTCCCAGCAGTGACCTCACTCCCTCCCTCGCAGCAGGTGCCAGATATTGAACGAGCGTCGTGGCTCTTTTCCATAATGGTCCCATCGTGTCTGAATGAAGCTGTAAAACTCACGTATGTCTGAACAAAGCCGTCACTTTAACAGCCAGCAGTGTCAGCACTTACATGTTTGGAGTCACGTCGCTCCTCCTGTGCACAGAACGACCAATCAGGCGCCGGTAAAGTGAGGGAAATGAGTGATTATGACATTTATGTCTTTGCCACGTGCTCAGTCACCTGTAGGACAATTATTATTATTTTAGGTCTTTATCTTATTGATTCTGCATAGTGCTTGTCTAAAAATGATAGTGCTTGTAAGGAAGCGGCTCCAGGGGGAAACTGGAAGCACTGAAAGCACTCGAAATGTTCGCTCTCTGCGTGCTCACACAGAGGACCAGGATTAAGTACATCCTGGTCCTGCACATCAGATCTTTTCCCATATTTCACTCATGTCATCTGAGTGATTAGCTTTGTGTTGGCGAGACATGTGAGACACTAAGTGAAATGTTGCGCTCTAAAGGTTGTTCTGCCAGTTCTGATGTCAGATGAGAAAGATAAGCGCCTCCTCTTGATCGTAGATGAAGGTCAGCTGCAGCATTTAAAGGCCAATTATGTTCGACTTCTTTTGTTTGCTGATGTTTCGTGTGTGTATGTGCGTGCATCCACACACAGATGAAGAAGCAGCACGTGTGTTTGTGTGTCCTCAGTGTTTGCTGGTGCTGGAGCGGCTGTGTGTGTGGGTGTCCGGCGGGGAAGAGCTGTGTGTGTGGGACAAAGACTTTGAGCTGCAGTGCCACAGACAGAACCACAGCGACACCGGTAAGGACAAACAAACGCCCCGACGCCGCTGTTTGCACACACACTGGTTAACGCTGTCGCTGTGTTTTGGCGTTTTGCAGGAATAACGGCTTTGATCGAGCTGCCCAAGAACTGCCTCGCCGCTGCCATGGACAGACAGATAGGTAGAGAGCGACAGTCAGGTCAGTGTGCTGTGTGTTACGAGCAGACGGATGATAACGGTTGTTTCTTTACAGTCATCTACAGGCTGACCGTGTCTACGGATTCCTCGCTGTCATTGGCTGAGATCCGCTGTCTGTCTGACCACCAGGACCAGATTCGAGCTCTGATCAACGTCACTGGTCAGTCTATGAGGAAACTGAGAAACTGCATGTCACACGCTTTGGTTCACATGTCATACGTACACCGTGGTCTTCCTCAGACGGGCTCTTCGCCAGCGGCTCCCATGCGGGCGAGCTGATCTTATGGGACGCGGTCGATTGGAACATCCTGGCCTATGAGCACATCCTGTGGGAGGAGTCACAATCGAGCGCTCAGGCTGAAATTCGATTGGCTGCTCCCAAACCCAGCGAGATGTCCATTCAGCATCTGACCACCGACGGAAAGGTGAGGCTGAGAGAGTCGCTGCGCCTCGGCGGAGCTCGTCAGTGTGAGCCGTAAACAAACGTACTGTTGGTGTCTTGTAGCACATCCTGGCGGCCGTGGGCAGCGGCCTGTATGTGTACAGCGTTCTGACCAAGACGGTGGTGGCCTACAGGAAGGTCGCCCACGACTCCAACGTCTTACACACCATGCTGCTGTCCGACAGGTAACAAATCACACGTTTTCACACTCCAGAGTGACAGAGAATTAGTGCTGCAGAGCGATTTATTTCAGACGATGATCAGGTTTCTCTTTGGAGAGATACTTTACTCCCATTGGTCGCTCCCATCAGTGATCTCCTTTGAGATCATGCACAGGGAGAGTTTTCTCCATGAAACCTGTGGACACACCTCACTGGAGAGACACAGTGTGAGCGACCTCTGCCTGTGAGCGACGAGCATGAGTTTGTGTAGCGTACATCTGTTTTTTCTGCTTTCTTTATTAGTTAATCAAGCTCCTAGTAACAGTCGTGATGGCTCCTTCATGCCTCTGGAAGGCGCTCTGAAACAGTCCTGCAACAGGCTTATTGAATAAACTCAAAAATCTGTTTTCTTTTGCATCATCTTAATGAAAATCTGGGGACTTTTAATAGTTCATTTGTTGTGAGTTATAATGTAGCTTAAAATGAAAATCAGCAGATGCAGCCCTGCAAATCATCAGTCCTCAATCAGTTTTTATTGGTTTATTAGTTTTTGGCTTTCCAGCACCTCTGTTTTACCTTTAAATGACATTTATTGTCTCATTCCATGTTCTAATATTTAATTTGAAGATGATTTATTGTCCTGAAGGTCTGTGGAGAAAACAAACAAACACATGGAGACTGAACAGTGCACAGACCAGGATCTGAGTCCTGCTCAGACCTGTTCCCAGACCTGTTCCTAGACGTGTGTTTGACACACCGTAGACCTGCTCGTCATTAAAGCAGCTGTTGTGTCTGTTTCAGCGAGCTGATGTCCTGCTCTGAGGACGGCAGCGTGAGGATGTGGGAGATCCAGGACCTGCCTCTGCCTGCTGAAGCAGCCTCTCCAGGTGACACACACACACAGTTTCACACACAGTTTCACACACAGTGCTGATAGGGTGGCTCGTAGCTGAAGACGTCCTCCCGTTTCCTCCTGTGGATTTGCCTCGTGAAGACACCTGGATGACGCTCCCAGTGGTCGATCACTGCCTGCACTCAGCGTTTGTGTGTGGAGTTGGGCGTGTTGTTGGAGGTGCAGTAACGCGCTCCAGATGTGGCGTCGTGCATATCAAAGCAGAGCGTGCTGCGGCAGCACTCAGACGCTGTGTTCTCTTCTTACAGTGAGTGGGGTGGTCTCAGGTCGAGTGTCCGTGTGGCCGAGCCGTCTGCAGTCGGTGGAGGGCTGCGGTGATGCCGAGTAGATCTCGGCTGGAGACGCACTCAGCCTGCATCACCCGCTAACCATCACCAAAGGCCTCGTTTGCTTTACGCTGTTTCATGGAAACCAGAAATCGGTCACTTGCATCTCCTGTGGCCTTTAAAGAGAACCTCTGTATGTTTCAACCTGGCGTGTTTCCCATGATTGTTGCCGCTGTAGCTCATGTGGATCATGTTGACTTTGGACATTTGGGGAAATGAGGACTACTGTAATGTGAGGAGCCCACAGAGGATCATGACGCAGCTTTAGAGTTGCCCTCAGCTCATTTTGAGCTCGTTGTTTTAGTTTTCAGTTCACTCTCATCGCTCTCGTAGCATCGTTTTCAGAGATCTACAAACCCGCTGTGCAGCTGAAGAGCCGGATGTTTCTCCTCGGACCAAAACCTGAGCAAAAACAGTAAACATTAGACTGACCTTCACCAGCTGGCCAGAAACACGACTTAAATCCAGTGACAGTGTTGCTCTGTGGCAGCTGGATGTGGAAGTGTGTGTTGATCTGAGCAGCTTTAGAAGCAGAGGCTCAGTCCATCAGCTGCAGTTTCACCCTCAGACGCTCTGGTTCATTAAGTCCTCTGATGATGTAACCGCTGTTTTTAGCCAATCAGACCTGACCTCCGTCTCCTTGAATACACAGAAAAACATTTTCTCAAACCGGGAGCAGCTAACGAGTTTGGACAAGATGAATTTGTTAAGTTGTTTATGTCTTCTTTTGTTCATTGCTCTGAGTCTGTCCTCCGTGTCCACCAGGGTTCTTTGGAATGTGGACTTTTGGCCGGTCAAACAAACAGAGCGGTCCTCCGTCGAAGAAGGTCACGGACGTCCCGAACATCAGGACGCTGGAGCTGACGGGGGATCTGATCGGACACTCGGGGGCCGTCCAGGTGGGACTGAATGACGTTTCCTTGTGTCCTGCTTCGCTCTGGCGTCACAGCAGCGCGTTAAGTCTCTCCTGCTCTTCTGTCAGATGTTCGTGAGCTTCGGGGAGGACGGTCTGGTCACATGCTCGGCGGACCACCTGCTGATTCTGTGGAAGAACGGGGAGAGGCAGTCTCACCTGCGCAGCCTGGCACTTTTCCAAAAACTGGAGGAGAACGGAGGACTCTGACCCGACCCCTGACCCCTGACCCTTCAATCAGCCTTAAAGGAGAGCTGTGATGTCAGGTGACGTGAACTCGCTGGAAGGATTGTTGTTTGCATTTAGTGATGATGTAATTGTTGTTGTTTGCACTTAAAGAAGTAAAATACCTCAAAACGACTTTTCCCTCCGGCCTGCAGTGCTTCAGTGTGATGTTGGTGTGTGGGACGCTGTCTGTGATTGGTCGCGCTGCGTCCTGCAGGCCTGTCAGGGATTAGCTGGCGTTTGATTGGCTGCTGCTGTCTGAGCAGCTGCTTCAGTCCTCATTTCGGTGCCTCGTCATGTTTGGTGTATAAGCCTGTTTCTCAGCTCTTTGCACACATTTGGGTGTTTTGAGTGAGCACAGCCCTTCATGCATTAACCAGCATTCATGTATTCACTTAAAGGAGTAGTTACACATTATTATTATAGTATTTCTTGGCCGCTCTCTCTGTTTGCTACATATGAGCTCCAACCAGCTAGCTTAACTTAGCATAAAATGGGGAAACAGCTAGCCTGGCTCTGTCCCAAGGTAAAAAAAATCTGCTCGTAGTTTTTAAGCTTTGGTTTTTGAACAGATTGAACTCATAAGGTGTTAACCAGCGAGCTTTGGAGGCGCTTGCATGCAGATTGTGTTACCTTTGGACAGAGAAAGGACGCTGCGTCCAGTCTCTATTGTAAACAATGCTGAGCGTCTCTCGGCTGCTCGTGGAGCGGACAGATGTGATGGTGTTGGTCCTCTGATCTAACTCTTCAGCTTTGTTCCTAAAATCTCAGACTGCTTCCATTAATGTGCCCACGTCTTACTTAAAGAAAGCTTTAATCGCCTCTCAGAATACATTTCTGTGTTTGATCAAAGTAAGACATCGTAATCCAGAAAGCAAACTGAATTCACCTTTTCAAACATCTTCAGTGACTCTGATGGAAAGCTCTTTTATTTCTATGCATGAGGCAGTAAAATCTTTGAAAACACACATTAAATGGCCAATAATGACTTTTCTCCTTTGAAAAATAGTTTGAACCGTATATAACATGACTTTCTGATTGTTCTGCTTATAAATTATACAAAACAGCAGGATTGGCACGTTGTCTGCAGCCACGGCCGTCAGTGTCAGAGATGAGGGAGGACGTAGGAATCACTGCAGGTGATGAAGGCTTATCATTACGTAACAAGCAGTCTACGACCCGGCTCTGCCTCAGCGGACTCAGAGCGAGCCAGGCGTCGCCCCCTCTGATCGCTGTCATCGCCTTCCAGTCATGGCTGCTCACAGGAAAGGCATGTCCGACGTGGAAGTCCGGAAATCGTCTTTGAGAATAGAAATCTTTCATCATCGTCTAGCAAAAATATCTTCTGATGATCAGTGAGAGCAGTCATGAAACATTCAGCAGTTTCAAGTCGCTGTGAAATATTAAAATCTTTGATTGGAAATCACCTCGGCAACATAAAACAGCCAGAACAAAAGCAAATGATGCAAAAAGCAAAGCAAAGGAGGATACAGTGAGTGAGTATTTACAGAACAGCAGGTACGTTAGGTGGAGACAGTGCGACCACAGCAGACCTAAACACCGAAACGTGACGAGATTAAGGCGTCGATTAAGACCGTGGTCGTCAGCAAGATGACTACAAACCGTCATGAACACATGAATTTGACCTGTTTTGTCTCTTTGAAGCGAACTGAAGCAACAACAAACCAACAGAGGAGTTCACGTCTGACCCAGCTTCACCTGATTCTGCAGAAACCTCACGGTCGTACGACAGAAGGAGGAGAAGTCAGGACCGTCGGGCAGAAGGACAAACGCCGACTCGCCGAGTCGACTCCAACCTCACCCAAAGTCCCGCTCTTTACAAACATGGAGAACACGTATGGCTTTTCTGGTTAGGTTTCTTTTCTTCAGGAGCAATCTCAACCAAAAAAAATCCGTCTGTTTCTGTAACGATGACCAAAGAATAAGGCACCTGTAACGAGCTCGCCGTGCCTTTGGTTAACACTCATGAGCGTTTCCTGGGTTAACACACACTGAACACACACCTCCCGCTTCACCCGTGACCATTCAGATGGGACTAGAACTGGTTAATACATGATGGCAGCTCAGGTAGTGTATGGATATCTGCAGATTTAGCCACTAACCAACACTTTGAATCCAATGTTCTCCGTCACTGTTTCACCTTCGAGGGTTAAATTTAGGACAGTGCTCTGAGCGATGCACAGATGTGTAACTACGATGCTGGTTCAGCTCTGAAAAGCTTTTCTTTCTAAATGCTGACTACTTTCTATCCCCAGTCAACGTGGGCTGATAACGGCTTTCCGAACGAACAAACGATGTCAATTTCATGTCTGCGTGCCACAACTGCAACGCCGCCGTGTGGCCACCAGAGGGCAGAGACACCACACAGATGTCATCATCTGACAGCCTTTCATGTTCGTGTCTCTCTATCCAAATAATCTGAAGCTCATGTGCGGCTAGATTTCCCCCAAATGACTGCGAGGTGACAGGCAGCTGCACAATAAGCGTTTAACAAAAACCACGTGAGCCGAGCAGACCGGCGCTGCAGCCGAGCCGGATCCAAACGTGGATCTGGTGCTCCTTCAGTGAGCGGAACGCTGACTGACTGTTCAGATGCTCGCGGGTCACATGTTTCCTCTTATCTGGGCGCAGATATCTACAGTTAGTGTCACAAAGCTGAGTGTGTGACGTCTGCTGTGACGCTGCTTTCACAGCGCACAGACGAGGCGTCGAGGATGCTACGTGATCGTTAACACCTGTCCGGTGCTCCCCTCTGATTGGACCCCGGGGCTGCCCTTAAATCTTTCCAGCAGGATCTTTCATTACGGGGCCCGACAGGGACAGGCTTGCTAAGCGTTTGGTCCCAGACACCAGTCAGAGCGCGTCTCGCGCTGCAGACCGTGTCGACAAGCGTGGGCGGACCCGCGTCGGTGCTTCGAGCTCTGCCCGCCGTCTTATTCGCCACATGTCTTCAGAGCAACAGACAGACGCAGAAGGAAAAGATCTGTTCAAAGAAAAGCAGGAATAACAAGAGGGAGCTCAAAATGAAAGCGTCTTGATTAGCTAAAGTGCAGGTTTTTGGTGTGTTACGTTGTATGGTGCAGATTGTCAGGTGAGCCGTGAGCTCCACATGGGTGCTATTAGGAAAACTTAACAGGGCCGACGGAGAGACGACGGGCCCTCAAATGACAACCTGTTCTCCGCTGGCAGACACCACCTCCACCAGAGCCACACAAGAGAAGAGGCTGTGATTTGAGATTGAACCAGCGTCTCAGTGTCCACAGTCGGTGACGCCCGCTCTCAGAGGCCCAGATCGCCCGCCATCGGGTCCGGAACGCGGCCGGGAGGCCACGGAGCTCCGTCGAATCACAGCTGAAGAGACTAATTGTTCCGCCGCAGGGCCGCATTGGCTGTCCCGCCCTGCCCGGAGTGACGGATGAGAGGAGGCGGCGAGGAGGTCATGAAGGAGGAGGAGGACGCAGGCTCTTGCACTTCATCTCGTCCAAGCCCTTCCAGTACTTGTAATTCTCCGACAGGTGTTCCATGAGACCAGGCAGGCTGGCGAAGGCTGCGAGGAGACACAGAGACACAGAGGAGACACAGAGGAGGACAGGTTGAAGGAAGTGGACACAGATTTGGACACACACACACTGGATTTGTGCAATGCATGTTTGCTCCTCAGTTAATCTTAAACTTTGCACTAAAACGACGATAATTTGACTCATTAAGCTCTGCAGACACACTGAACAGGAAGCAGACGGAACAAGAACAGCAAAGAAAAACTGAACAGAAACAAAGAAAACAAAACAAAAAAACACCTCCTGTCAGACGCTTCCTGTGATCGTTCCACATGAGCTGCCGGGCAGGAGGGTGTGTGTGTGTGTGTGTGTGTGTGTGTGTGTGTGTGTGTGTGTGTGTGT